>LR749840.1:432314-685241 GCA_902729485.2 Mus minutoides
AATGTACAACAGCATTCAGTTTGGTGTACTTGTAAAAATGCCTGACTTTTAAAGTCATTTGGAATTTAAAAAAATAACCCCCCAAAAGACATCATCTGTCAGCCAATTATTGCAGAAGGCTGCAAAAATAGTTTTGTGTAAATTGTGGGAAGACTGAGGCTAAGTGGACAGAATGGAGGCTGAATGTGTGGGCAGGAGCATGAACAGGACCTCCTTGCCGGCTGTAAAAGTGGGAGCTACAGAGTATCACTAGAGTGAAGTCCTCTGCAACGAAGGAAGGGTGGACATGAGCCCAGGGCGTATCAGATGTATTTTAACAAGGTCAGGAGCAAGAATGTTAAAATTCTTGGGGAAATATGCACCTCTGTGCCTCAGTGTCCATTTTGATCACAAGATCATCAGCCACATGGCTTTGTGATCACAACTTTCTAGGATGCTATAGCACATGGAGAGCAAGCACAGGGAGAGAGCGAGCACATGGAGAGAGCAAGCACTTGCATCTTATCCATCTCTCATCATCACTGAAATGTGAATTTGCTCACTGGCCTTTTAACCGAGGTGACTCCTCTGTCTTTGTGGTCCCAAGGGAACCCTGGCCATCACTTCTCACTCAAAAATAATAATCATAACAAACTCACGCCTGCCTATTTTGCCTATCCTGACCCATAAAAAAGTATTAAGATAGTATTAAGTCCTCCCACGGTATATGCAGTGGCTCACCTGGTCACAGGGAACTCTGCAGGATATTGGAGGATGGATGCGCTGGGCTGGCACCCACTACAAGGCAGAGCTGACTTTGATTATTTCTCTTGAACACACTTGTAATGCATTAGCCCTTTTCATTTCCAGCTATACTCAAGCCAGGACCAGAGTCAGTTTTGTCTCTTCTACAAGAACTTCAGGCTCTCCAGTGTTTTGTTTGTTTTGCCTTTTCTTGCCCTCTCAGTTAGATCCCTCCTGCTAAAAACAAAGACTGGGAGAGAAAGAGAAAAATCCACTAATTTAAATATTTCTACTTTGGAGAAAAACAAAGTAATTAAATGTGTCATAATTTTTAAAACGCTCTGAAGGACAGGGTGTGGTCACAGATGGAAGCCCTTCTCTCTCTTGGGCGTCTTGTTCCTTTACAATAGCATATGCCACACGTCTTAGGGCAGGTGGATTCTATTTACTGTCATTCAACTTAACCCAATGTTGGCAGACTAGACGTGATCAAGGGCTGCTCAGGTGTGCCGTGTCCATCTCAGTCTGATTATTGGCTTGTCTGTGTTTGAACTGTCAAGGGTCCTCCCTCATTCTCCTCTATGTGCCTGGCATGTACCTATGGAGTACACAGATGGAGAGGAGAAATACGACATTTTATTACGTGGCATGTATGATTTCTCCTGAGTCCAAATGGGGCCATGCCAGCCCATTCTTCATAGAGTAAGACACTCCCTTTCTAAACAATGTGTACACTAACTGGCTATAACTGGTTAGAGGTCTCTCTCCCTCCTCTTTTGGAAAGCATGACCAAAGAAGTCACACCACTAGGTCACTGATACTGGTGTCTAGAGAGAAGCTAGTCATGTTGAGAAGGAAAATGCTTTTATGTTTAAACCATAGGAGGGATCAGAAGGACCAGGGCAGCTGAACTAAGACTACATGGGATAAGATACATGGGACTCCTTTATGTCACTACAATTACCAGCAGAAGACAAGTGTCAAGGTCTTTCACCACATTTTTAAAGCCAGATTCCTTATTATCCAGCTTTTTCCTTGCTCTCTTCCTTCCCCTCCACAGCATGCAGATATTCCCCAAAGTGGACACAACCTTTCTAATATTTACAAAAACATAGTTTAAAGTGATCAAAACAATATACTTCAACATCAGCTGGAGAACATGCATAACTAATATCATGTATTAGCAATTCTGTACTCATGATAAAACTTGGACAAAAACCAATCAAATGGAAGAAAAGCTACTTGGATGAACACATGTTCATACTGTCAGCTAGAAAAGGATGGCTGTAGCTAGAAACTGTCTATGAACAGGCAACTTTTTATGAACAAATAAACGTGTCAGAATGGACAGAGATGGCTGGTCTCTTCATCCCATCATCTGCATGTAAGCCTTGGAGGTTCTGTCCAGGAGAAACACCAGTTTAGTGAACATATTTGCACCCAGGCACACCTAAGAACAAGCCATACTTTGGGAGCACAATTGTACATCTCATGGTTTACTATCTCATCACCTGCATCCACCTACTTCCCCGTTCTTTTTATGCAAATAGGCTTTATATTGGAACACGTGGTTGGGAAAAGGCCACCCAAACAATTGGAAATGAGAAGCACAAAAGTAGTGGCTAATAAGGGTACACTTAGAAAGTGCCAGCTGCCCGGCTTTTAGCTTCATTTCTGTCAAACGGTCACACACTCACGTATCCTAGCAAGAACAACTTCTTCAGTGGTATTACTCTTGTACCTTTTTGACCTGGTTACAGACATTAGCCATGTGTGTGGCAAGTGACAAATGCTTCTCCTGAGCCTGGTTTGCAGGCTGATGTGACCTCCTGACAGCTAGGTGACTCACTCGGGACCACTGTTTGACATTTTACTTGGCATTCACTTAAACAGACTAAACACTGAGTTTTGTAGAGGTGATTTCTCACATCTCTAAGAATGTAACACTTGAAAGTTGCTCAAGTACAGATCCTTATTAGTGTTCAGAAAACAAGGTGTGGTTTAGTCTACACACACTCCAAAACACAGTTTCCATAATTTCTGCTGAGATTGCAGCAATGTGTTTCAATCCTCTTTGAATCCAGCACTTGGTAACAGAGCAGCAATATAGAGAACGCTAAGAGGGCCGAATGTTTGCAAACAAATGTTCATTATTCTGGTTCAGTTATTCACAAACATACTGTACAGAGTCGTGTACATTATAAAATGAAGGGACACATGTTTGTTCAGTTTAACATGACAACAAAGCAAAGCAGCTAAGGGTTGGGAGAATCAAAGGGACAGCGAAACAGAAACAGTTACTACTAATTCCTCAGCTTTTACCGTAAACATTTGGCATTTAACAGACATTGTGTATGACAGCTTCTTCTGCCCTGCAAATGCTTTTGGACTTTCCTCAAGGTGGGATAAATGAAGAAGCAAGCTGAGTCATGGCTTCCTCAGAAGGAGACAAAGATAAAGCTTTAGGAACACCTAGCTTACCGCTAATAGTCTACTGCAGAAATTCTGAAAAATAGAAAATATCTGGAACCCCCAAATGAATAATCCTTAATTTTGGAAAAAAAACCCAACAAATAAATACTGTGAGGTACAATAAGTCGCACAGGAATAATAACAGAAACATATCGACAGCTTCCTTTGGCAAATGTAACGGAAGTGAATGCTGATGTGAACACAGAAAAATTTTTTTTACAAAACATGAAAAATGGAAATGATATGAAAAATTGAAAAGGGTGTTTCTAAATTTTACACCGATGGGAGAAATGTTTGAGGCCATGAAATGAAGAAAAGAAATACATTCTCTTTCTATATGTAGGTTGACACAATATTAGTGTTTACTCCCCCCCACCCACCCAAATGGAAAAAGACAATAAAACAAACGCAGTCCACAAGCACACCCCAGCAGTTCTGGCTACCTATGAGGTTGTGTAAATATCCTCACTTAGTCAGTATGCTGTGGTAGCCGAGGCTGCTGATGTGGTTAACCAGCTCAGGCAACATGTGTAAACATCAGAAACAAAACAAAACAAAACAAAACAAAACAAAAAGGTTCAGAGCAGTGTCCCCCACCCCCCTTGTCCTTACTCTCTACTGCTTGGTTTCAGGCTTGCTTTCATTTCTCTCTGACAAATTCACGTGGGGAATACAAGAAATACTACGCAGGGAGGCCCTGTCTTCTGCCGCCTGGAGAAGGGGGCTGGGGGCTGTCCAGCTCAAGGCAGCACGTGCATTCAGAGCTTCCATGAAGAACTGCTGGGAACTTTGATTTTGTCTATTAAGTAGGCCTGACTGGCAGCACTACTGCAGAATTTGTGACAAACAAGAGACCAATCAGCTGGGACTTTTTCTTTTCAAAGGATAAGGGTTGGGGCCTTGGAAGTGAGTTCAGTCTCTTACTGTAGGCAGCTTTGTTCCTATAGTGAGCAGTCTGGGCTACTGTGTCCTGAAATATTATCCTGCCTCTACCAAAGAAATGCCTTGGCTCTTTCACACTGTGGTATTTTGTTTTCTGAGACTTAACTTGTACAGAGGAAGGATGCAATGTTGATTCTAATAACATTCGGCACTCAAAAGAATCACCGTGTGTGTGTGTGTGTGTGTGTGTGTGTGTGTGTGTGTGTGTTTAAGTGGTTTTCTGGTGGCCAAAGAATTGGCATGTGGTTATGTTGAGTGACTAATTATATTTTCTTTTCTGAAAACTTGTGCAAAATTGGCAGTTTTGTGTTAACACTAATACTTTTTTGTTTGGCATTTGTGCCTTTTACTGACCAGACCATTTTCATACAAGTGGGTTGTTTTTTAAAAGAAAGATACTCCTTGAAGTATGGCGGTAGTTTACGGGTAAAAGGAAGCATGGATATTACACATCCCCTTTAGCGTAGGAACAAAGTGCATGACTGGATTTACGTACTAGTACAGGACATTTTTTAAGAAATCAGACCTGTGCTGTGAAGCATGCCAGCACAGCTTTACCACTACATCTAACAGGTAGTAAAAACAAGACCATGTTTTGTTTTTTGTTGTTTTTTTTTTAAAGAAAATGTGCATTAATGCTAACAAAAATGAATAGAACTAGCCAGCAAACTATTTATTTCCTGCATATCTAACAGCTGGATGTAACTGCCAAAATTAAAGGAGAGTTAAACAACCATCAATACAATTGCTTTACATCATGGGCCTCTCAAGGCTAAATATTTACAGGTGAATCTGCCATGCTTCAATTAAAGATTCTCTCAAAACCTTAAAGTTCACAAAAGACAACTATAAGAAGTTCCTTTTTGTTTCTTTTCTCTTTTTTTCCCTTTTATTTATTATTTTTTTTGCAGGCAACAGTCATAGGTACAACAAAATGTCTCTTTGGAGAAGACCAAGAATTATTCTATCAAAATTGGGGTTAGTTGCACACTTTGTGTGTTGTGTTGTGTTTTTGTGTGTGTGTATGTGTGTGCTGAAAAGGGCACTCTTGTTTTTACCCCAAGTAAAAGATCCACCCTCTCCCAAAACTATAAAGGAAAAAGAAAAAAAAATTTTCAAAAGCACCTAGTATTTATCATTTTTATCTAAAGAAAAGAAAATATGTGTGTGCACAAGTGTAGACACAGAGGCATACATATGTACACACACATATGTGCCCCACTGCAGAAGCACACACTGGCTATGGCAGTTCAAACATGTAGGCCATCTGGTGAGAGCTGGCATTTGGAGTGTCCGTTCTGGGACTAATCTATTGAAGTGAAGGGAATGTTTTTGTGGAGATTGGGGTTCTGACTGTGCCTGTTTCGGCTTCGCACAGAGGAGAACATCATGTTACAGCCGGGGACTTTGCACTTGTGCATCTCTCGCAAATGCACAGTTTTGTAGTGGACCCGCAGGGTCCCCTTGTTGCTGTACATTTTGTGGCAAATGTTGCACATGATCCCACCATTGCTCCCAGACAAACTGCTGAACATAAGAGATCCTGAAACTTCAGCCCCGAGGCTGCTGGAGAGGGTGGGGGCCTCGGCCTTGTGAGTGGATTCCCCACTGTCACTCGCACCATCGATGTCGTCGAGAAGAATCCCCTCGTCGCTGCCTGCGTCGGACTCTCTGGAGGAATGGACGCTGCTGCTGGACTGGAGGCTGGAGGTGGTACTCAGGTCAAGGACCATGTAGTCCTCTGCCATGCCTCTCCCGTACCCGTTCAGGTGGGAGTCTTCCGTCCCTGCGGGAGAGGAGGCATCTTCCCTGCCATCGAGCCCCAGAGGGTGCTGGGCACCATAGATCTTCATTAAAAATTCATCCCGGAGGTCCTTGCTAAGGGAGGGCTGCGATGAGTCCAGGCTCATGTCATCCAGTTCTTTGGTCAACAGTTTACGATGCAGGTTTATGTTGGCACTGTGTCTAGGAAAACAAGAGGGAAGGGGGGAGGTGCACAGGGAGTGGGGAGGGGTGAGAAAAAGGAGGGCATTTTAAAATTGATTCAACTTTCATTGCGCATCAAATAAGCACATTCATTCCTAATTACACCATCAGAAAAGCAAGCATTCCCCTCCATCCTCAGGATCTGGGAGTGAGTGCAGGTGGGAGGTGCAAAAGGGGGACTTTCCCTTAACGTAATTTTTATGAATAAGTTCTTCGAGCGAGCACAGAATGAATGCAAACCCTGGCACTCTTTTCTCAATGGCTGTTCCCGTTAGTGCGTCAGCCACAGAGGACCTTGCAGCAGACAGCTTATACATTAAATAAGAGCAGGAGAATAAACATGAAACAGGGTAAAAGAATGGAAATTCTCTCCTTGTCTAAATAGAATAGTCTAAATGTACTTAAAATTGGAAAAGAACAGCAAATAAACTGTTTCAGGTGCAGCAAATACTGTGTAAAAGATGAGTATTTTCAAAAAGTAAATGGTGTACATAATTTAGGTTTAACTTTAAAAAAATTTCCTCCTCGCTCTCCTGTATTTCATGTTTATAGTTAAAAAACAAAAAACAAAAACAGTCTTAGCAAATTAGTGACTTCAAATAGTTTAAGAGATCCTTTCTTGAACCTGTTTGGAATCCCAGTCAAATCTAATAGTAAAATACATTTACTTCTTTCAAAAGTTACTACATTTTATAGTATTGAACTGTCTTCATAAAATAATGCTATTTCAAGGCTTAATTCTTTAAAGCATAAGCTGATAAATTATTTTCTAAAATATTCGACCCCTACCTCCCCCCCATAAAAAATCCAAAAGGATAAAATTAATGCACAGTAAGTTTAAAAAAAAAATCAAACACAATGACATATACTCCCTTTATTTGACAAACAGAACCCCTGCTTTGACAAGCAAAACCTCACTGAAAGCTTTGCTTGTGTTTAAAAGGGTGAGATTCATTCCCAGAGCATCTACAGGGACCTCAGTCGAAAAGCCCATGTCACTGTTTATCTGCAAACACTGCCTTTGTATTTACATCCCCCATTGACTTTGAAAGCGCCCTTGGGCATATACCTCTCTCCACCTGCAAACGCTCAGATGTTTGCCAAGTCGCTAAATTGAAAGCTACCCTCCAAAAAATAAAGTGATATAGAAACAGGAAATAAAACTTGCCAGCGGCAGAAGCCGGGCATCTTAGAGAAGTTAACTGTGATAGTAGACACGACCTAAATGGCCAGCATTAACTTCATGAGACCTCCTACTTACAATGAAAAGCCCCTTCAATTGGCACCAGGTATAGCTAACATTTCCTAGAGATGTGTGAGAGGTATGTGCCTCCAGGACCAGAAAGGAGGGAGAGGCGTCCCACCTTTCCACAGGAGACAACCAGCACTCTGGGTGAGGGGGCAGAGGGGAACAGTCCACTCCACACTGCACTTGGGACGGCTGAGCTTACCTTGTGACAATAAGATCAGCTTTCTAATCTTTTGCTAAATCGATCACAAAAGAAAGCAAGAATGAGAGACAGAGAGAGAGAAAGAGAGAGAAAGAAAGAGGGAGAAAGAGAGAGAGAAAACAAATTCACATTCTAGACATCCGGTTTTAAAAAACTTAAACAATAAAATAGGGATTTAAATTGTCTGATCTCAAAATTATTTTCTGTCATAAGTGATCATCTGTATGTTGTCTTGATTTTCAGATCACCTGAATATTCCAAAAACCATAAATCAAATGAGCTAAAACCGAATTTACAGTATCAGCATCATCCATAAATGAGTTCCAAACAGATGCATGCAGTGTGCGGATGTATGAATGTAAACAGACGTTGTCACCACAGTCCTGTTCTGACAATCACCCTCTTTTCCCCCAACACCCGCCCCTGCCACTTGTCCCTGGTGTCAGGTGACTCAAGTGTACACTGTTAAGCAGAGTGCAGAAAGTGCCTACCATGAAGGTCTTAGGATGACATGTGGGGTAGACACACACCACCAGGGTTTAACAAGAAGGAACATGGAGATAGTGAAACTGTGTATCGCTCCTCTATTGATAAAACAATCTGCCAACTGTAAGCAGCTCATGAAACCCTATCGTCACTCATTACTTTTAACACCCACCCTTTCTTAGTTTCATAAGCACACATCTGACTGCAGTCTAGACCTCTGTGCTGTTGCTCACACATCCGCAGTCACTGCTTCCTAGGTTTGCTGCTGAGAAAACAGCAGCCAGACACACAAAAGTTGCATCAAGACAGACTGAATGGGAAAGAATAAATTAACATTGACAAGAGGGTATGCTGATCACCCAAAGGGACACCTCTGCCATAAAATGACTTGTGAATTTACACATCTCTGCTGATATGTTACCAGGAAGAGATTTTTCTCTTCATTTCTCACATGCAGCAGAAGAGGACTGTAATCTAATTAGATGATGTACCAGCCCTCAATATCTGTCAACCAAACGATGTGCAGAAATGTGGAGACCAGCTCTGGCACTTGGTACAACAGTGTCCCTTTTCCGCTGTCAGCAGTACTGTTGGCCTCTGCTAATATAATTACATTGACTTTTATTCAATTAAGTGCCATCTCTCGCTTACAAAAAAAAGCTACTTTATCAATTGATTCAGGTGTAATGTAATAATAAAGATGAACTCATGGCAGTGCATTAACTCTGCTGTTCATAACTTCAGTGCATGGGTTCATTCACGGCAGTCGATTTCCATTATGCAACCACAGTTCAAGAGAATTGATTCTTTTATGTTCATTTCTTAATCTATTTCATTTTTGTTTAATAATCTTCCCAAATGCCATATGCAAAACACATGGATGAGGTGAGGAGAACGGGCTGGGGGAAGCCTGCTGGTTCAGCCCCATGCCTTGGACTTGGGGGTCTTTGCCATGCTATTGCTGGGGTTGGAAGAAGGCAAGAGCAGGAAAGTGGGCTAACCGAGGTTCCTTAGCAGACACTACTGGTCCTGTTCCTCAGGTTAGAGTTCTCCCTCTACAGAATGGACTGAAGGCAGCACTTCGCTTTAACAAAGACCTATTGTCAGACCCTCTAATCAGTCAGTTCAAACCACTGACTGTCATAAAAAATACTGTCCTCATGAGATTCAAAGACCCGAGGTTAATAGCCATTTGAAGAATATTACAAGTTTAATTGGATCAGCAAAACTGAAGAGGTAAAAGGAAGAAAGACAGAAAGAACTCACTATTGACAATCAGATGCTGAGAGAAAAGAAGCCACAGCTTGCTGCAAATAGGAAGAGGCCAGCACAAGAATCCACTATCCAAGGATAATGCTTGGTTTTGAAAAGAAAGGAACCCAGTGTTCCAAACATTTACCTTAAGAAGAGAAGACTTATAATTTGTCAAAGTCTAGACTAAGAGCATAAAGAATATAAAAAGCTGCCTCTGCCTGTCTTGAGTAAGCAGGTGATAGATACAGCTATGAAGAAGATTATCTGCACATACAAAAAAAGGAATGAGATAAAAAAAAAACATGGGTACAAAGGTAAGAATTCATACACTGGCCTAAGATTTAGACCATACTTTCAAGAATACAGATAAGTTGTAAGTCAGCCCGTGGGAGAACAAGTAGAAGCCTTGAAAAAAAAGGTCGTATCCAATCAGTAAGACATACAAGTCTGGCACGAGGTTTCCCCAACCCAGTGCAGAAGAGAGTCATGAGACAGAAGCATTTCTCCTGTGTCATTACAGACAATAGTGACTGAGCAAAGTGGACACTCTAGTAGAGTCCAAGACACACCACAGAACGTAGGCTCAAAATACTCATCTACCCTGGGCTACACACAGAGTTACAAATGTTCTCTGAGTTTCTGCCTTCAACATCAAATCTGCCAAAACTTATAGAAAAGTCAAGATGTAATAAGGTTTTAGATCTGGGGCAGGGTATTAATACCTAAGCTTCTGTCTTATTTGAATGGTGACTGAAAGTCCTGTCACCGGACTAAAGAGTCATGTTGTGTACCTTTCTGTTTCTTAGAGAAAACCTTAGTGGTACAATCACAGAGCACAGAAGATGCAGCCAATGCCCAAAGCCAGGGAAAGCAAATGCTCTGGGCTGTGCTCTCATTTCCCCCTCTTGTTCAAATGTCCAAGGTGAGCTAATGCAATGTCTGACAAGCAAAAATGTAAACAAAAACAGAGTTTGAGTATGGTTTTGAAATACAGGGGAAGAACAGGTGGTTTTGTTGTTAGCTGTTCATTTCATGTGATGGTTACTCTCACTTGTCAACCTGAAATCTAGAGAGATCTAGGCTCACCTGAGAGATGGGCCGCTGAGCAGATGTGGGGGGATTACCTTAATTAGGTTAATTGAAGTGGGAAGATTCACCTGCACTGGGTGGTACCATTCCCTAGGCTGCACTGCATAAAAATGAGACAGTAAGGTAGGCATCTACTGTCTCTGCTTCCTGACTGGACGCAATGCAAGCAGCTGCTTCAGGTTTTTGCTATACCGACTTTCCTACCATGGCCGTCTATTCCTTGAACTCTGAAGTAAATAAAACCTTGTTTCATTAAGGGTCTTTGACCCTTAATGTATTTTATCACAGCAATAGAAAAGTAACTAAGACAGCTGGTCAGAAAATGATTCACAAATTCACGAATCAAGCTAATATGTTATATAAAATGTCCAATAGTTACTTAATTAGTTTTGTGCCATTCTGAGCTTAGTGAATTAATATTACCCAGTTCTTTGGTTAAAATGGAATTAAGGCTTCACTATTGATTACTTTTTGCATTTACTTTCCTGCTCCACTTTGTCACCTACCACAAATGTATGCCAAATATTCTCAATACTGTCTAAAATGATCATAGTCCGAAGAAGAAGAAGAAGAAGAAGAAGAAGAAGAAGAAGAAGAAGAAGAAGAAGAAGAAGAGTGTGTGTGTGTGTTTGTGTGCATGTGTGTGTTAGCAGTCATCCCTTGGTATCATTTAAGGATTAGGACAGCATAAACCCCCAACCAAAATTCACAGATTCTCAAAAGTCCCTTATATAAACTGCTAACAGTATTTCTATGGGTACTATACAACCCTACATTATATATTAAGTCATTACTTATGATTCCCATATAACATAAATTATATACAAATAGTTGTACTACATCATATAAGGAAATAGTGACAATAAAGAATGTTTCTATGTGTTAGATGCTGTTGGGTACAGTCATGATTTTTATTTAACATTCTCAGTCTGTGGGTGGTTGAATCCATGTATACAGAACTGCTGGACATGAAGTGTCAGCTGTCTACGTGCATGAGGAAAGGGGAGAAGGCAGTAAAAGGGATTTTTATCAAATCTAGGAAAGTATATGTGCCTGATGTGAATGCAGTATTGTTAGGAAAATATTTCCAAACAGAAATGTACACCCACTCTTCAAGTCCTCAGAAAGAGAAGATTAAAGGCCCTGCTTCTCATTCACTTCTCAGCTGAGCTGCTACAATACTGACTATTGAATTAATCACCAAGTGTATTACTATTTTATTAATCAATCACATGCTTACACCTAAATGAGTTAAATGGTATTTTAGCACTACCCCCTTTCTGAAAACAATTCAAAACAAAACTGTAGTTGTTCCGGAATTTTCACTAACACTCTCTCCAGACAGTCTGAATACCCTCCCCTAGCAGAGGAAGAAATCCAATGTAAAATTCTAGTGGGTAATTCTCAACCCCCCCAAAAGAAATGCATACTTAATGCAAGAAATAAGAACTAAGAAAATTCTTGCAAATTAACAAACTATGAAATTCGGTTATTTCAACCCCTTTCAATATAAAACAAATCACCCATACTGGTCACGCAGGCAGTTCCCTCTACATTCAAATCATTCACTTGAAGATAAGCTCCCACCAAACCCTTTAGGGGATTAACTAATTTACTGCACAGATACGGCACGTCTGTTGTAATAACAGGTAGGATGTATTGGGGTCGACCATTTATCAGAATTAGACTTCTTTTCTCAATTCACAGTGAATTATGCTGCCTACACGACTCCCCTCTCTCAGAGCCTGCCATCCCCTTATGGCCCCTAACGTGGCAGGCAAACAAAATTGACAGTCTCATCTTGTCAACAAGGGGCGATTCTCTTGAGAAGCCATTTAACTTTGCAGAGGAAGCAATGTATTAATGTGCTTGTCCCAGGAATGTTAATCATCTTCAGGCTTCCGATCTAACTTTGACATGAACGAAATCACCAAATTTGTTTACTAAATGAATCGTAATATGCTAATAAGAAAGCATGACATATATGGAAAAGCCAAACAGATGGTTTGTTTACTCCACTTTGCAACTTTATAAATGCTGTAAGTCTGAAGATGTTAGTGAGAATTATTGGTTTGTTGGCAGAGGCAAACATGTCTTTTGCATACTAAATTTGGCACTACAGTTAGAAAACAATTTGTCATGGCTATGGAATGCATAAAAATGTTAACACAGTGATGGCATGTGGGAGGGCAGATGGGTAGACGGAGAATGTGTACGTTGCATGCTCAGGTTAAGTATAGAATTGATATCCAATGACAGCCTGCTCTCTAACCGTTTTAAGGCCGAGTTGTATCTTACACAAGAAGGCTTTTGAAGGGTGCTGTTCATTCTGTTCTACCTGTTGCACTCTAACGTAAGGGGAGTGTTACACTGTGAACACACTATGCTTTCACAGTTTGGGAAATTTCTGTATCAGGCGGTTCATCCAGTGCTCAGTTACCGAGTTACTGTCAGGTAAGAGAGAGAAGAGCCTCCTGTAAAAATAATCAGAGCTGTAATTTTAAGTTTTATATCTACGAAGGCTGGAAAAAAGGAACAACCTTCACATCTTCTGCTCCATATTCTATTGTCTAATTTAAATAATTCAGAAGAATTTTCCCCAATAACAGGAATAAACTGCTTTTTCACATTCAAATCTGTCTTCCATTTTAATTTTTATTTTTTTTTTCCTGTGTAAAATATGGGGCACTGATTTCTTTCCGAGATCATTTAAAAAAAATAATTTCTGAGAGGAAATGTTTTTAAATGTTTTGTATCATTCAAACAGTTTGTGATCTTAAGAGGTGCATCAGGGTTTTCTAAGCTGCCCCATGCAAAGAGACTGTATCCTGTAGAGCTATCCGTATCACTTAGCCTTGGCCTTATGGAGAACTGTGTGTAGAAAATCAAAGTAATGAAATTGAAAATGTGGGCGAGCATAATCTCTTCTTCATATTTGTTCATGTGCTGTCCAGCCTGTCAGATGAGGCATGGGGTATTTGAATTAGCCCGCTAGTAGCATACCTGCTGCTAAACATTTTAACTTGCACAAGCATCCAAATGATGTTTGTGAATTTTTCCTTGTGGTCACACACACAAAGTATTTTAACAGAGTTGCTTCTTGCTCCTAATGTATATGCTTTTAATGTATCTATTAGTGTAACATGCTATTCTGACATATATGGTTGACACTACCACTAATCTGGTAGAGCTTCCTGGCATTCTGCTGTATAATGCTGAAGCTTTTTTTTTTTTTTTTTTTTTTTTTTTTTACCTACAGGAAGACTAGAAACAACAAGGTAAAGTGGACTAAGGAACCACCAAGTTCTTGCTGTCCAAGGATCACTTTGGAGCAAGAAACATTAGTGCTGTCCCAGCCTGGCGCTTATATCTCATTTGAAACATCTCATTCCTCACCAACAAAGAAAATTTCAATAAAGTACTTTTACTGGTTTAACAACCTCGAGCTCCTGGGATTGTCAAAGTGCTAAGCCTTTTCCAAGGAGAGAAGAAATCAGCAGCTCAAATATAATTAACCTTCCATTCTCAATGCAAACTGCCACGCAAAGGAGCTCTGCGGTCTATTAGTGAAGTTATAATGGCCAACAGGCAGAAGCAAAATTGGTCAAAAAGTTGGCTGCTGCTGTCATATTTTTGGAATTATGATTAATGGTACTAATAATGTGGATGATTACTGATATGTGTATCTCCAGCAGTTTATCATATTGCTCTGGCTACCTACATCCACAATAAACAGGATGCTATCATTTACCTCTTTATTGAAGGCAACCCTTCTCTTGAAGGAGCATATTCTAATTACTTCGTAATGTTTTATGTCTTAAACATTTTGCAGCTCTGGACCTTGCCAACTGCTTCATGTCTAGCATTGATTAATTACTGAAGGTTTAATCAAAATTTAGAACCTAATGTAGTCATTTATGAGCACACCACACTGCCAAGGTACTTAGGCTCGGCTCCCAAGTTTGGAGAGTGTTCGGTTCAAAACCAAATCCCAGTCAGCCTCCAGGATCCAAGAATCTCACCTTGGGTGCTCCGAGGTTGCCAATTCCATCTCTGCTGATGAATGGAAGGTAATCTAGCTACAGGTAAACAACAGCCCTACCTCCCTCTCACCAGGGGGCTCCCTTCTTCTCCCCCACACTAGCCCCCAGCCCACTGCTGCTCTGAGACAGAAGGTGGTCCTGTGGAGCACTCCTCCTGAGAACATAGTTTTGAAGTGGTTAAACAAGTGAAAAATAATTTGCTGGGACAAATACATAAGTTTTTTTTTAATGTGGATTTTTTATGGTTCTGTCATACAGCCATTCACCGTTGAAGTTAAGTGTTTTTTTAATACCATTACTGAACTGCTGAAATGGATGCTAATATAGCTTGGAGTGCTAATGTCAAGTCCTGGTAATAAAAAAGACAGACTGCTGAATGAAATAATTTCAAGTAAAAAATAGAACAAAAGTGCGCTCTCTCTTTCTCTCTCTCTCTCTCTCTCTCTCTCTCTCTCTCCACTTTTATTGAATTGGGACTGACTGAGCCAATTGCTTTAGAAGTCTGTAAAACACAATTACTAGTGAGCAGAGTGACCCAGCAGTGCCCCTGAGTGACAGACTTACATCAGCCCCGGCTCCACGCATCCAACCATCAGCCCTCAGAGGCTTCCTTCCCAGGGCCTGTTCTTAGCTCCATCTCTGCAGTTTTACTTAGAAAAGCTTCCTATGTCCCACTGTGATGGGAGTAACTTCACCTATCATTTTCTAAGATATATCTGCATGTTTGTGTTTAAGTGTGTTTCCACATATAAACACACACATGGTGCTCCTACCTGAGACTGTGTCTATGGCTCAAAGTAGCCAGGTATGGTACAGATGACAGGTAAGACTGAGCCATCACCCACATGCCTACAGGTAAAAATCACTTGGTCTGTCTGTCTCTGTCTTTCTGTCTCTCTGTCTCTCTCCCTCTCCCAGGGTAAAGTAAAAATTAGAGCAAGCAAGAAAAAGAATTAAATTGGAATGGGTAACATTTTCCCCCTTAGTTAATAAAAGAAGTAATAAACTCCATAAAATACTAGAGTTAAGATCACCAACACGTCAGCCTGACAGCTTTTTCTTTTTTTTTTTTAACCAGGAATTTTCAACTCTCGTTTTAATTCAAGCAGTTTGCATTAGGACATAAAATGTAGTTATTTTTCTAAAGTGTAGCCTGATGTGAAATGACTGAAGAAAACTGTCCTTTCCTGAAATGTGTCCTCTCTTCCACTGACTTGGCAACTTGGCATGCCTGCTTCTCAAGTCTTGGCACTAGAGAATCAAGGTCACTAGATTTCCTTTTAAATTTTTAACACTATCATTTCTTGCCAAGTGAAAACTTCTTTCACAGACTGCCATATTCGTCACTTTGACGGTCCTGAGAGTCTTACGGGGAAAACATCACATTTCTGAGTAGTCTTAGGAAACAATAAGGACAAACTAGGAGTGAGATTCAGCAACAACGTCTCTCCTTGTCTTTGGAAACAAGGAGCAAACGATACTTAAAGGTAGATGTGTAGAAGCTTTCTACTTAAGCGGCAGGGATGCTGCCAGGGTTACACAGGTGACTAGAGGGAAGGGGTCCTAACAGGGTTACCTGAGAAAATAGTAATGTGTATATGTAGCCTCACGCCACCTTCCTACAATAAGGATTTGGGGGAAAAAAAGTATGCCAAATGACATTTCACATAACAAAGAGTAACAGGAAAAAAAATAAGTCCTACTAGTTTTTGTGGCCCAGAAACAGGAAGCAGGAACAACCCCTTGGCTGCCATGTTAGTATGTCACGAACCATACTGCCTGGGTATTAAAGATATGCCTTCTTTGCTATTTTGCCAGAATTTTCCAGTTAATGCTGATAAAAACAATGACCTGATCCTTTCTAGGGAAGGGCAAGAATTAAGGCTGTTTGGATGTGTTCTTTTTGTCGTAGGAGCTGCACAGTCACAGGAGATTTAATAGGACCTTCACTCCACAGCATTTATAAAATACCTCTTTGCAACAGCAAGGGAACTGGTTTGCTGGCCCCAGTGCTGCCTCTGTGGCACACAGCTCTGAAGATGGTGGCAGTGAAGGCTGCAGTTCTGGAGGAGTGAAAGGTCAGCAGAGGTTTAAATGAGCTTGTCTTGCATCCAGCTGGGCCAGCAGGAGGTCATTAGGAAGATCCAAGGCTCACTTTAGGCTTGACAGAGTCTCTCCCCATGATACAAGGAGACCATTTTGCTCACTGCTCTTCTCCCAGTGTATAAAAAGAACCCCAGGGACAAGAATGACACCGAAGTTTATCTTACTACCAAAGTTTTGCTTGAGGAGGGCACAACCAGCAATTACTCAGGAGGGGGTTTGTTTGTTTGCTTTTGATGGAAAGTAATGGAGATAAGTACAAAAGGCCTATTGATCTTCTGGCTCTATTGTGAAACCTAACAGAGGAGCCGGTGGGGAAACATCTCTTAAGGCCAGAGGACCTACACAACTCCACTTTATAAAGAATTTTGAAAACAGGGAAGTGAGATCTGATTGGGCACAATGTAGTCAGTGAAGCAGTTATCTATTAAGAGGCTCTCCTCTGAGGATTAACATACTATTTGACAGCTAATTACATTAGGGCACATAAACTAATAGTTCCCTTGAATTGGTGCTAAGTGGCTCGTGTCTTGGAGGTGTCGCCTGGTCTTTATTGAAAAGCTCTCTCTATAAAAGTTCTCTGTAAGTTTCTAAACGTAGAGAATAATGGAAAAATGGATGCTGCTCTGCTGAGAAGGTGATAACAGGAGGCAGGTAGCATGCTCTCACATCTTCACCTCTGTTGTTAATATATGCAGTGGCTCGTCGGAGGGGCTGATGTTAATTTATTCCTGCACACCTGTACAGGGCTGGAAGTCAGGTAATAAGGTGAGCAAAACCTATACATCTCTGTGTTTAGCTATGGCTACCCAGAGGCCTATACATGAACAAATTTAGTTCTGGAGACATCAGCAGGTTTTAACAAACCAAATACAGATGTCTTACCTCCATATAAATCACGAAGTTTACATGTTTAAATTTGGACTGATTTAACTAGCAATCAAAAAGAAGGTTCACACGTGGAATCAATGGTTGCCTCATATTTATTTATAAATCACCCTGGGCGGATATTAGTTTGTTTAAAATTTATCCATCTGGCTGAAGCAACCTCCACACACCTTAAAGACCAAGAGGAGGCATTTACCTTCCTGATAAAATGCAGGACAAACTTACTGTGAGATGGTAACAAAGGAACAGACAAAGGTCACAAGGATGACAATGTCTTTCTATACAGACCATTCATTTCAACTGGTGGGGTTTTAAAATCTCTAATCACCAAAGCAAATGAAGAGCAAACTGAGGAAAATAAACAGAATTTGATTTAGCTGTCGGTTTGAGACCCCCACTCCAAATAAGAAGCAAATATATGGGTTTTTCTTAAAAATGGGTGAGTGGCCAGTGGACCATCCTAAGGATCAAAGATTAAGTCAGAGGATGAGATGATAGCTCAGGTAAACTAACTTCTTCCGAGTGTCACTGTTATGCTTTTATGAACACTACAGCTCCAGCACTTGGTCAGAACTTCTTCAATATATATATATATATATATATATATATTCCCTGACAGAACCACAACTCAGCCACAAAAAAAAAAAAAAAAAATATCAGGGAATAAATCAGGAAGAAATGTGGTAATCCTCTTCAAGCACCAGACCCCTCAGAGAGGAAATTATTACACTTCACTCAGTCACTCAGAACAAAAGGTCATTTTCCTAGCTAGTTAGTGACTAGGTGAATTCCAGTTGTGCATATTAGCTTGTTCTTTGTCATTAATGTGGACTTTTGATTAATCAAATATACCATTATTGACAAGTATACACAAAAGGCCACCTCTGATAACATTGGTCTACTGTCAGCCTGACAAACCTTACACGCATGTCTTTCTCTCACTCTCAAACCCAAATCATATTACCTAACACCTTCCTATTTCCATTTTACTCACATGCCTAAGAAGATGTCAACGCACCCCCTTATGACCCAACTCCCGAAGGACAAGGTATTGGCAAACTGAGGGAAGGAGGGAACCTTGTGAAGTTTTATTACTCCTGTCCTAGGGATAGTTCCCACAAGTAGTGGTCCCCTCTGGTCCCCCTTTATTTATACAAGGAAGACACTGTGGAGTCAAGGATGGATGAAGCTAGGCCTCTTCAGAGTAGTAAGAAATAGTTTGGAGACAGGAGGTCTAAAGACAAAAGAGAGACTTTCTTGGAAAGACCTGTTGGCTAAAGAGAAAGGTAAGAAAGTCTTCGTGGTTTTAATCCATAGCAGTTGACTGAAGGAAGAGGATGGGAAGACAGGCTCTCTGAAATTTCCATAACAGTTAAAGAGAAGACCCAAAAAGGTAAACTGAAGGTGGATCAGAGACAAGACCAGAGAGCCTCTGCACAAGGGGACAGAGCCACTGGCTGACATCATTGATGGGAGATGGTTAAAGTCTGAAAGAGCGATTTAATTACGTTCCAAGGCCCACCCTGCTGAGAGTCAGGAAGACTCAATGGCATCACTGTTTCTTGTTATTTTGGTGGTAGTCACCCTCACAGCACTATGCTAATGTAAGTCATCATCTCAACAGGATGAATACTTTTCTTGGACCAAAAAAAAAAAAAGAGAGGGACAAACTTAAAATTATTATTATTTTTAAATTTAACCTGGGATCAAAAGATCTGTTTATTAATTAGAAAGCCAAATTAAAATCAAGAATAAAAAGTTCTCACTTTATAATATCTTCTCAATTTGAGTTTTGTTATTTATCATGTGATAAAAATCTGAAGTGAAAAAGTTTAGGTGTAGTAAGTATACTCTCCCTCGTCAATGTATAGACTGTCTCTTGAAACAGCTCATCTATACTCTTCTTGTACCTAGAAGACCACTTCTCTAACTTCTGTGTGGCTGGCATTGGCTAGCCTCCCAAGCCCTTACAATAAAAGTGGCAACTAAAATATCCTTTTTCTGCCAGTAAATATTTTCCTTCAGACAAACAAATTCTATCTACACAGTACTTCCTTTTGTGTTGGGACACAGATACAGGAGAACTTGTGTTTTCTAGTGACTCTTCATTAGTAAAAGCACCAGGTTTAGATCCCTATCTTATCCTTAGCTATTTAGTTCAGTATTATGAACTGTGATGTTTTCAGCAAACTAAAATGGGAAAGGAATTCATGCAAATAAGCTTAAGTGTTGGCTTCTCTTCAAACACTCCATTTTTATAAATATTTTATGCAAGTTCTCACAAGTCTTTTATATTTGTTTAAATTTTTCAATGAAAAAATTTCAATGCATTAACCTTATCATCACTAATACACTGCTTGAAATCTGAAAGAATACTATTACCATTCTGGAATGTCTGGTGATAGTACTGAAGTATAGGTATGCTATCTGGACTTCCTTGAAATTCTCAGTGAGAGATTGGAATTGAAAATAACGTAACACACACACACCCTTATAACACACACGTCCCCTTTCAAAAACAGAGCCAGAATAGTGGAGGTAGGAAATTGTTAAAAGAGTATAATTTGGCCCCTTCTGTGTCAGTAAAAAGAAAAATATGTATATTCATTAATAAATCTTTCATATAAAAATGTTTCAAGGACAGGTTACACTGCCTTGCAGAGTTATATATAAATTCAAGTCAGGGTAGCGTTTAGTAGCTAGCCCACACTGGGGTATGACTGGCTGTCCCCAGCTCCTCCAAGTGCTACGATTACAGGATGTACTGCCACATCAGCCCCAGTGGGACTTTCGTTACTTTATGCTTCACAAAGACCAACAAAGAAACTCTAGAATAGGATGATAGGTCTTTGGAAAACTCATTAATTTCACTTTGTTTTTTTTTCTGTATATAAAATACAATTATTAAATACAACTCTATCTAAAAATGTTAAAAAGTTAGTGTAAATGAAATAATAAATCCCTTGAAGTAGGAAGGACTGGGTGATGCATGGTCTGAGTTGGCCTGGGGTACTATATAAAAGACTTGCACAACGGCTCATCCTCCGTAAGTGAAGAATCACCTCGCTGCCCACCAATGAATGGCCCCTGACAATCCATTCACACTGTAATGGAGTTAATGAAGAACATAGTAGGTTCAGGACCAGCTGCTTCTGTAAGCCCCATGGTTTCAGAACTACAGTTACATAACTAGAGTGATGTCATCTGAGAGCTGTACATAATATATTCTAACTGATCCTAAAGTATGTACCTAGGCATGTCCCCACTTCTCTGGTGAAGTCCCACGGCAGATTACATTTTAGAGATGTGCCCAAAGATACTATGGAGTTGAAATAAAGAAATCCACACCACCAGACTCTTTCACCATATCAACCATTATTTTGGCCTCATCTTCTGATAGTTTCATGATTCTTAAAGAATTGAAGAACACACTAAATACTCATGTAAGGAATGGTAACATTTCTGGTTATACCTACGGCAATGCAGGCTGTCTCGATGTCCTGGACCTATGGTTCTTTCCATCCGTAAATTTCTGTTTCTATATTGGATAAATATGTGTGTGTGAAGATAATATATTGGTTTAATTTAAAAGCCACAAGGCAATGCATATATATATATATATATATATATATATATATATATATATATATATATGAGAATGACAGAAGATGTGGCTTCTAAGGAACTGTGTACTGCTAACTTATTCACACCTAGATGCATGGAAACATACACGTACACATACATATATATACATACACAGAGAAAGATGGCATGCATTACCAGATGACATGATTCTGCATGCTTAATCATAACAAGCACTGAACACACAAATCCTCTAATGAGCATGGCAGTTTAGTGATCACGTGGTCAATGTGGCGGTCCTTACAGTGCATCACAAACATCTACCCTTGACTGAACTGTATCCCCACCCTCAGCAGGAGGAGCCAATGGAGATTTACTGACCTGTCTCTGCTCCGACGGGAGGGGAAGGCAGCGTTGCAGCCAGCCACTGTGCAGACGTGCATCTCTTTTAAGTGAACGTTCCTGTAGTGAAGCTTCACACTGTAGGAGCTTTTGAAGCTCTTCTTGCACACATAACAGATTTTGGGGTCTGGACTAGAACACAGGTCACCTTCGGGGGAGAACTTTTGAGGGCTTCCATAATTCAGAGACGATGTAAAACTTTCATGCAGGGCAGCCATGCTGGCCCCCCCACCGTTGTACAGTCCGTATTGGCTCATGTAGAACATGTCATAAGTGGGGTCTGTAAATTCTTCCTTTACCTTGATGACGTCCTGGTGGGACGGCTCGCTGTGGTTCTCGTCAGGCCTCTCGCTGTTCATCAGGACCTTCTCGCTCATCTCACTGTGAAGGTGCTCATCCCCCTCCATGGATTCCTCACCGAGCTTAGGCTCTGAGGACTCAGACTCGTTCTCATAGTCCCGCTCGGGCTCCTGGTCCTCAGACGTCATACTGTCAGCCCTTCTTATTTCAGTTCTTGAAATGCACCGGGTCCTGTTATGCTTAGAGAAGTCCTTCACGGACATGCCTGGGCTCATCTCGTCTTGGGAATGACAATGATTGTCATGGCTCATGTCATTGACCACGGTCCCGCCGTCATTAGGATCATCGTCCTCATCGTCAAACTCGTCAGCAGTGTCAATGATTTCCTTCTCAATTTTTACAGGCATGCTTGACTTCCTAGGCTTTTTCTTAGGTGCCAGGTCAGCGCTGGGCTCATGAGTGCTCATCATCACTGCTGGCATTATTGGCTCAGAAGGTGGAGGAGGGTGCTGTTCTATGGTGCCACTGGTTGGAATGATGGGACTGGTTGGGAGGGAGGTTGGAGGACTCACCATTTCCCCTGGAGTAAGTAAACTTCTATAAAAAGGAGGAACTGGCTGTACAGTCTTTAGCCCAGAAAATACCAGCTGGCTTGGGAGAGGGCTCTGTAAGACGGGGTCTAGTGGAGGGGTGGTAAAACCCATCGGGGGCCGGCCAGGACTCGTGAGTGTGAGGTTTGATTTTGTACTTGCTATGACTGGAGTGGCAGCTCCTGATGTAGCCCGGATTAAATCTTTGTCTCGGTTATTCCTCAGCATTGGCATATGAAGGCGGGGGTTGGGGTTTGCACTGTGGCGATTCCGGCTTCGAAGGGAACTAAAGACCATGTTGCAACCTTCGATGGTACATCGGTGCTTAATCTTCAGGTGGACAGCATTATAGTGAATTTTGAGAGTACCTTTGTCATAGAACGTCTTCCCACAAGCATTACAGAATACCCTTCCTTTCCTCGAGGCTGACCCCATCCTTCTCATACGGTGAATCCGGAATGAGCTTTTTGGGTGTTCTGTTTTGCTTAGGTCACTGACTGGGGCAGAATTCTGAATGGGGGAGACACATGCTGGCTCGGTTTTGGGCTCCACATTAGTGATGCTAGTCAGGGCATTTCTATTGGGCGTCTGATCACTCTTATATGGTGTAGGCGATACTTCAGATTCACTGCTCTCATTGTACTCATTCTGAGTTGAAATGCTTGGCTCCCTCAGCCTCAGTCCAGGCTGCTCTAAAAGCAGCCCATTGGGTGGCAACCCTAACAGTGGGGCAGAGACAGGGTTTATATACTGGAATGGAAGCAGAAATGCAAGGCTGTTTGGTATGTTTTCAAAATGATGGATGCTGGAAGGATTGCTGTTCTCTAAGTGAGCAAGGAGGCTAGGACTCCTGGTGCGATTATTGCTCTCAATGAAAGTCCTTATATCTGAGTCTGTCTTTGAAGATGGTACAGCCACGGCTTGCCCTTCTTTCTCCTGAATTGCCATCAGCTCCACGATGGATTTGGTTTCCCCAAACCGCAGAAACTGCTGAAGGGTGATGATTTCCTCTTCTCGAGACATGATGGCCCAGCGGTCCAGTACCTTGCCAGCAGCGTCCTACAGGCCACATCAAAGAAACAACAAAGACAAATACAGAAACTTATTGATTGTGCATAATTATTCAATGCAACTGAAGGTGCTCTGTCAGCTTATGAAACACAGAGAGCAAGAACAGAAAGCAGCATGTAAGCTGCGTTAGTAAAAGTTAACGCACGAAGCAAACTTTCCTGCCATGCAAATGTAGCAATTACAGTCACAGTTATAGAAACAGATTGAGTTTAATAATGTCAGAGCAAACAAAATGCAGACCACTGGGGCTTTGTGATCTAAAATGCCTTCAGTACTGCCATTTTAACAACAATGATCTATATACCATGCAACTATTTAGCATATATTAGTATAAGATGTGAACTCTTGCTGTGTAGCCTAGGATAAATGAAAAAAAAATTGTACCCTAATCTTCATTAAATAACGACACCATAGAAAAGAATCAAGTTCATGAAATGTACTTCTTCAATTCAAGCAGACATGTCACCAGATGCGATGACAGATATTCCATTAAGTAGGAGTTACATGAATTTTGGAATTAAAAAAAAAATCAGTAAAACAACGTTTCTTTGTCATAACTCGAGCACTCCAAAGCACACTGTCTTCCAAAGATGGTTGTGCTTTAATCCTGACTGAGGGTAGGTTTTCATGAGGTGGAGGAAAGGAAATATCACTTGTGAATGGCACCTTTCCCCTTCTTGAAAAATGACTGTAATCCAGCCATTTAACATTTGAGGTACTCTTCAAGTATATGACATTTTAGGATTTTGTTGTAAAGGACAGGAATAGATATTTGAAAAGCATGTGATGGCTTTAGATAGAATAAACATTTAAAGTTGTCTGGCAGCATCCTCCTTGATAGCAAAGGAAGTCCACAGAGACTGCACATCAGCACCATCAGACTATGTATTGTTAAATATACATTAAAAAGCATCTCACACTTTCATTTTTGCTGGTAACTATGAGATCTGCCTGGAGGTAAGACTTAAAAATCCTGCAACATAATGTCAGGCAATCCATTTTAGCATGGGCTGAGAGAAATCTATTCAAACAGTTAAATAATGACTATGTGGATTTTTAAGGCCTCATTTCTTAGACCCACCAGGATCAGGGATCTTTGCAGCCCTCTGTGCATGACACTTGCTCCAACTCTGACCATCAGCTTAAGAAAGCACAAAACCTGCTAGAAAAACAAAATGGTTCTCCAGCAGGAGCTAGAGAAGTGGTTCAGCTGTAGGAAACTGTTAGCATGTGTGAGGGCTTGGGTTCAGCACCAAAACAAACTTAAAAATGACAACACAGTTATTAATTACAAAGACAAATATCATAATGTGACACTAGAGAATCTAATAGGCACAGCCTCGAGAGACTGATCAAAGTTAACATCAATGGAGGAAGACATATCAGCATCTTGTACTCCTGGTGGCATATGGTGATTGCCAAGGGTTGTCTTATAAACAGTTTTTTCTTCAACACAATCATGAGAAAGGACCAGAAAACCCAAAGTTGAGAGGTAGTCTATAAAATACTGGATAAAACTCCTCAAAGTATGGTATGAATTGTCTGTAATTTTTTTCTTTGAAAACAACAGTTATAGGCAGAAGGGGTTAAGACATAATTGTGTGGTTCTAGGGATATAAGACCAGAAAAAGCACAATAGTGGAAAAACTAGCAAAATGTGCCGAAAGACTCTATATTTGATAACAGTAGTATATCAACCTTGATTACCTCATTTCAACAACTATGTCATGATTCCATATAATGTCACTCTAGGGAGGCAGCATGAGGATAAAGGAATCTTCACCCTTTTTGCAATAGAAAAGTCTATCTTCAGCCTTTGGATATAAACTTCCCTCTGGACACCATCATATTTGGAATCATAGCTAGTGTGAATGAGTGGCTATCTATATTTATCTGAGTTGCTTTATGAAAGCAGCTATGATAGGTGTACACCACTCTTCGTATCAATTTATATAGTCAGCACATGTAGATATCCTTTCCTATGAAAACTGTCCAAATGTCTGTCTCTTCCTAAATACACAGAAATAATTGCCTATAAAATGAAATGTTCTAACATACTCTCTATTTAAAGTAAGCATATAATGTCACGGGCTGCAACAGCTACCAGATAACCGCACTAACAGCCGCTGATATTACTCTGAGCCTCGTTTTTGAGATGTGGGGAACAGAAGGAAATGGTGCTGAAGGAAGGTAAACAAGGAAATTGTGATTTTTAAATGCATTGTTTCACTGACAGCACCACTCACCTTCACGCTATCACAATCACCTCCAGAGTATGGGGGACGTGAAAGAGATAAGAAATCACAAGTACAGGGTAAGGCCTCTTGCAAGGTTCCAAGAACTTGGAATCCAAGACTTGAAGCCAAATGTCTGATGTTTCAGTTCACTGTCTGTCCCCACAGTACTCAGTGAACACCGCTCTGCGATACACTACCTAGTCAGGACGGTGAGGACACTGTACAACAAGGCTGTCTAGAACTATGCATTGACTTCTTACACCACTGATCCTTGCTATTGATCCCCTCTCGTGATTGCTCTTTTCTGTTAGGTGGAACCCCAGCCTGAGCAGTGTATAATCATGTCTTCTCCAAGTTTTGTCCAGGCAGCCTGAACCTAAAACTATAGGTCAATATACATTCATAGACCACAGCCTATGGAATTAAATGAGCCACAGAAACCATAGCAACCAATATGAACCATCATCAAAACCACTTCCATCACCTTTTTTCTCTCATCTTCCCATCTCTCCCCGTGCTACATAGCCTTTCTACGTGGCTTATATTTTACTCCTGGCTGCTACAGTGCTTGCTGCTTCTTCTAAACCAACTACCTTTCAGAATTCTGTTGGTTCTGAGTAGCTACCTCTGCTAAAATTGAGGCTATGTCATTAAAGCTCCGTTATTATTAGCCTGAGAAACAAAAAGTAACTTTTAACTGTAAAGTTAAATATAAGATAATTTCTACTAATAAATATAGTGAAGAACACCACAAATTTCTGGAGGTCAATGTATCCTCTGGATCCCAACAATATAGAGGTCTACATTAGATATTTCCCAAAAAGTTTTCATTCATATTTGATCACATTACCTAGTAACTATGATATTTGCAAGGGCAAACTCTGGGGAGGAAAGGGATGCATAGGGAGTTCACAAGCTCCTTGTTTTAGTATATTCATGGATAAGCTGGCTTAAGGGAAGAAGAAACCATCACTGGTAATGAGCAAACAATTTACAGAAACTCTATGGAACAGAAGTATACAGTGTCTAGTGTGGTGACTCTCCTATAGGGCCAAGACCAGAATATTTCATAATAACCTACAGTGGTCCCCACCTTCCTAGTGCTGTAACTCTTTAACATAGCTCTTCATGTTATGGTGTCCCCAACCATAGAAATCATATCACTGCTACTCCACAACTGTAATTTTGCTATTGTAGTGAGTTATAATGTAAATATCTGATATGCGGGATATCTTATATGCAACCCCTGAAGGGGTCACAACTCATAGTTTGAGAACCACTGATTTACATGTCAGCCTAAAGGCTTTATAAACAAACAAAGAAACAAACAATCACAACAACAACAAAAACAAAAACAAACACTAAAACATGAACTGCAGGTAATTTAACACAGCTATTAACCATTTGAAAACTTTAGGGCAACTTAATTCTATCACAGTAACTACAGGCATGAATTTTTATTAGTACTTTACTTTTATTGTATTTAAATATTGATTCAAGATTGACTGGGAGGGAAATCTAGACTGCCTTCATGTTTGAGAAGTAAAGATGATCAAATAAACTTTCTCAAGTGAACAGAGTCATAAAAAATGAGATTCTACAGTGGGATGAGCGCTAGCAAAGCAAAATGCAGTCATATGTAGACATAGGAAGATTACAGCCACCCTCACAAACATGTAACATGACACCAGTCTTATACATGGATTCATTAAGGTCTAAGTATAAACCTGAACTCCTGACTTCCCCTCTAGTTGGTGAATCAATTCCTTCATTTCTATTTGTAACCAGAATTCACTGACTTCCAATTCATTAGACTGGGAAATGATATTTACAAAAAAAAGATAATATGATTTGCAGTTAGTTAAATGTAAGGTATGATTATAAGTACTGTATTTCTGTAAATAACTGGATAGACTACTAATTTAAACAGTTGAGAAACCATTAGTCAAGCATTAAAAACCTGTTTTATCAGGTTCAGGAAAAGTCTAAAGTTAATGAAATATTAACATTTAACCCTGTTCCATGAAAAGACATCCTATTTTTTTTTCACAGAAAATGTCATATTCCTTAGAGATACCCATCTGTTCTAAAATAGATCTGCTGAGTGTTTCTTGGTGTTGTTTGTTTTTATTACAGGTTCTAAACCCAAGGTATTGAGTAAAGTAAGAAGTGCCCAGTATCTGAAAAGTCCATGCCCTGCCTGGTAGAATGATTTTTAAACACTTTGTTTTTAGCTGTCATGATGTCAAGGGTTCACGCTAACGCTCTCCACACAGCCTCTTACAAGATTTGTTTCCAAGTACAATGGTAGGTTGGCTGGTTAATGTCATTTGGGACAATGGACAACAGAGATGGTAAGGCCAGAGTAAGACAGAAGAGAGACCAGTTAAGTGGTGTTGGGATGGACTACCATGTGATCTAAAGAACAGAGTAAGAATGAACTCACATACATTCACAGCAGGCCACTGACTGTCCTCTTCCTGTTCATGGAAGACTATGAGCCATAGCAAATGCAGTGCATATGGAAGGCATAATCACTCAGCATTGCATAAACTGTTGATAGGCAAGCAATAGTGAAAAGAAATCTGGGCAACAAATTCACTGTAGCCTAAAGAAAACATAATTGAAAAAAATCTAACCAAGAAGTGAAATACTTGTAGAATGCAAACATTATGACACCAAAGACATTGGAGAAAATATGAGAGATGCCCAGACTATTGTGGGTAGTATCAACTCTTCGCTGTTTGTCCTGGATTCTAAAAGAAAGCAGGCTGAGCAAGCCAGTAAGCAACACTCCTCCATGGCTTCTGTATCAGCCTGTATCATGTAATTTTGGCAGTTCATAGGGTTTACATCAGGATAAAGATGATGGGTGATGTTATTGATAATTTTTCAACTCCAGCAGCCTATGGAACACCTTTCAGTACTAAGAGCTTTTTATGTCATAGGACATGGAAAAGTAAAGTTGTTACTGATCAGGAAGCTTCTTGCTTGCTAGCTCTTATAGTACTGAAAGGTGTTCTGTAGGCTGCTGGGGTTGAAATGTTATCAATGACATTACTATTACCCTGATGTTAACCCTGTGAACTGCCATAATGACTAGCTAGGAAAGACAGGCTTATGGGTGCATTAGTGGCATAACCATTACAGAGGTAACCAATCACTTCCTGAATTGGTTTAAAGTTTGCTCCAGAGAAAGAAAAACCTGCTTGGCTCTGTAAATTTGGCCAAGAACCCCCATTTGGGGACTCATAGACTCCAGAAGTGAACCAACTAGTATTATTTTCCTAAATGGACACAGTATCAAAACAGCATGTAAATTCCTATCTCTCTACTCTTACATTAGTGCAATTCTTAAGAGCTCATCAGAGAAGTTTCTTTGTATAGTTAATTGGTGTGTGTGTGTGTGTGTGTGTGTGTGTGTGTGTGTGTGTGTGTGTTTAACACAGAAATTTACAACTGGTCAAATATAGAAAATAAGTGACTGTAGAATACACAGCCCAAACTGAAAATTTGTATCATATGCTTTCCAAAAGTTCAGGGACCATTGTGGAAGAGGAGATGGAAGTTCTGCGGAAGGTAGAAATCAGAAAGAGTTGAAGACAAACACTGTCTTCAGGACATGACAGGACCACTGCACTCATGAACTCACAGCAGTTGTGGTTCACTTCACAAGACCTACACAAGATCAAGCAAGTCAACATTGGAGTATGTAGCTGAGAGAGAGACTATTGAATCCTTGCAACTGAGGGGCACTGGACAGTTAAGGGCTCCCTGTGGAAAGAGAGTCAACTTTCTTTAATGTTAATGGCTTCTTGTAGGCTGTCCATACTTGAGCGGATGGCTCCACACCAAGGAGTGGATGTGTAACACAAACTGAAGCTGATAGGCTACTGAACTTAATCAAATAGACAGGAAGCTTGGATGAGAGGAGATTAGGGAGGTGTTAAAGGGTGGGTAAAGTAGTAATGAATATGATCAAGATACATTGCATAAATTTCTCAAATAGTTAATAAAATATTTTTAATATGAGCATATAAATAGAATGAGTCACTATTAACAGAATAGGAAAAAAGTAGAAATTTCAAGTCAAATGTAAGTCATAAAAGAAAATCCTCTAATGGTTACTAAAAACTAAAATTATGTTGTTTTCTCTATCTTTAGATTCTTAAATGACACAAAACTCTAAGGGATGCTTATTCCTTACAACAAAACTGGAACTTTACGAAATGTGGCCATATAATGTTCATGTTCTTTTAGGTTAACACAAGTATCAAGGCAAGAGGTGCATCTCAGACAGAAGGTATAGAAATTATGGGATTTTGAGGTCACTTAAGTACACCCTATCAGGTAAAATGTAACAGTTTTTCCTAAGTTAGAAATAATGATATAGCACACCACATACAACCTGCATTTTATATATATATATATATATATATATATATATATATATGTCACAGTTTTTCCTGTTATAAGTAATGAGATAGTACACCACATACAACCTGCATTATATATTGTGTCACAGTTTTTTTCTAAGTTATAAGTAATGAGATAGCACACCACACACAACCTGCAATATACATTGTGTCACATCTTCTAGAGGTTTAAGCTGTAAATGGAAATAAGCTGTACAATGTGATGGGACTGGGAAATACAAAGAAATAACTTTTCAACACATTGTACAGCATAGATAACTTTGCAAAGTATTGTTCATCAGATCCCAGATGGATGCATACTCTCTCAATGAAATGAATGAAAATTGAGAAAAGAAGGACTATAAAACAGACTTGTGATTACAGTTACCAGTGACTGAAGATGTGAAAAGGGACGGATTGAACACAGCGTGATGGGAACTCTGAGGTGATGGTAATATTCTGTCAGAATGTGTGTTTTAGTGACTGCCCGCATTGTATATTTAGCTAAACCTTACTGCTTTTAACGTATACTTGGTGAATTTCCTGAAATTAAATTTGGTAAATTTTGTAACATTGCACATATACAAATTTCTGCCTCCTAAATTATCCTGTGACTAGAATACAAACATATTCCTAGTCTCTATTAGTAAACTGTGTAAGGCAATCTGTGATATGAGGACTAAAAATGAACACTTCTACCTAAGTTTCTACCAACAACGGCATTTTTTGTTAATATTCTAGTCACGAACTTACAGTGATATAGCACTAATTTCTAGATTTATTTATGTTGTATATGGGTGCTTTGTCTGGGTATATGTAAGCCACAGCACACATTTAGGTCAGAGGAAAACTTGGGGAGCTGGTTCTCTCCTTTCACCAGATGAATTTTGGGGAGGGAGGGCATGTCTTCAAAGCTTGGCAGCAAGAGCTTTGCCCTACTGAACCATCCCACTGACTTTCAAGCAGGAATTTAGAAAGTGCTATTTGTGTCAGGGTAAACACTCTCTATGTATTTTTATTAATGGCAATATACTCATAAACATTGGAGACTTCTGGTCCACAGAGCTAATACCAGAGTGTGTTAGGCATATATTATGCACACATACCTCACACCGAGACACTTTTTTTTGCTTGTTTTCAAGCTGGCCTTATCTTTACATGTGTCAGAACACAACCCAGGAATTTCACAAGAGACGAACACAGTGAGTTCAGACTATTATTTGAAATCAAACAAATGGGGACATGCCTCCAACTTTATAGATGAAGTAAGGTTGGTGTCATGGAGGAAAAAAAGAAAAAAGAAAAAAAGTTGTGGAGTAAAAGGCTTACACATCCTGATCTGAAGGAAGAGGACAGGAACCTGGAGGCAGGACCTGATGCAGAGGCCATGGAGGGGTGCTGCCTACTGGCTTGCTCCCCATGCCTTGCTTAAACTGCTTTCTTATAGTTCCCAGGACCCTCATCCCTGGGATGGCACCACCCACAATGGGCTAAACCCTCTCCCATCAATCACTAATTAAGAAGATGCCTTGCAGTTGGATCTTGTAGGGGCATTTTCTCAATTGAGATGCAGTTTGAGGAACACATGCCTTTGAGCACCACAAACAGCTTTGAAAAAAACAGCTTAAATAGTCACAAACTTCCAGTACTCTCCCATTCTCCTGAGACTTAGGTCATTAAAACTAAGGATGCACATATATGTTAGAAGAAAATTCTTCATGTCAAACTATTACTCCAATGCCAAGCCAACTTTTTAAGTTCTTATTTTAGCCCCAAACCTTAGCTGTTCTGGGGACTCTGATACTTCAGAACCGATCCACCTCCTTTTAAAAAACAAGTTCTGTTTATCACAAATTTATTTGACTTGGCATCTGTAAGTGCCCATGGACCAATATTTGTGTGCATATATGCCTGTATATGTGTGTCTAAGTGTGTGTATGTATGTATGCATGCAAACAAAAAGGGAAGATAAAATGCTAACACACAAAAAAATCTGTTCGAATAGATTCTGGGAACTCCTTAGGGAAAGTTTTTAAGCAATGTTGTGATAATTTCTGAGAAACACTTGAAATCATGTGGGAAAGGCTCTTGGCATGCTCATTTGTTTTAGTAAATTTTACATTTAAACCTATTTCTTCTGGGTACTGCCTAAGAGAGATGTACCACTCGTATATACAACATACATCAGAGCAGTTTGGTTGTGTAAGTAAACAAAGCTTATACTACTCTCTGGTCACACAGAGCCCTTTTATGTGACTGCTTGCCTAGCTTTTGAAGCTAAGGTTTCCAGGAGGCCAGCTGTAACAACTGTAATATCTGTAGGCAGAATGAAAACTCCTCATTCATACCGTGACTGCACCAAATGGTTCAAATTAGACTTTACTTTTAAAGAATCAACATTTGTTTTAGGTACTGAAAACCCTACTCAGTTTCTATGACTTGTAAATTTGTATTTTTGCAGAATTTCTCAAGAGTGTTATTTCACCTTCAAAATACAATGTTGACCAATAACCTTCTTATTTTCTCATTGCTGGTCTGTAAAAGATATGTCCCTTAAGAAAAAAAAATCAAGGTTAGCATAAACAAAAAGACAGACATCCATAAAACAAAACAAAACAAAACAAATCCAAAAATCCAAAACCAAACCAAACCAAACCTCACAAGAGGATTTTACATGCATTTTCCCATGTGATTAGCTTTTGGAGATTGACATGTTTTTCCTCATCTGAGCAAGTCAGTCTTGGTCATGAAAGATGTTTGTCAATATCAAAATTTCCTATAATTGCAGAATCTGTTACTAAATTCAATACGTCTCTATATGAAAAACTGGACTCAAAATGTCTTCCTATTCCTTTCCACAGCTATCCTCAAAGAATAGTTACAGAAAGACACACAATTGGTTAGAATGTTAAAGCTCTCAGAAAACATTGCACTGAAGAATCTTCTGTCAAGATGAGTCCTATTAGTCCTTGTTAGACGATGTGCTAACGTTGAAACCCGTTCTCTATATTTTCTGTACACAGGACTTACATTTTAACCATCCCACTCATGTGCATGCATGTCCACATACATGTGAACACAGAAGATGCTGATCTCCCTGTTCCAGCTGTACATGATCCTCACTGTAAATGAGTCTTCAGCATTCACGAGGTTTCACCTTATAGGATGGATACAATGTGAGGCATATCACACTCTTGAAAAGCTGCACAAAGTACAGAACCAAGGATTTCTTTACTTGCTTGAGACTGGACATTTAAGGAACACGACCCTTGAATATATCTCTCAGGATAAGGAAGCAGCAACATGGTAACTTTACATTATATCTAGGTAATTTATTTCTAACATACAGTTAGATATAACTTGTTTTGATGATTCATATCTGAAAATATTTTCCACAGTGAAGAGTTATTTTTGAAAAGTGAAGAGTCATTAAGCTAAACAATTTACCCTCCAAAAATGATTAACTTTCCACACAAAGCAGCACTATCAAAATGCCAGAGAAACTAGCTTTAAAGGGCTAAATCCAGTTTTTAAAATATATTGTTTTATTTTGGATTTTAAACAATCATATAAACAGGGTGTTCAGCTCAGTGGTAGAGCACTTTCCTAGTATTAATGAAGACTCTGGGATTGTTGGATTGGATAATACTAACAGGAAAACACACACACACACACACACACACACACAGCTGGCAAGAATATGTACTTTGCAGAATACTACCTCCTTTTCTCCCTGTAACAACCTGTACATTGTTTTTAGTTTTAGAACTATGATTATGATAGATCGCCCTCGTGTTACAGCACAGTAAATCACAGAAGCTCTGGGGCCCAACTGGACTTTGTTAATGTACTCTGGCATTTCAGACTGTCCAAATTAGAACCAGCCATATGCATGTCTCGCCTGGGCATTTGTTTGCAAAGAAATAAAGCAGGTGACTTACATATAAAATTCAGGAGTAAATTCTAACAAAGTCTAAAATTACATTTCAAAGATTCAAAAGTATTTTTCAAGTTACCTATATTTATGGTAAATCAAATCTGAGAAAAACTGAGAGATACAATATGTTTTCATATTTAATAAGAAGAAAAATGAGTTCCAAAATTAAAAAAAAAATCCCCAAATTTTAAATTCTGAGACCAAGGATGGACTCTAGTGCCTCTCCCGACCACTGAGCTAATGTCTAATCTGGAGAAATCCCACATTATAAGTTAGTATTTCTAGTGTATTAACCCCCTGCTATAAGATTATGTACATGCATAGAATAGAAGCATAGAATACCTACTTCTGAACTGGTCTACAGGCTAAAATAGGTTCTGCACTGGATAGTGCCCATTTTAATTATTCTTAATATAAGAGAGCCTTTGAATGTAGAGAACAATATAATTAAGAACATGACTGAAGGACAGATAAAAATGACAGGCTTGGTTTTGTGGGATGCCCAGCTGTCACCACCACATCACCAACATCTAGCTTTAGTTTTATCCCCATGTGTAAGCAAACTACTGATATTAGGTTCAGAAATCCACTGTTCCATCACCTGTGTATAGACTCTAAAAATAATTCATTTGAGTTAAAATGTTTTAAACTCTAGCATTTTTACTTTTAACTTGTTTTTCAGAATTTGAGTATTTGTAACTGAAGGCATTCCTTTCTGAGAGTCTTAGATCTTCTTGAATTCTGGGTCCTATCCTCCTCTCTACCTCCTGCCTTGATGATTATGCCTGAACTGTTTACTTATTATGCAATTAAAGGTACTGGGTCCTCTGGGATAATTTTGATTCCTGGTCAACTAAATATTCAGTTTAGTAGCAGCTTTGCAATTGTCCTGATCAGTTTCTATAGGGCCTTGATATACCTGCCCACACCACTGTCCAATAAAACTTTGAAGGGCTTATGAAAATTCTGCAACTTGAAGACTGAATTGTATCTTTTTTTGTGAGATGCTAATAAATGCATATAAATAATTATCCACATAAATCCATACAGTCTCCAACAGATTTTGTGGTTCTGAAAAGACAGTGGTGCTAATGTATACAAGACTCTCTTCTCAAACTCTTTAGACACTGGGTGTTCACATGGAACCCAGTGAGAGTCCAGCGAGGAATAACTTATGTTCAGGATAGCAAGGGGATGGTTTGAACTCCACAGAGCAGACACCAGAAACAGGAGGAAAGAGAGGGGTTTCCCACAAATGACCTTGTTTTCGTCTCCTCTTGGACATAAAGATGAAGCTGATGTCCTGGGATAGCCATAAATCTGCTGGCTCTGCTGTAAACCAAACGTGCCAGGGTTCTTCTGACATTCTCAAGTTGAGGTGTGTATTTCTAGTTTTCTTCGCTTTCCACAAAATTCTGTCCCTTAATTTCCAGGCAGACTCTACATGTCAGCAGGCTGCTGCCGGGCTTTATATTTCTATGAAATCGTGTTGGGGATCCTGTGTTTTCCCATAATGCTTGATGAGGAACAAAAATGGACCGGAGAAGGTTTCTCTGTGAGAGGTACCTATATATCAGATAAAGTTCGACACCTCAACACAGTTCAAAGTTACACGCTTTAATCTCTGCTCTACCTGTACATTCTTGACACTGATAGAGAGCGTTCCAAGCATGAATGGATGATTCTCATTCATGCAGTACACCTGGAATTGTTCTTTACAGCAGAAGCAGAGTTAACAACCCAAAGGAACTTTAACATATTCATTAGAACGGGAGGGAGCAGGACCAAGTGTGTGATTGAACAGGAAGATGTATTGAGAGATTTAACTTTTGTTCTCTGGGCATAAGAACAACAGCAGAACACAAAGATTAATTTCCTACTGCAGCATTCATCAGGGAACAACACATTATGACTTGTAACATACACAAGGCTGTTGATGGATACACTCTCCTTTGATTTGTTCAGACTAAATGTGTTCCTATAAAAGGCACCCACACATACATGTGTGCATAATTATAAATCCAAACATTCATTACTAGTTAGCGCTTCTGTATATCTATACACAAGATATCAATAGAGACATTAGCTATCAAGAGAGGTGACTTAAGGCTGTTGGTTGACTGAACAAATTTCGGCAAAAGAAAATAAAAAGGAAAGGAAAGGAAAAAGAAATGATCAATATACATTACTACAATAGAAAATTCAGAAATTCAAAATAAGGGCTAAGAGGAGGAAGCACGCATTATCAAGTCCAAGGTAATACTGTGTCTGCATGGCTTAATACCCTCTAGTCCCAGCAGTCCTGACTTTCTGAGCAGCCCACTTCTCCACATTAACGGTAGTCATTTGGAGAGCAGCAAACGTGCCATTAGAAGCACTTTTACAAGTGTATATTCATCCACCAATTAGCTTAATGTGGCCGCTTTCTGCATATTTTCTATCCAGGCTTGCACAAATCTTATTAATATTTCCCCCTAGCGCTTTGACAGATTACCTTGTCATTACGCATCCTGGAGCCTTTTAAACAATATGGGTAAACTACTGTTTGTGAGGTTAATGACAATTATCCCCTAATTACTGCATAAGTCACTCAGTCCACTTTATCTCAGAGCCAGGGTTCTGCTCTGTGTATCTGCCATTGTGCCACTGTAAATGAATCTTGTATTACTATGTTTATCTGCCATTGCCTTGTAAATTATACTGACAGAAGAATGAGCAAATTACTGCATGTCATCACTTAAATACTACTTCTGAAATTAAAATAAAAAAGCTTCAGCACAGAGCTCGGAGTTTAGCAGATCATAATTAGTAAAAACATATTTAATGTTTTATGTTACATTTCAAGACTGAGAGCTAAAAATTTAGTGTGGAGTCACAACAATGAGCCTGGGGTGAATGGAAGGTGAGGAGCAGCTGGGATTAAAGAAGAGGGTAGGAGGAGTCGGCGAGTGAAATAACAACGCTGGCCTGACCTCCTGGATGAGTTTCGTATTATTTTAATAGTTGATATGGCATTCTGGAAGTATTTTCCAAGGTTTATCAATTTTAAATCAAATTAAATCGGTTAGGGATAAGCCACACTCCTCAGCTAGGATCATTTTTTTCGGTTACTTATAACTGCTCCAGACACAAAACACAGAATCTATGTAATTGAGAACAGATAATGTAATAAAGGCCACAGGCTAAGCCAATTTCATTGATGCATTTTTAAACATTATTAAACAGGTTCAGAAACACTGTTTCCAAACTTACATTTGAAATTGTTTAACAATGTTTACATCAGGGAAATTAGTTTAGTCCACTGTTGCTCTGCAATGACTACATCTGCTGTGGTAAAATTTAGAGACAATAAGGACCACATAAGACTGTTAAGAAGAAAAGAAAGGTGCAATGTATCATTTGCAAATAATGTACAAAGAATTTGGTTTTTATCTGAAATTCAGATTTTGCAGACTGACAGGTAGATAAATGTCTGCATGGCAATGAACAGACCCGTCTCGTTTCTTGAGATGACCAGCATTTAATTTTTTGAAATGGAAGATATTAAAATTGCCACCATTTAATGACACCATGGTGGTTGATAACTGGCAAGCATAAGAAATAGGGCTACTGTAATCTGAAGACTAGCTTTCAACTCTCAATTAGCTGGGCGTGTAGAAATCTTGCATGTAATTGCCTTGTGACAGCCGTGGTTTGGAGGGAGGGGCTCCTGGTACTGATGATAAAGCTGTCTGGTGGCAGTATGGGCTCACAAACACACTTCCTCTTGGTGCCTTCACTGAACAGGCTGGAAGAAAAGTGCAGCAAAGGCAAAGGAAAACATGAAAGCCAGGCACGACAGGTCTAGCTCAGGGGCTGATGGAGTCTAAGTCCAGCCCCTAGGGCTCTTATCTCATAGACTGAGCTTGTCTGTATGGTGTTTAGGCAATGCGGCTTCAGCCAAGCAGCTGCTGCAGGCCAAAATGGAAACGCCATGCCCGGCTTCTGCTTTTTAAGTCTTTTTTAAGTTAGAAGGAATGAGCTCCTGGTTAGGATTGACATCACTGTGTCGCTTGTGAGAACTACAAAACTACTAACTAAGGCTATTTGTGGATAAGATAGCTTGGGAAAGTGACTTCAATGGTATGTGCGGCTGCTTACCTCTGTGATTAGTGCATATAGGACACCATCAGACAGGTGATATTTTAATGAGTTTGTGAAATCAGTGCTATTTAGGCAACAATAAATGTCTACTGAAAGATACTTGGGTGTAAGCTAACATGCGAAGAACAGCCAGAGAAGAAACACTTAGCATTTCCTTCCTCACTCTGACCAGCTCGCTACACGTTTGTCACTACCTAAACTGTTGTCACATTTCCAAACCTGGAGACTAGGAATTTTTCCGCTTTTCGAATGAGCCTTTAGAGCAGCAACTCTCAACCTGTGAGTCGCAATCCTCAGAAGACGACTGCGGGACTCAGATATTTACATTACAGTTCAGAACAGTAGCAAAACTACAGTTGTGGAGTAGCAACAAAAATAATCTTATGGATGGGGTGACCACATGAGGAACTGTATTACAGAGTCACAGCATTAGGAAGGTTGAGAGCCAAGGCTTTAAATAAATAAATAAATTGTACTGATAGACTAAGTAATAATTTCCATTATTTGGCACTTGAAGGCCTCTCCATACAGACAAGACCTACTTTTCACACATCAAATCTTGGTGAGACCCCTGAAACTGCAAGAGTGTGAAAAGTGCCAGACCATCTCTGCTTCCCTGCTTTCCATCACTGCCCTCTTCCATCTATGCTCCACTGAAACGGACCTATAGCATGCCTCTCATGCTGATGTGTTGCCACTCCCAGAAACAGTTACCTGCCCTCAGTGACTGACTTGTACTTTTATGTCATGTGCCTCTGTACCACAGGTTTGTGTCTCTTTATATCCCCACTGCCAAGATGAATCAATGCGCTTGAACTTGTTAGTACCATGTGTAGGGTTGGGAGGCAGTTAAAGATCACGTAGTGCATGATGTATTTCAGATGCGCTGTTTTTCTTGCTGAAGATCAGCAGCCCTAGGTGTGACTGGATGATTTGGGACCTGCTCAGGTGTTTCCTCCACACTATGATCTTTTCACCGAGCCCAGTAGTTGTCCACTCAGGTACGGCAGAATGCACTGCATCCCAATGTCACGACCAGGCTTAAGTACATTCTAATGGGTGTGACGCTATCCAACCTCACATCTGTGCTACTCCAAAGACATTTCCCCATGGACAGAGCTCTCCTGACCATGCAGAAGGGCTCCAGCAGGAACATCAGGTCATTTTCCCTGGGTCTGCTGAGGCAAGGAGGCAGCCTCCTGACTATCACTCTAGGAAAGTTAAGACTGGTAGTTTCAGCAAATCAAGTAGAGTTAAACTATCCTCACCTTTTCTTCTTGTAAGTACCATAAAATTGCCTGTTTTTTAAGAAGTTCTTTTGCAAAGGATTGGACATTTTCCAATCGGACATTCCGGTTGGACATTTTCTTCAATGAACAGTAAATCCTACTATACAAACAACCAGAAAGCAAACTGTGGCTGGTGTCTCTATGTGACTACAGAGTGGACAGATGTAAATCATCAACAGTTAATTATTACGTATAGAAACAATGAAACTCTGCAAGGACAAATGTGTGCATAGTAAGATTTACTTTCCTCTTTATGTTCTGATAATAAAGAGTTTATCAGCTCCTAAATCCTCTTCTAGTCTTCCCGTTGCTTCTGCAATTTCTCATTTATGGCCTATTCAACTATTTTATGAAGAAAACTACAACTCTGAGGGTTCCTTTTGAGGTTTGGCCTGTAGATCAACATTACTACCCCTGGGCTCAGGTGTAGATCAGTAGTGGTAAGCTTGCTTAGAAGGGGTGAGGTTTGGAGCTTTGTACCCAGCACCCCCCCTTCCACGGAATTACAATATAAACAGTTCAAAGGAGCTAGTGTCTAAAACAGTCTCCAACCTAAAACATATACAGCTTATTTTTTGTTAACTCCTTACTTTTAGGCTAAAGCGTTTTTAATAACATAGCCCCTCTGACTTAGACTTTTTTTTAATATATGAAGTGAGATTTGAAAAATTAGTTATTGCTGGAGCTATGAAAAAAATGGAAAACCACTACCTAATGTTGCTGCACCCTGACAACAAGCCAGGAAAAACTACCTGGCACCTGTGCTTTGTGTTTATGTTTATCAGCCTGAGATCCTGTTACTCACCTGAAAGCTAAGAGGCTGAGCAACTCAAGGTCACAGACACAGTAGTGTTTAGAGCTATTAGAGTCAGCTTGAGTGTGGAACACACAGAAACTACGTTGCAATGGAGACGCTTCCATCTCCACACCCCACCTGACCTGTCATTAGAGCCTCACCCGTTTGCTTCCTTTCCCATCCCTCTCTGAATCCCAGGACCCAGACGTTAGTTTACTTAATGGGTAACCCAGCGTCTATTCATATGTCTGTTTCTTTCATCTATCTTTTACACTTTTCTTACAAGTTTACTAATGGCCCATTTAATTTTCTAAGTAGGTGGTTTTAACAATTTCTAATATACTCTTCTCACCCACTTACACGATGCAAAGTTGCTTTTCCTATACCTCTGCTCATGCTGCAATGCTCCCAAGGTAAACTCCCACAGCTCTTGTTTGCTGTAAGATTTCAGCACAAAGTATTCCATGTTGCCATTCAGGAACTGTTTCAAGCTACCTTTCAAGTCTTAATTCATATGCACACTGCCACCCAGTCCTGGGCACCATGACTTTCACTGAGCATTGTGTATGTCTCTACATCCACTTTTTACTTCTACTGTTCCTTCTACCTGCAATGATGTCTCATGTGCGGACTCACGACTGTTCAAGGTCCACCTCTCAAGTGCTAACTGTCTCAAATGCTGAAATGTTCTTACAAACTCCATTCTTTTGGGGGAATTGTTTTGTACCTATGTGCTACACGTAATCTGGGAAGACTCTTTACTGTTGAGCCAGCCCCCTAAGAATCAGAATTCTCTAACACTCATCTTTCTACATGAGGTACCTCAAGTGTCATCTCATGAACTTTTGAAATGCACTGCTTTCTTAAATGTAATTCATCTGTTGTACAGTAACAACTAGTTCTTTCTGTAAACCCAGCTGTTCTCTTTAGAGACACTTACAGCTTACAGAAACAAACAGAAAGCAGCCACTGTCTGTGCTCAGAGGCAGGTTTTCTAGTGTCTGCTCAGTCACATTTGCAAATGCAGATTCTTAAACAGTTCGTGCCAAACACTCCTGAAACAACAAATAAGCTTTCAGACACAGCAGTAATTCATTTTTTCCAGAAATACGTTTTAAGATCTTGGCTAATTTTATGTTCCTCAATTCATTTTGTCACAGGACCTGTAAGTTTAGAACAATCACCACAATTTCCTTAAATGTTGAAATAAAACAAAAACAAACAAACAAACAAACAAAAAACAAAGTTGAAAAAGGATGTTCACCATAGAAGAATATGCTAGATGAAAAATTTAGGGAAATCCAGTAAACATTAAGGAGTCCCAAATGCAAATGTAGGACTACAAATGTGAATTTGAAAACCTGACAAACCAGAAGCATGTTCCATGATAACCAACAATGAATTGCTGAATGGCCAAACTGAATATCAGAACATCAAGATACTTAATTAAAACCGTAAGTCATCAAGTTCTGGATAGAATTTGAGATATATTAATTTCAGCAATAGGGAGATCAGAGAAGTGGCAGATAATTCCTTTTTATAAAATATTTGATAAAATATAAAGTGGTAAAGAGAAAATAAACATGTAAATAAGAATTTAATTGTGACTGCATCTGTTCAGCTATTAATATGAAACTCTAGTCATCTTCCAGAAAGAAAAGGTACAGAGTAGGGCAAAAAGATCTTAGATCTCAAAGATGATTTTCTTAAGATGTATTGTTCAAGATTTTGACCATATTTACCCATTCAACCTTCCTCCCAACACTAGCTAGTCTCCATCCCCCTCAACCTCCCCTCTACATTGTGGTGTTCTTATTTATGTAATATATATGTATATATGTACATATATTATATGTAGTTATATATGTAAGTATATGTAATACAAGAATATAATAATTGTATATAATATATAAATAATATATGAATTGTATGTATATATTTTACATATATAATATATACACATATATGAATGAGAAGGTATACATGTTTGTCATTATGAATCTGTCTTATTTTACGTTACATAATGACCTTCAGTTGCATTTATTTCATTCCTTTTTATGTAAAAGAATGTACTTTATTCCTTTTCATGGAGAATTAAAACACCATTATATTCCATAGTAACAAATTATGCTTCCTTTAATTTTTCTGAAAGAGTCTCACTCTTTCCCAAGCTAGCCAGACTTACTATCCATTAAAAGACTAACCTTGAACATCAGTGTTCTTGGGCCCCCTCCCAGATTAATTTGGTGTCTGTTAATTTATCTACTTCAGCCTCCCAACTGCTGGAATTTCAAGTATGTGCCATAATGCCCATCTCTAAAATTTAATATGAAACAGTGGTCAAAATTTCAGTTAAAAAAATGTAGATCCTTTCTTTTTGCCTATTAAAGAATTGCCGATTAAGGCAGGGGGATGACATTTTTATCATCCAACCTGTCTTCTCTTTTTGTCTGTTTTAATGGAATGTAAACTAGACAGCACCTAATACTCACGTGTTATTGATGGTTCTTGTTCAAGACATGTAAGTCACACTTCAGAACACAAAGCCAAGTGTATGTGAGGTGAACGTCTATAGAGAAATGATTGGTGATGGGTCCGAAGAAGCAGATGCAGTTGAGCACAGTCAACAATGGCCACTGCGGAATCTAATTCCTGCCCAAACGCTCCCTTGCAGGCTGTTTTTCAGGCAGGCTTCCCTGTTTGTCTTTTTCACTTCAATTGGAGATGAATAGAAAACGCTTTAGCAAGTTCTTTAGGTATAAATAAGGATGGACACACTCTATGTAAACATACAATGAATGGAATAAGGTATAAACAACAAAATATTCTAACTTTAATTTCATGTAATGTTAATTATTTCAATTGGAAGACTCAGGATTTCAAAGTGAGTTTATTAACACTCTGATCCATGAGTAGAGAGACTTCAAGTTAGCACTGACTTCTGATTATAGAGAAAGTAGGCATCAGGAAGGAATGTATTTATATGTGGGGCAGGGAGAGAGGTAAGAGGTGGAGGGAGATAGATCATATTTCCTAAGTTTCTCTCAGTTATAATGGGCACAGAGCAGAATAAACCGATTCACAGTGATATCACAAACTGTTGAGTACCCACCTAATTTTATTATGTTTTAAACATATTTACCAATGAAATCCAACACTAAAAAAATGTTCTTAGGATAGAGATGAAAGAATGGGGGCTGGGGGAAGGGTGCCTGTAAGAAGAGTCTTCAGACATGCCTTCAGACCTTTTGACTATGTTATGGAACTGAATCTTTCAACTTGGATTTCAGCTAATGTTGGAATAGAATCCCCAAGACCCACCCTAATATTTATAAGGCTCGTAAAACTTGGCATACAGGCATACTCAGAGCTATGACTCAGTACAGTGTAAAGACAAATCAGCAAAGGGAATCTATAAATGTGGCAAAGTTCAGGGGAAAGCAGACACACAGTGGCTGTCATCTCAGATCAGTTGTACTAGACAGAGTCCGCTGACATTCAACTGTGACCGTATGTTTGAGGTACAGCCTATGAAAAGGGTTCAATAGTAACTCAGAGACCATGGTTTTCATTGGTAGTGGTCAATAAGTCCCTTGAGTCAAGTAAACCAAGTGTAAGCTAAAAGTCTTGATTCCCAGAAGGAATGGATGTGTTCAGGAAGAACTACTTTGTTTACAGTTTGGGGCATTAGTTGGGAAATGTTGTAAGCACCCCCAAGCCCACGTTACTGGCAGGCTTCGTCAAGCCATGATGTGCAGAGCTCGTCTTTGTAAGGATCACAGTCTTTAGCTGCTCTGGCAATGCTCTTCACCACACCGACCCATTTTCTTTCACATCCTCACTAGTGTTTTAGCTCTACACGTCCCAAAATCCCACAGCACAAAACCACATTCTGTAATGATCATTCTAGAAGGCCCAAAGTTAACCTTACTACTAGATTCAGAAAAGGATGAGCAGGAGACAGATGAGGAAATATCAGTTTTCAGCATTGTGTTTTTTGACTTTTTTCTGAGTGGTCATGTTAGGATCCAATAAAATAAAGATTAGTCCATACCTTAAACAAATACTATCAACTATACAATAATAGATCCACCAGATTAACGCTCTTAGATGCCTAGAAGCCATGGCTAGGTTCATTTCCTTCAGATAACATCCACTCAATGAGTATTTAATATATCAAATGTTATTTATTAGACCATGCAACTAGTCATTCTTCAAAAGTAGCTTTTGTGGTTCCTTCCAATATTTACTTGTAATAACAAAAACCAATAATGGCATGTTCACAAATCTCTTGGTTTTGATTTGTATTTACATAGGATAGAGAATCTTTATAGCTGTTTGAGACTAGTTTGCCAAGTCTTGCCCTACAAGCAGTACAGTGCTATTTATTTATGGCAAAACTGCTGGAATCAGAGGATGATTTAGGATAAAGTAAGCAACAAAGCATTTTGTTTTAAAAGCCAGTCTGCCAACTACATGTAAACTATATAAGATAAAAATCTCAGTTCAAGTCAACATTTTCTAAAATCATAAGGCAGGCAGAAGTAAACCCTCAGACCTCACTAAGGGGTTATCATAAATTAGCATGAAGGAGAAAAAGAGAACTTGGATAGTAACAGTCAGTGTTTATGAGTATCTGCTCACAGCCAGTCACCATGGGAAAGGACCCTTCACATGCATTAGCTTGTTTAATTATGCCATCACTCAAGCGCAGTAAGATGGTTACAAACTATTTCCGCATCAGCCTGCAGGGAGAGGAGAGCGATGAGCAGATCCAGGCATATTCCTTCAGTTTAGGGTCCTGGGTTTAGTAAGAACAGCGCCTGCTGGGGAAGACCTGGAGAACAGGGTCTCTTCCCTGCCATGTGGCTGAAGTAGGCACAGAAACTTTTGAGTCTCCCGTGAATGATGCCAGTAATCAAGAGAGCAATCCTTATTTACAATAAAAGTAAATTAGAGTTAAATGGAGAATCCCTGTTCCTGTCTCCAAGGGCCTCATGTCCCCACACAGCTAGAAGAGAAACAAGAGACAGTGATGTTCACAATTCTTAAGACATACTCTATAAACAATGTTGTAGGAGTCTCCAGGACCCAGGCGTTGCCTTTGTTTTCGGTGTCTTTAGGGTAAAGCATTCTGCAAAGGATTTTTCTGACAGTAGGAGGCTGGATGTGAGAGCTCCTGGCAATATAAAACATGGTGATCTTTCATTCTCGCCACCCTGAGCTGAGTAGACAGAACACCTCTTTGTAAAAGTCCCTTTTCTGAGAGCATTACAATTCTCTGCAGAAACACAGGCAAAGCACAGCAGGAGAATGGGGACCTGGAACCTGGGCCTGGGGCGTCCACATAGTAGCAACAAGGAAACAGCATGCAAACAGCAGCTGTGCTGACACACACAGGAAGGAGAGGTTAGTATTCACAACTTGTACTGTGGACAGCAAAGACATCCCGATTAATCACAAGTCAGTCAAGTGCAAAACTATGGCTTATGTACCGTATCAGCAAGTGAGACAAAAACCAAGGAAGATGCATACGTGTTGTTTTTGCTTTATTTCTCCCACATATAGACCACCGATTGCACTAATTCCCTATGGTTATAGCTGCTAGCCCAGTTATGCCTTTCCTCTTCTATGCCTTTGGGATACGTCTTTGAAAAAGAAAATAAAAAGAAATGGCATAATGAACACCTATATACAAACAACTATACATTCATACTTAAGAGACATATGGATATATAATTTCATCTGTTGCCAGGTAAGTATTACTGTTTGTCTTCTGGAACATTTAAAAACAGATTTTTATCCAATTTTAAATTATGTAATAAATACTTTACTAATATTGGTAATGTTATCAAAAAGCCAACTCCAGGGCATGTCACAGAAAGCCACAGCTAACCAGCAGCTGCAGAGGAGGTTCCAGCAGAGAGGAGGTGAGGATGGGAGAGGGAATAGGTTCTGCTTCTAACAACCCCCAGGTCTCCTTTGTGGGGCACTGAGAGGAGAGGCAACCTGTGTGGGACATCCCATCCAAACAAAACAAACGTGTGGGATATGGAGGCTCCTGCTAGCTTCAACACCAATTCTTTCATCTACTAGCTGAACAGCCACTATGAGCTTCAGTCTCCCAGCTGTGAAGAAAATGTAGAAACCCTCCACTTTGGGGCTTATTATTAGGACTGAGTTAAATGGTATATGCTAACCAAAGGCCTCACAGAATGTTAGGCGCATGGTGGACACTGGGTATCTGTTTGTTCATTTCAAGAGCTGTGGCCTTAGCTTACCCCAAGGATTAAGCAAACTCTTGACCGTGCATCTAGAAACCATATTGCACATGATGATCAGTTCAAGGTTGCCTCGAATGCATGTAAAACATGCACAGCAGAGATTCCTCACCATGAGTAATATACATTTCTGAATATTTTATATGTAAATTCCACTCTCTTGAGTGAATGATCAATCTCTTAAAAACTGAACACTTCGCCTTCTATTGATCGACGTGTTGATGCATGTATGCCTGGGAGGACAAGAACACACATGTGCACAGAAACCAGGCACTCTTGTGTTATTAATACAGGTATGCCAGGAATCTGCTGCTGCTCCGCTGGCAGACATGTGGGAACATCCTTCAGAGAACAGAAAAGCCACTTGAATGAGGATTTATGTTGTGATTAGGGCCGAATATCTCAAAACTGAAGCCACCATACAGGTAACTTTGTAAATATTTTATTAATCCTGTAAGAGCCTCCTAAGTGAGGCCTCACAGATCCTTAGATTCACAATCTGCTATGCACAAATGATTCAAGCCACAACCCGCATACCAATGACCCAGGACGACTTGGTTAGGATAGGAGGTTTCAGTATAGGCATTCTGTGTCTGGACACAGGAAGGCTCTGTGCTCTCCAGTAACTGACGATACAGAAATGCAGGAAGCCAGGGTGTCCATGGTTTTACACACCTAAGTTACTAGTGGCTCTCACCTTCCTGAGAGGTCATTCAGACATGAGGTTTCCTTTACATTATCGCCTGCCACCGGCCGCGGATCCCAACTCACCCACCTCTTCTGTGCATGCAGATAGAAAATTCTGGTAATGTTCTTCTCCCAGGCACATACGTAAAGAGAAGCTTGCTTCTGCTTTGCAACAAATAATTTCTTTAATGCCTGTGCTTGATTTCATTCGCATACCTCCAGTCGTAGACACACAGTTAACGAGACAAACTTACACACAGTTAACGAGACAAACTTAGAGCCTCCTGCCTTTCATCACACGCAGCTCCTATTAACATTTAATGAGTGTCCATCGGCAAGTCTATGGATTGCTTTCCACTCCCCCTCTCACAGACATCCCCCTGCTGTCTCCCAGCTAACCCAAGATTTCTTCACTCACATTCTTTCTTGCATTTTTTTTTTTTAAAAACTAACTCAAAACGACTTCTATTCACTAGCCAAAGAAAGAGTTACTCTTGCCTGCTGGAACACAACATGCCAACAATAATTCAATTTGGCTTTATAATAAGAATACAGAGGCCCACATTAACAAGAGCTGAGGTGCACCCTCCTGACGCTTCGACCTGAGTTTCTATACTGAGATAGAGGTAACTACACTTACTCAGACCCCCTGTACTTAGCTGAAGTCGGAAGTAAACTTCTTTTGCCTTTGAGTAATTAATATAAACAGGAACTTATGAGTCAAAAGACTAGGTGTGTGTGGTGGGGGGAAGGTAAGAGTAAACCCATATTACAACAGGGAAAACATCTCCATGTAATGGAAAGTGGGCTTTGATGGAAGAACTGTTAAGAATCAAGCTGCCTTCCAGCTGTGTATGTACCTGCTTGTTTCACAATGCAAATGTGGAAGAAAAGAGCCACAATCTGCAAGGTGCTTTGGTACTGCCTGTTCTGGATTTCTCTGCACACTCTTCCTCCAAGAAGAAATACATACAGACACAAAGACACACACCTATGCAGACAGATACACACAACACACACACTGATATACATACACAGACATACATACACAGATATATACACTGACAAAAAGACACAGACACAGGCACAGAACATGGACAGACAGACAGACAGACAGACATAGATACCCACACAGGCACACACAAATACACACAGAGACACACACTCACAGCCATAAATATACGCATCCACACAGACATGCAGACACATATACACAAAACACACATATATGTACAGAGACACACATTCACACACACATAGACACACATTCACAGAGACATAGCCACCCAATTAACACACACACAGACATGCAGGCACATATAACACACACACACACACACACACACACACACATACAAACACACACACACACATACATACACACACACACACACACACACATGACATACACACACACCTTACTCTCCTTGCTATTCACTTTTGTCCAAGATGCTGAGTTATTTCAGGTTCTCCCTTCCATTCTTGAGGCCCTGCCCATGTGAAGTTGCTATTCTTCTACCATTCAATTTTCATTTTTTTTCTTTTTTTAACCAACCACTTTGTTGATTTACCTCACCAACCCTGAGTCCACGATGTCGTTCTTTGCTTACATTGTTCCACTGGCCTCAACCTTCCCATTTTGGCTCCATGAAAACATTTTTGTTCACTCATTCGTTTTAGTTTAGAGGCTAGTGGACACGGTGCAGTCAGACTTATAGAAAAGAGACTACCCATACATAACAGGAAACACCGCTAATCTCGGGGAAAATGAAATAAGACAATGTTCAGGAGACACAGTGAGGGTGAGTGGAAGGTGTCCTGATGTGATTTTGAAAAGGAAAGATAATGAACTCGGCATTTTCCACTGTTGAGAATAACAAAACATCTAAATCCCTTGATTGGGCTATCAAAATGGAAAGTGTCTATGGTGTGGTGCTCCAGTGCACTGAAAAATTACAATGAAATCCCTCCTTTTTTTACACCCCACAAACAAGGGACACATATCAATGTCATATTATTTTCTAACTCCTCTCTGAGAATAGAATTCTTAACTAAAGAACACAAAGCTAAGTAGAGAAAAATGAGAAGAGTCTGGTAACAGCTAGTAACACTGTAAGATCAACAAACCAATGAACACAGATACGTAATAGTTATGCATGTGCCCAGGGCGAAGCTCAATGCTCCAGACTAGACTGTCAGGGGTCTGGGCCAGTGTCTTGGGTGTGCTTTTTTTTTTTTTTTTAAGATTTATTTATTATTATATCTAAGTACACTGTAGCTGTCCTCAGACACACCAGAACAGAGCATCAGATCTCATTTTGGATGGTTGTGAGCCACCATGTGGTTGCTGGGATTTGAACTCAGGACCTTTGGAAGAGCAGTCAGTGCTCTTAACAGCTGAGCCATCTCTCCAGCCCTTGGGTCTGCTTTAATCAAGCCCTACGGATGCCATCTGCCAGCTGGGTTCTTAGTGTTAAGTACTTCGACATGTGTGAGTACTTCTAGTTTACTGAACATACCCACTTTCCTTCTCAGAATATTTTGAAGGTTTATTTATTTATTTTCCTTATGTGTATGTTTTCTCAGCATGTATGTAAGTGTGTGATTGGTGCTCTTGGAGGCCAGAAGAGGGAGCCAGATCCTCTGGAACTGGATAAAGACAGTTGTGAACTGCCACGAGGGTGCAATGACCCAAACGTGGGTCATCTGCAAGGACATCCAACACTCTTAATCACTGAGGCATCATTCCAGATGTACTTTCTTAGGATAATTTGAACAAAGAAGAATCTTTACCTTTTGCTTCAGTATTTTTATGTGGTATGTTCCAATTGATTTTTCTTTAAAAATTCAAAGGATCTTTTCTGTTCGGTGATCTTTAAAACGTTAAAGTACCATGCTTTCTCTTTTTTCACAAGTCTTCCATCAAAGCCAGTGGTAGTGTTTCTAAATCACGAACTACACGAGGAGATTGACATAGACTAGGAGGTGACATCTTCTTTAATGCCCACCAAGCCCTCATGGTGATTCAAGGGAAATTCTAACAGAATTTTAATTATCTTACCCCTTTCCCAAAGTTCTCCAAGGACTTGCATATCCCAAACAAAGACTGACCAGTCATGACAACACATTAACTCAGTACTGTACCGGTGTCTTTATTTACAGACATGATAGTAAAGCCTTTAAATTATGGGACAGGCCAAGCAGTAGTCAATTTAAACAAAAGTCAATCAGAATATACAGTATCCATAAGAATAACTGTAGCTGTATATAGTTGGGTGGCTGGCTGAATATCATGTTCAAATTGTGTGTGTGTGTGTGTGTGTGTGTATTACACTGAAGTAATATATACAAACTTACGATATCAAACAAAATTGAAATAAGACAAGGAGAAACCAGAAATTTAATATTACCTATAATTTTTTTTTTTGCCTTAGCTCAATGGGCTATTTAAAATCCAGGCACTCAGATCACTATCACAGAGGACAAACTCAAGACACCTCTTTACAGGTAACAAGTCCCTCCAGAAGAGCCTAACCACGTAGTGTGTTTTCTCCCTGTTTACCTTCTTATGTTCCAGGAGCATCTGTCCACAAGATTCTGGAACACACTTCCATTTCTGTTTCTAAGCTACTGACTGCCTTTCTGTTAGCCTGCACAGGGCATCTTGTCCTAAGGAACTCACACTTCTGTCTTTGGATATCACATCAAACATCTCTTAGCTCCTCAGGGATGCTTGCACTGATGGCCCAGCCACTCTGAGAAGCCCCCTGCTCCTTACTCATGTATTAACACCAGCCAACATTTTTTTTTGTATATTTTCTTCCTATGATTTATCTCACTATATATTTTATATATGGCATTTTGAGTAGTTTTCCCAACAACTTCCTAGAAGTAGGTATTATTGTGTGCAAGCTAAGGTTTGGAAACTTTAAAAGCCTTTTCTCAGGAAACACAGCTAACAGCCGAGTTTCAGCCTCAGGTCTGAATGGGAAGTGCACCCTTTAGCTTCTGTTTGTCCTTATCTCCAGCAACACAAAGATCAGCTCTGAAACTGGGGTGTGTGGCAGCAGAAACAGTAACCTTTCCAGCACATAGGCAGTTTTTAGTAGCTATTTTATAGGATTTTATTTAATGTAGCCCAGACAGAGGACATGCCACAGAATTCTGTCTTTGAAGGTGCTAATGCATATTAAATGAATGATGGGGGGGGGGAGTAGTTATGAGAAGCAACTCCTTAGCAAAGGAGGTGAAGAGTCAAGTATCTGGTGATAGTCCTGTTGATGTCGATTTGCAGAGAATGCTTCCAGACATCAAGTGTTGGTGGCCATGTGAAAATGTGGCCATGTTACAGACACTGGAAGTGTGGACTCCAACAGGAGTCCTCTGCAGGGAGCAGCCAATGCAGCTAGAGCAGACTGCTAAGACAGGTCTGGACCCAGAAGAAACTGTGGTGGAATCCATACCTTCAGGGGGCTCTTCTGAAGCTGAGCAACTACGTCTGCTTTCCCATGAAGTGGTCCCAGCATGCGATACCTATCATTTTAAGAACATTTGCTGTAGGATACCAGAGACCCCCAAGTCAAAAGAAGATTCCGTTTCAGACCTTTGATCCTCAGAAGGGATCCTACCTTTTCTTATCATGGGACTCTGACAATAGCTATGAGGATACTTGAAATATTCTGAGAAGTTTATGTCACAGCATGAGTACAGAAAGGTACACTTAGAATCCCTTTAAGGAACTAAAGTCAATCCCTCTGAAATAAAAGACAACATGGGAGTAATTTTAAAAAGGTAAAAATGAAAGAGAACCTCTTTCTGGAATCAGTCCTAGTTCAACGTCTGTCAAAAGAACACTTGAGCAATTACTTCACCACTCTGTGCCCCAACTCAAAGAGATTTCAATTTCATTCCTAAGTGTCTCATTAAGATATGATGATGATGAAGGACTCAAAAGGTTTCAGACCCACTGAAGAGTGTCCTACCATTCACTGAGCAATTGTGTGATATTATAGCTTATCTGAATCATTAAAAAACCTGTGTGATGTCCCTCCAAATTCTCTACATCTTTGATACCAAAGATAAACAGAGAAGATAGCCAACTTTGAAGTAGCATTTACTTTCAAGTTCTAAGATAACTGTAGCTTGCAACCTGCACCAACAGCATATACAACATCAACTGTAAAAAGTAAGCAAGTCAGTGTACTTTTGCAATTAAACATAACTTAGCAGTAATTATCCTAACAAATAAATACTTGGGGAAAAGAAATTAAATCTACAGATGAATAATTTTTATCACTTTTTAAAAATTCATAATTCAACAGAAAAAAGAAATATCTAGGGAAGTTAGATATGAATCACAGAAGAGAATGAGATTATACAGATCAGAAGGGACAGATTCAAAGACCTGTTTGAAGACTGAAGTTGACACTGAAGCACTATTTTCCTTTGTGATCAGTTAGTGCAGACACGATGGAGAGCACTGAGCGCCAGTCCACAATGTTGTAGACTCAGTGTTCTCTGGATATGTACGGAAGAGTGAAGTCTTGGGAAGAAAAATGAGTACAATCCTGCACAGGTTGGCAATAAAGCTTTTCTATATCACAGCTGCTGAAAATTCGCTCTTATGTATCTTGCTGGGGTGACATCAGAAAAGGGCAATGCATTTGAGTTACACTTAAAAAGGCTGAATTGGTAGACAGTTAAAAGATAGGGACCATATTCTTGTGTGAAACAACTCATTCTGCCTCTCCCAGACCCTGGGAAACCCTGGGATGAACACCATGTGGTATGCTCATCTTGGGAATATGCTACCTAAATGGAGCCTGAATAGATTTGAAGCCAAAGAACTTCAATCAGACTTCTCCATTCCGGCTTCCACATAGAAACCGAACTACATAAAGTAAGACAGAAGAGACCATGCCACTTAAGAGCCAAGGAAACATTAAAAAGCCCTTTCATCTCCCTAGATACCATACTAGACAAGATCTGATTTTATGCCATAGTGAAGTCCAGAAAAACTTTGTTCCCGTGAAAGTAGCATGGGTTTATTAAGTTTATGAAGATAAGAGCATTAGGTTGCATTTTCCAGGGATAATGGTAGGTGCAGTTAATCTGCCTACACTGATAAAGAATATATTGTGTACAAACACCATTGGAGACCCACCTACTCTCACAGTGCACAGGTTATAGACCTGCCTCTTAGCCTGAACATGGGAATTTTTAAAAAGTCAGGTTACTTCAGAACTCGCAGTTTGTTGCTTTGTGTATGCACACTGCTGCAAAGGAAAAGCTAATGGGCTCCCTGCTTAATGTGATTAGAGCCAGTATTGACATCGTGCCAGGAAGACGCAAAGCCATTAGCATTACACTACAGCTCACTTTAGCATCCACTCAGACTTAGCATTTGATCCACAATTTTAATTTTGTTCTGCTCTATTCAGAGCTGCATTACACAAAATGCATAATTAAAAGCTGCTGTGATTCTCTCTACTTCTCAAATTAAAAACATAGCAAACATTTGTAGTTCTAATCCACTAGAAATTAATAAATCAAATAGTGTCTTTTATCCTCTTCCCTCTATGCAATTCATCTTGCAGGTTGGGAATACGTCTGCTTGCAACAGAGTATGCTACGGAAGGAGTGGATGCTCGAAGGGACGTTAGGTCCCCCAGATGCACACTAAACGCAAGTGAGAACCTGGAGGGCCTAGCTGCACAGATAGCCTTAACGTTCTAAGTGCTAAGCTGGAAGGGTTTTCTGTGGAGAAAAAAATTTTAATCAATTCACCATAAATCCTTTTGATGCATTTTCCTTCATTAGCTTGCTTTTTCAAAGACACACATGCTCCTAATTTAATTTAATCAAATGTGCCATGTCTCTCTGTCAACAGTGAGGCAACTCCCATGTCCAAGAGATCTCCTATCAACTCCCAACCCAGGACAGCCTGAAAAGGAATCTGAGGAGCAACAGGTTTGCTTCATCCACCATTCAGAACCATTCAGACGGAGCTTCCTCCTGAAGTTCTGCCACCAGAGCTGGGCTACTCTTCTATGTCTACTGCCAATGGTAGTTTTCATCACATAAAATAACAGAGGATTATGATTCATTACAATGGAAAGTGCACATCCTCTCCTGTGGGTGGTTATCCTAGGCAAGTTCTGGAAGGACTATGAAAACCAGAGCAGAGCACAAAAGGCAAACACATACCCAAACACAGGCCTGATGCCATCACCAAGTCTCCCCCTGCACACCTGGAATGCAGCACTGGGTTCAAGTCTTCTGTTACTACCATTTCCCTAATTAATGGCAACTCCTCCCCTTAAGATCTCTGCTCACAGACCACTTCATTGAGGAAGCAATTTTACTGCTTTGTAAATTCTCTTTTCAAGAAATTGTTGAAGTTTGATTTGACACCAGCTTCCATTAATCTCTGAGCTTCCTGAGGGCAGGAGGCACAGGTCTCCCTTACTCATCATAATAAACTGTCTTTTGTAACCTATAAGCTCTGTCCTCCACACAGTAGGTATTAAATGAGAGAGTTTAGCACAGCAGAACCCAATATTTATAGTAAATATGTCATATTCATGCAAGTCTATGTTGCTATTTATAAGTACAATTTTAGTCTTGAAATCATGTCCTCTGTATTTTTTTAAAGTTCTAAAATGTACAAAATAGTTCAGCTCCTGAGTCTTAAACCTTTTTCTAGCACCTTCCATGGCTTCTATCTCTTTCTTTCTATCTTCTGCCTTCTCCTCTTTTTTGAAATAGGGTCACACTATATAGCACTGGCTGGTCTTGAACTCACAGATAATTGCCTTGCTTCTGCCTCCCAAATGCTGGGCAGTAGAGCAATGCAAGAACAATATCCCTTGCTAAAGATATGACAAAAACCTTTACCTAATATTTATAGTAAGCCAGACTTATACTGTACAAGAAAGAGTAAGGCTAATCTTATCAAGACCATCAGAGAGTTTTCCAAAAGGAGGGAGTGATTTTACAGTATTTTCTTGATCTGTTATATAAGCTTGTATTAAAGAATAGTTTATTGTGCTTACCTTCCCAAAACAAGCAATTAACAAAAATTCTGCATTATTTTCTTGTAGTTCCAAAAAATGCTGAAAACCTCAGCTCTTCTAGGAAACATTTTATAGATCTAGATTATCACCTCATAACCCTATAAAAATATTAACATAAGTACATGTACCCTTTTAATATCAGCCTTTTCATAACTAACTTTCAAACTAACTTTGTAACTATCAAAACTCTAAGGGAGGTCTAGTGGCATAGTAGGCCATCATTCCACAGCAGATGTGAGAGGACCACCACAAGTGCAAAGACACCTTAGCCTCCAGAGAGAGTTCTAGGCCAGCCAGAGCTATACAGTGTGTAGCATTGGGTGTGAGTGTGAATGGGCTTCATAGGCTCCAGTTGGTGGTACTGTTTGAGAATGTTTAGGAGAGATGTCCAGGCTAGAGGAAATGGGTTTCAGGAGTCAGACTACGCTATGTGCTCTTGAAGATGTGAGTGCTCAGCTTCCTGCTCCTGCTCCCAAGCCTGCAGCTTGGTGTCATGCTTCCTTCCCACAAGGGAACTCTGAACCAAAACCAACTCTTCCTTCCACAAACTGCTTTTGGTCCTGGTACCTTAAACACAGCCAACAGAAAAAGAATGAATACGTAGTGAGACCAAGCTTACATGAAAGCAATTTTAATTCTGTTCGTATGCCAATCCTGAAGGTGAGTTCCCTTATGCTATTCCCAGAAGGTGGATCATCCCTATGTTTCTGGAGAGGAGACATAGCAAGACTAATTGCTACTCTTTCTCTGATTCCTAAAACAAGCTCTTCTCTACTCTGGGAAGTTTCTGGGCCTTATCTGAATGTTATAGGTACTGAGCAACTATCACCTCAAAGACCCAGATGAACTCCTGCCTCCTTAGCTTCCCTACAAACAAATGACTGGACAGTAGCAGAACCCACTCTACCTCCAAGCGGCTCTGCTCTCCATTCCTCTCGTTGCCCCACGGCTCTTCCTGTGATCTAGCCTTTCCTTGCTGACTTAAACTCTGCCTCCCTGTCCGTGACTCCTTGGAGGCATGAAAAGGATTGGTCTGCTTCCTGATTTGTGTGAAGCCCTTAAATGTCTGAAGGAGATGCACAGAGACCAAGTACTGACATTGGTCACTGACTGCCTTTTGTCTGTAAACCTCACCACTAAATCAGCTGATGGCAGCAGACCCACAATTCAATATAAGAATCAGGGCCTGGAGTGAGAAGAAAGGAATACTTTTTAATGTTACAACAATGAGCAATGAGCTTTTTCCTTAAAAGGCACATGACATAAATGACACAGAACACAAATGTTTTCAACCTGATATTTATGCCTCACAGTTACAAGACGCTGCCTTTTTCTTAGATGTCATCTATAACCCAATTTCTGATTTTATTCTTCAATGAACAGTGTTAGCATAAGGGAGTATTCGGCTTAAAAACATCTTTTAACCCCAATTATAAGATCAAAAAAGTGATAGGTGTAGTAAGTATTGACCATCAAATACACAGCTTCATATTATCTGCAGAAAATATAGGCTCTACATTAACTGCATGGCTGCTGGCAGATGCCTGGAAGTCACAGAAGCCATGTCACCGTGAAAAGTGCCATTAAAGTGAAGTAACTGTCTTGTGGCTCTTGCATTGACAGCTTTCTTAAAGATTTGGCATCTTTGATTAAGAAAAAGAGCTGACATCGATGATAAACAGATGACCAACACACAAATGCAAATCCTAGTCATAAAAAATATGGCTTCCTCAATAGACATAGCTAGTGGCTGGAAACATTGTTCCAAATACGGCTAAAATGGGACTTGGGAGAGTGATGGCATGTGTTTGACATGGGTCAGGACAGAGAGCATGGGTCTCAGAAAAGGCTTCCAGCTCAGAGAGTTATTGTTCTACTCCCTGAGCCAATATGATGGGTTATAAGTGTCAAGTCTTTCTAAGAGTTATTAAAATTTACAAATATGTGGAAAAGTTGAAAGAAATATATGGTAAGCACTCTGATATATAACATCTAAATTCTATAATTATCCAAGTTACTGTATTTTCTTATAAGTTTCTGTTTCTGTGCTATTGATAAGTATCAGACAACAGCTGTATAATTGACAATTTCAGAGGAATAATTTCTTGATCCATAGACCAGCAGTCATTTTTAAAAGCACAGATACCAACAATGTTCCAAGTGTTAAGTTTAGGCTAATACAGCACCACTTGAATTTTGAGGTTTAAATTCTTTATGCACTTAGGGTTAATAATCTGTCAGGTTATTCAGCTGTTTATAACAGTTTAGCATACAAAAGTAAGCTGTGCTAGTTTAACCTTTGGAATAGTAGTTACTGTTGACATTCACTGAATGTTTTCTAACCTCTGGAAATTGTAAGCGGAGTCCCACATCTTTCTGTTCTTATTACCAGAAAGATAATTATAGCAGCTAATATTCATACAATGTTTACAAAGTGGCAGGTACCATTTTTATACATAGTTTAGCTCTTTCAAGGCATGTAATATTTTCATCAAATAGGTCTCATTAATAGTATCACCTTCAGTTTAAAGACGGTGCAAAGTGAAGGGCTCACAAGTAACGATGTGGAATTCCAGCTCCAGCAACTGCAAAGCACACATACTGACTTGTCTTTCTTCATCTCTGTGCCCGAGCAAAATCTAGTATGAGGGTCACTGCCACTGCTAATCTGCCGTTAATTTACCAACTAGTAAAAAGATGAGTGCAAAACATATACCAAATGTATTATATTTATAAATGTATTCTGAATAGGTTGTAAATGTCAACACTGAAAAAGGAAATTATTTTCATCTCCTAAACAAATATAGTCCATATGCAAGGAGTATATGCAAGGGCAGACATCTCTATCTTAACTGATGTGAGTAGGTGACAGTGGAACACCAGGGTTGCTCCATGGGACCACTGTGAGAATCATGAACGATAATCTACACTCCTATATGGAACACTTAATAAATATTAGATACAAATACAGGTAAGACACTTAGCACTGTATGTGGTACATACTAGACACTGAAAATTATCTCTAGATATAGTCAACAATAATATAACATTAATATATGTCGGTGACAAATTAGTATTTCCTGACACCATAGGAGCATTACAGATCCATAATTTCATTTTAATGTTCCTAAGAGAATGATTTTCCTCTAGTCCAAAGACAGTCTTCTAAGAGATTGCATCATAAGGGATATTTCTCGTTAAATCAAGATGACTAAATAATACTGTGGCAGATTTAGCAGAATCATTTAACTTATAAATAAACCAAATTGGTATCAGCACAGTCCTTGCTGTTATATCCCACCGTGTTCCCCACAGTGTTGGCAAACATTTTTAAATTGTCTAAAAGACTCAGCACTAGAAACTCGAACTAAAAAGTAGAAAAAAAAAAAAAAAACAACAACAAAAAACCAAATCACTTCCTCTATGGAGAGTGACACAAGAGGGATTACTGTCTGTATTTCAACAATTTAAATTTTAAGTTGGCGCTGATGAAACAGACTGCAAAAACTGACTCCAAGACTCTTCACTAAAGAGTCATTCATTAAAACCAGCAAGAAGGATGATGAGACGTGAAATCTTTCTGGCTGCTGAACTCTATGGCTGCAGATAATTTATGAGATCAGTTGACTGTAACTTCAATGCTATCTCGCAGAACTGAGATCACGGGGATTAAGAGAAGACTCCTGCTATCTTTCCAACATCAGTGAATAAACTCAGAGCAATAGCCCTGCGTAGAGTTGAAACCTTCAGGTTCTGGGATGCTCAGGTCAGAGGAGTCCTTCAGAGAACAGCGAGAGAATCACTGAGCTCCTCAGACAGTTATAGTGAAAAGTCAGGCGAAGGTCCAGGCGCTCTGCTTAGCCAGACCATCAGTCCACTCAGGTGTCACTAACACCAGTGGGTCCATCCGACTGGACCTTTCAGTCTTCGCAGGTACAAATGGCAATTTGCTGTACATTTTCGATTACACATATATTTTCTCCACCATGCCTAACAGCATGTAAAACAAAAAAGCATTGCTTTGAACACGCAAAGGCACTTACCAGGGCTCAGTGGATCACGGCACAAGGCACTCTGAAAGGTCTGATAATGGTATGTGGGAATGGGACAGGAAATGGAGAACTATGTTCAACCCCTTAACAGCACAATGCAACTTTATTGTTAAAGAAAGGAGCGAGCGAGCGAGCGAGCGAGAGAGAGAGAGAGAGAGAGAAAGAGAGAGAGAGAGAGAATATGAAAAATCTCAATGACCTTGGGCCACTGACAATTATACTCTGCTGTTAGAACCGAGAGAGACATATGCCCTGACACATGCAGCTGACTGTATTTCATTTCCCTATATTTTCTTCCCCTCCCTCCAGTCCCTCCAATTCACTGCTCTCTAATTACATGTATCTGCATGGTTTCCACAGATACAAGACTCCAGTACTATAAAGCTATGTGGTTTTGGCTGTAAGCAGCCAACCCAGTCCTTAAACAGATGCTAAGCAGGACTCCATCCAGGCTTCCTAAACTTTCAGTGAAACATATTTCATAACAATTAGCGATGGTTGCATGGTGTATGCAGTATATGCCATGGAACAGGGAGCCATAAATCCCTGGAGATGAAAATACTCATTTCACACCCTGTAGCAGGTATAACTAATCCCATTGCTATTACAAGATCAAGAATGTCAAACAGAATCTGTTTTAACCCAAATCCCAGCCAATACGTATATAAGCCTGCATGTGCATCTTATTTCAGGGGATAATTATTTCTACAATAAACTAAACAGAGTAGGAAGAAAGGCAAGATGGCCTTGTATAAAATTTTGTAAGGATGGCCCCTGAGCCAAGACTTGAGAACAGCCCGCAAGTGTTGCCACTGGCTCCCAGAATTCAGTGCACTTCTTTGGGCGTCATCCTACATGGATGCACAAACTGCTACATATGCCACTCTGTACACAGTTGATTTAATAAATCTTGTCCAATAAAGAATACATTAAAAAAATCTTAGCTGGTACTCCTAGCTACCTTCTAGCCAAATTCTTGAATTTTGCCTGGCTCTCCCAGGAGAAAGCGGCTGATGATTGTCTTCATAAAATAACAAATTCTTTCTCTGCCTTAGCGTGAAGTTCCTGTTACACTTAGGCATGTCTTATTAACTAACTGTTCCTCCTGTTAATTTTTGAATCAACTATGCAATTTTACACCATAGGAAATTCAGCACAGTAGCTGGTACACGGATGTGACAGAATGTTTTTATTCCACCCCTGACAAAAGGCTCCCTGTTTTTGACACACTGGAAAATGTACAGCCAGAGAGTGCTCGAGGCGAAGATGCCACCCCAGCCTTACATCTGTCTGCTTTCATTTGTCTACAACTGTGCTTATAGATAAAACAAGCTTTCCAGATGTCATCGCAAGCAGGGCTCATATGCTGGCTTCACTGAGACACCATTGTTGGCTGCCAACATAACAGAGTTGTAAAACTAAAATATTTAAACTCCGAGCTACTCAACACAACTTTGAATGTCACACAGGATTCTATTTCAGGATTAATTAATGTATAGCTCAATAAAATAATCATGTGTTAAAAACAGAGTTGGCTGGTATGCAAGTGGATCTAATTTTCCTTTTTGTAACAATTCCAGATTCCAGTGGCATACAGCACCAGCGTGAGGAAATTTCTGAAGGAGAGTGCACACTGACAGGAGTGTGCAGCTTCTCATGAGCTTGGTTTCAGGCGCTCAAGTGAATTGTTCAAGGACCTTCATTGTTTAGAACAGGCGCAACACTACCTACAATGAACAAAAGCAATACGCCAGGCACAGCCTATGAAGACATCTCCACTGTCAGATGGGGCAGGCCAATGACAAGTGGCGAGGGTGATTACTAAGAGGCATTGTTACACACATCCATATGCGATGCCTGGCTTCAGGCAACCTGGTATCTGGGAGCTTGAATGTTTGTTTGAGAACACAATATCCCTGAGGTTATAATTATAGCCACGATATCAGGGGCGAGGGGGGAGGAAGCCTGCCAAGCTTTCATAATGTCCCCTAACAAAAAAGAACTCACTATTCCTGTGTTTTCTAAGAAAAATTTCAAATGCTGTGCCTTAATTTTCAAATGTGTGCGCACACACACAAACACACATACACATGGGCACTGGCACAAGGCAGTGTCTCTGATTCCCATTGTGTGTGAACCTATGTGACAATTTAGTTGGCTCTGAGAGACTCTCAGGAAGTCCTTCTTTGGTCTAAGTCTCGGTTCCTAATAATACGGAATAAGATTGTTCTAAAGTAGAAAGAGAGACTTACCCTTAGCTGGGACCATGAGACTTCAATGAATCTCCAACTCACTTAAACCTTCCCCTTGCTTAGATAACTCTTTCACCATTGGGCTTACTACATGCTGATGGAGTTTACAATAACAACAAAGCCCTAATCAGACCAAACCACAATAAAAACCATGTACCAAGAAGTCTCTCCTCACCTATCACACCATTCCCAAGACACACACAAAAGAAAACATTGGCTTCTGGGTTTGCTGAGGAGATGCTGTTCTGGCAGGGAGAGGCACCCACTTCTTTGCTTTCCCACCTTCCTCCATGTTCCCCTCTTCTCCTGGTTTTATCTTGTTCAAACCTTCTGAAAATAAATTACTCTAAAGCACTCAAGATTCCCTGAAGACCTTGGCAACCTTCCTGCATGGTGCGTACCCACTCTCTGCTGGGAGGCTAATGTCTTTTAGGCACGGCTTCTCTAATGTAAGGAAGTCAGGGCCGTCAAATCAATCCACCACAGTGATCCATCTAGCTCAGGTCTTCCTGGTCTCTTCCACTCTCGTTTGGCAAGCAGGGAAGAAGCCAGGAGGAAGACCTTGCTGTTAAATTCCAGTCATTTCTTTGTGGTGGGATGACAATTACACTTCTGGAGGTAGAAACCACAGGGCCATCCCTGGTCTAGAGGCACCAGTGTTCCTATTTTACTTGAAGCTGGGCTAAATGCTCATGCTTTCGAAGGGACAATGTTTCCAACCTATACTTTTATATGAACCTCCCTACATCAATACCTCATAGGTATGGAAAGACACCTTTGTAAAATAATTTTGAATGATACTCATCCAATCTGATCCAAATGATCAACTGTTTGACACAGTTCATTCCTATAAACATTTTTTTTAAGTTCTCTGAAGTTCCTATGGGATGGGCAAGGTGCCAACTATCAGTGTGGGAAATTCACATGACATCTTTAATCACATTTAGCCTGTTAAGTCCAGTGGGGGGAATCCTGAAGTGACATCTCCTTACATCCTGTTTTGAAGACTAGAAAAGAAAGCATTGCTGTGTTTGCCTACGAAGGGCAAGCTGTGCCAGGGGCTGAGCCAGACTACCTGAAGATCACTGGAGGCTCAGCAGGTGTCAGCTGTCCTCTCCCAGCCAAAAGAGCAGGACACACAAGCTCAGTAGTGACCCTACTTGCTGGGATAGAGCAAAATCTCACAGGAGGACAGTGCTACCCTCCAGTCTACATCTGAATACAATTGCATTAAAAATAACCCATTTAACAACTCAGAATTCTGATGTATGTTTTATAAAAATGTATGAGAGTACTAAAAGCCATGGAGAGCTATAACTTTGAGCTGCCTCATTTGTTTCTCTTTTATTACAGTCCTGCACGGTGGGCACGGCTCTTCATTGAAAAGAGAACATTAAATCTTTATTCTAAACTGTTTTAGCAGAACGATATTAATAGTTGAATATTATTTTGTCTGACTGGTAAAATACCACTCAAATAAGACCAGAGAGAGCACTGAACCCCAACAATTCCCAGGAGGAGAAAGTGAGAAGCTGTCTTCAGAAACTGTAACTTTGGTCATTCTGAAGATTCTGATGGCATCTCTGTGGCTGCATGAGACTAGAAGTCGATTTCCTAAAGTGAAGGTGGACCTCCAAAAAACATACATTCTCCTCATCCCTTAACAGAAAAGATTACTACATAAAATACCTTTCTGATTTGTGCATATTTAGTCTTTCTAATAATACAGACTCAGTACTGAAGCATGAAGCATCCACCTTCCTCTCACACCATCACCAATGGAGAAACAGGACAGAATTTGCATTTAAAATAAAGAGTCCAAAGCCAAAATATTCAACCTGTCAATTAGGCAAAACTACGGGACTCCTATTTATTGTCTTCCCTTTGGATCTGTTTGTTTTCCCTGTGTGCTACAAACCACCTATCCACGCGGTATCCTACAGGAGGTCACCAGCTTGGCTTAGATTAAGTGTGTACCATTTTGATAAGGATACCTCAAAAATCACTGCAATGGTTATTTCTAATTTTGGTCAAATTCACAAGAGACTTTTCTTACCAACCTAACGTATCTTAATGTCATCAAAAATACAAAAACAAAACCAAAACAAAACAAAACAAAACAAAAAACCCCACACATTAGGTAGCCTGTTCTCTAGTTTAAATATCTCTCTTTAAATAATCAAACCAATGGCAACAGTACTGAAAGCAGGACAAGCACCAGGAGATAACACAGGTACCATGAGGTACCCTGGGGTACCATGAGATAACATGAGTTAACATGAGGTACCCTGGGGTACCATGAGGTAATAAGAGGTACCATGAGATAACAAGAGATACCATGAGATAATATGAGGTAGTAACATGAGATAACATGAGATAACTTGAGGTACCATGAGATAACATGAGGCAAAATGAGATAGCATGAGGTAACATGAGATAACACAAGCTACCATGAGATACCATGAGGTACTATAGAGAACATGGGCAGTACATTTAAAACCAACTGAAAAAATAAGCAGAAACTAGTGTGAGCTTACATGAATAAAGCAGAAACTGAGGAAATCACACTTTGTCTGCATAGCAGCTACTGACTCAAATGCTTTGTGGGGGCAATCTGTCTTCTAATGAGCAACAGAATGAACATTTTCCATCTGTACTGAGTGTATGCTTCTGTAACATAGAAATGCTCAATGCAAAGTTTCTGCATAATAACTGAATCCTAATATTTGTCATTCAGCCAGGCTCAATCACTAGCCAATCAAAGAGTGAAGATTAAAGTTTAAAGTAGATCAAAATCAAAATATTAAAAGACAAAGCAAAACAAAACACCTATCCCTCCCCTCAAAGCCAACAAAAACAATTAAAGGTAATGGGATAAAAACAGGAATAAGGTCTTCTTATACCAAGAAAATAAAATATTATTTAATAGGTCTATCAGAATCATAAGTAGAATAATTTAGAAATTACAAAATAAACTAATCATGATTAACATTACTATTCACTTTATTTTCCACAGTAACTTAAAAAAGGACATTTGGTATAAAACTTTACATTAAAATTATAAATTTCAAGATTATCACAGAGCCTTCTAAGGAGCACTAGAAGTCACAAATACATGATTCACAGAATTAATTAGGTTTTCAAGGAACAACAGTAACAAAGATAGAGATACAGTTAGATTTAATTTTAATGACATGGTTCATTCAACAAACGCAGTAGTGTTATATGTACCCTAGTAGTGTTACTAAGATTTTAGATGGTGCAGCATTTTTTTTTTACCACTGGACAGTTTTTCTACTGTAAGTCTTTTATATCTCTTCCTTTGCTGCATTGCTCTCCTTGTTACAGAATATCTGATATGTGGTTCTACAGCTAAGGAGATCCGTGTGTAGCCTAATTTAAGCTTAACTAGACCCGTAGCTAGTGATCACTGTGTTACACAAACAGGCCTCTCTTAATAATACTAATCTACTTTGAGAAGAAAATAGTTTTAAGATACAGCAAAACTTTAGCACTCTGGAGATCAGTCACTCACTCATCACTGGTGTTAGGACAGAGCACCATATTGTAGTGGTGTCTACTCAAATCCAACCTATGTTTACACCAATTATGACAGTTTTCATTTTCCTTATACACGCATGTTACACACACACACACACACACACACACACACACACACACACACACACACACACAGTGTATACATACATGCCATAACATAGCATGTTAAAGATAAATCCTATCATTTATCTTTGAATGCTGTTATTTTGTTTCCTACTTCTCTTCCTGAAAGACAAAAGCCTGAGAAACCTGTAAAATGACTCATTCTTGAGTGATCTCAGTGTAAAGAAGGAGATTATACTCAATTATACTTACAGACAAGAGCCTAGCATAGCTGTCCTCTAAGTGGCTCTTCCCAGCAACTGACCAAAACAGATGCAGAGACCCAGAGCCAAACAAATGTCAGAGGTGGGGGACACTTATGGAAGAGGTGGGGGAAGGATTGAAAGGTAAGAACCCCACAGGAAGACCAACAGTGTCAAGTAACCTGGACCCCTAGGAGCTCTCAGAAAGTGAGCCACCAACCAGAAAGCAGATACTGGCTGGATGGAGGGCACCCTGTACATATGTAGCAGAAGGCTGTCTTGTCCTGCCTCAGTGGGACAGGATGTGCCTAATCCTGCAGAGACTTGATATGCCAGGGTCAGGGGATACTCAGGGGAGTCCCACCCTCTCCGAGATGAGGGGGAAGAGTAAGGGGGAGGGACTCAATGAGGCAGGGATGGGGGAGGGAGCAGCATTTGGGATGTAAATAAACTAATTTTTTAAAAGGAGCCCCGATTTTTCTAACCTTCTGAGCACTCAGACACAGTGGTTGAAGAGGCAGAGATGCTCAGAACTCTCAGGTCCCTCCACAGATGACTCACTCATGTGAATTTACTGTGAATGGTGCTGAAGTTTCTGCTTCTTTAATGCCTACATCATGAACACAACACTACTGTTTCTCATTTGTCTGAAGGAAAATAGTGTTTTGCAAAAGAAAGAGCATGTATATCATTTCTTCCAATAACGTGCCAAACCATATCTAACTTAGTGTCTAACTCAAATATAACCCCTCCAAGCCAGAAGCCCTTCTTCCTTGAGAAAGCAGAATCTCACTTTCATTCAAAGTTTCAACTAAATATACTACAGCTCTGTAACAATACAGACTTGTATCAACTTTAGATCAGATTTGAAGGGAAAGAGTGAGGAGGAAGGTTATACGCATCTCCCTTTTCCATTAAACTAAACACTCAGAGGTCAGGGAACATGACCTAACCATTTCATATCTCCTCATCTCAGCAAGGTTATGCTAGACTAAAAGTGCCCTATTCTACCCTAGGAAGATACAAACACCTCAAGACAGCCCCTATGTGTGTGTGTGTATGGCTGTGTGTGGAGGGCAAAGAACAACTTGTGTTAGTCAGTTCTCTCCTTCCAATATGTGGGTCCCAGAGATTAAACTCAAGTGACCAGACTTAGCAACAAGTATTTTACCAGGCAGGCCATCTTGCCGGCCTACAGGTTTATATATTTTAAATATAAAATGCTTAAAATGTGTGAGTTGTTTGTTTTGGTAAAGATTTAAGCTGATGATATGGATACCTATTGGATCAGGTTGAAAAAGATAAGAGGTGATTTCCCAGCCTAAATGGTGTTCTCCAAACAACAAAAGCTTATTTTGAGAGTTCCTTTAACGACCTGGAAAAGTAGAAAAGGGGCTCCTGCTGAGATGTGTAGGCCACTGGGAAGGCATGAAGTGCACAGTCTTATCCTTTAGGAATACATATCACATATCCAGTAACTAGCAGAATGCCCACCCTTTGGGGAATGGCAAAGTGCATTCAATTTTCTCTGTCTGGAATGTCTCCTCAATTAATGATGGACAGTAAGCATAGTTACAAATCATTGTAAGTGATAGCAAACTGTGGTTACGTCTCCACAGTAACCTGCAACAGTGAGTGTACAGTCAGCTGAATATGGAAGCCATGTTTTCTTCCAGAGCCATCACTAAGAACACAACCTTTATTATGAGAATAAATAACATTCCTAACATTACCATGCTATCACAAACATGAACACTGGTGATCATCTATACTGTGGTGCTGAGACAGATTTATAGCTCCTTGATTTTGTATGATTTTACTTCCCTTCAGAAAACTTTGTAACAGAAATTGTGAGAGGGTGAATATGCCGATTTGGTTTCTATTCTAAGTCCTCTTTGGAAAGAACTCAGAGTGTCACACAGAAAGCACTCAGGAAGCCTCTAGTCTGACTCTTAGAGAAGATTCACAGACCGGGGACTGGCACACCCCACTCCTGAACAGGCCATCCTGGAGGGATTCTGGAGTTAGACTAAGTTCAGATCTGTTCAACACTTAAACTTAGAGGCCATAAACTTAGAATACCTCTTTAAAGTGTAAGATTAAATGTGTTTAACTGTTTAAAAGAAAATGAGCTGGGTATGGTGGATCACACATTTAATCTTAGCACTTGAGAGGCAGAGCTAAAACCAACTTGTTCTACTTGGTCTACAGAAGTTTCAGGCCATTTAGGACTACATAGTAAGAATGTATCTACTTTGCAAATCAATAAAATATAATTTCTGATTATACACGAGTATGTATAGAATGGAAGAAATAGCTTGGTCATTTACAACTTTTCTAACCACCCCCTGCACACACACACTTGAAACGGAATCCTGAACTAATATCCTTCCCTTCCTTCTTCAGCTAATAACCACATAGGGGACTCCTTCACTAGAAACAGAACTGAAAAAGCAAAGCCACCCCCACTGGCTTCTCTGTTTTAATGTGCTGGGCAATAGACAGACCCAAGACACTGCCATTGGTGCAGTGCCAGCAAATGGCACTGGCGCTCTCTGTAGAAGATGCTCACAAGACTGCTCTGCTCAGCTAACCCGCGTGAGTGAAGAAAAGCATGTGACGACGCTCTACTTCAGCACAGCAGCAAAGTAAAAGACATAGAGGATGTGAGGAACCGTTGTGTGTTTAGAGTCAGGAGACAGATTGATTAGACAGGAGCATGGAGTATATGAAGAAGTTTGATGAGCCATAAGAATGAATGGACAGTCAGGAGCCAACTTCATTCAGCTCTCCATTCAACTAGTATTAATTGACCATATGCTTTGTGTTTTGTTCTGGTCACTGGGGATACAATAGTGAATTAAACAGAAAAAACAAAACAAAACAAAACAAAACAAAACAGCCCCTTCCCTGAGGAAGAGAAGTCCTACTGGAAACACTAAACAAAACAAACCAACCCACACTGTTGTGGTGTGCATGGTGAGAATGAGGTGAAGGATTTGAAATGTCAGAGGGAAAGAGAGGCTGAATCATCAGATAAGAGTAAGCCAGAAATGTACTCAGTCCCAAGACTTTGGAGTTGCAGTCTGGTATCCAGGGAAAGCATTTCAGGGAGATGGAATAGCAGTGAAGAAGTATGGCTGAAGTTGGGAGAGTCTAAGAGGGAGAAGGAAGAGGGTGTGATCAGAGATGGGGAAAGACATCTCTAGGGGATGGGAAGGGAAATCCTTAGGGGACTTGGGCAGTTATACAGAGGGGTCTTTTCCAATTTGGGGCAAAATTTTGGCAGCCCATATGGAAGGGGTCAGGACCATCCCTCGACTCAGGCAAAGGTTACTGAACTCTGCATAAGTGTGAACTTTTGGGAATGGGAGGGAAGCATGGGGAAATGAGCAGCTGGAGAGGTAAGAAAACCTGCAGGCTGGAGAGCATAGTGAGTGACCATCACCACTGTCTCCGTCCCCTGTAAGGTGGTGACAGGCCATGAGTACTGCCAGACAACAAGACAGGATAACTGGAGGGATATCCTACTGTACTTTCCTGTTCTAACATGGTAGCCGGGAGAAAAATCAGACTAAGGGTCCCCAAATATGGCTTATAAGATAAGGAGAAATCTCCTTTTCTGCTCCATGTGTGTGGGAGGGCATTCCTATTGCAGAGGTCATGCCATCCACTCTTAGGATTGGGAACAGGAAGGCCAGGAGACTACTGTGGGCTTAATATAAGAACATGCACTCATAACCTTCAGCATATTGACATGAATATTAATCTAACCAACAAAAGGGTTCCTAGGATCCCCCATTAATAGAGCATGTGTCTTGCCTAGAGATTTTAAATCATGCCAAAGTAGCACATGGGGCTGAATTTAGCATAGGCCTGGCTCACAGGGGCCAAAGTGTTCTGGTTTGACTCCATTTATCCAGTAAGTGCAGTTTTTCACATTCCTATCAAGGTTTAATGCAGGCTAGCTAGAGCATATTAGATGGGGCCTGCATAGCTGAACCCTGGCTCCCAGAAGACCGAAGGGTGTCAGCCATCAAGTCAGTTCAATTTCTCAAAAGGGAGTCACTGTAGATAGTTGGTTAAATGCCTGCCTAGCATATATGTGGCTCTAGGATCAAGCCCTTCTATCATATAAACTAGGTATAAGACTAGTTTGAGTCATACAGTATCCTGTCTTTAAAAATACTTTTAAAATGCTGAGTTCTTTGTAGGAAGTGTCAGATTCAGAAGAAAATGAGGTTTTGTTTTATTTTCTTTGTAAACATAATGGTACCAGAATCCATAATTCCTTATTTTTACTAAGACATAGAAAGTATTCACAGTCTGCTCCACAAAATGATTCTGTTTAGGACACAATGCACAAAGAATATTAGGTTTATTTCTTCAGAGCCAGGATGGAACGATTAAAAATAGCATCATCATTGTGTCTACAACAAACATTCAAAAGAGCCCTAAATTGTGCTTAAGCACAATTACCTTAATGTCAGTTGAGATTTTATGATCCAACTGTGGGCCACTTTATTTTTAAGGCAGTTTAACCTGCCGGCTTCATTCCTAAGAACAGACTTTAAGTTTTAAAACCAGAGCTCTCAATAAAATGATTAAGCCATGCCCGGCAGTTTCTTTAAATATTTAAGAGAATTTTCATCATCTGAATATTTATGGCAACAACACAGCCAGGTGCATGTTTTTCTTCTGTTTATCAGAGTAGGAGATCCTCATCCTTAACGAAGGGGGAGGGAGTTGGAGTTGCCTCAACAACAGGAAAACCTTACTGAGCCCTGCAGACTCCTAGACAATGATAAGAACACTACATTCAAGCAGCCACTCAACCTGACACAGAAGCCCCACATCCCCACAGTTTAACATGTTAAAATCTATGGAGTTTTGTTTCCAGTACCATTCTATCTTAAGGACTTAAATTAAGCTCCAGGTCACATCAACAGACACTGAATTAATAGTACTGCCACCATCAGTAACAGGCAAGGGACATACCTGATGCTCCTATTCTGAAGCCAGGATGAGACAGAGATCAGGCTCCTTCCGCCTACTCTTCAGTGGGGGACAGTGTGCAGACTCCGTTCCTGCTGGCTAGCTCCCAGGAGACACTGTATATATGACATCTCAGAGATGGATGGCTAGAGGTTCTCTACTCATTTCAAAGCTCAAATGTAGGAGATCCCTAAATGCTCAGTTTTCAACCCAGGCCTAATTTTTAAATATTCGAAAAACAGTATCTAAAACCAAAACTGGGTACCTTATTTTCGTAGGAAACCTTTCAGTGGACTGGTTATTATTATTCTATACCCTGAGAATAGTGGTACTCAACCTTCATAATGCCTTTAATACAACCTTTAATACAGTTCCTCACATTGTGGTGACCACAACCATAAAATTATTTCATTGCTTCTGCATAACTAATTTTGATACGGTTATGAATTATAATGTAAATATCTTATATGCAGGTATCTGGTATGTGACCCCTGAGAACCACTGACTTAGAAGATGAAAGTGTAACACTGAGAGTTTCAATGACAGCCAGGTAACTCCATCAGCAAAAGCAGGCATTCCACTCCCTGACACATGTCCAGATAGTACACATTCTCTTAATTTCATGGCTTTGTTTTCAACTTCACATTTGCTGACTGCTTAGTATATAGTGTATGTTATACTAGAAGCCAAATGTACAACCTAACAGAATCAAGGTCTTCTGTTCTCCTGGAACCAGGAGTCTGGTGGAAGAAAGAGAAATCCAACAAACAGCAAACAAATAACGGATGACAAAGGGTAATAGTGACATGGTGGAAACGCATGGGAACTGTCAAGAGACAAACGCAAAAGCTCTCTGGGCTGGGTGGTACTTGCATTGAGAACTGAACAGAAATTGTTTAGATAAAGAGGTTGGCCGGGCGTGGTGACACAAGCCTCTAATCCTAGCACTCGGGAGGCAGAGGCAGGCGGATTTCTGAGTTCAAGGCCAGCCTGGTCTACAAAGTGAGTTCCAGGACAGCCAGGGCTATACAGAGAAACCCTGTCTCAAAAAACCAAAAGGGGGGGGAGAGGTTGGGCAAACATATCATAATATCATAAAATGTAGGACAAAGAGCAGACCCTGGAAAGAAATAGCAGTTACATCTGCAAATGAGGTAGGACTCTTAAGCAATCACTCTGTTTTCCATTATTTTGAACTACGAACCTTTGTTCTGGGAAAGCACATGTTACTAATCTAGTACAAGAGCAGGCCTAGATTCAGCCTATCACTGATTCCAAATCCTATGGTCCCATCTCTATTACACTCAAGGATGTGAGTGTCAAATCATCTTCCCTCAGCTTCTGGACATCAAATATGAAAATACAACATAATAAACAATCTGCAAATGTTGTACACACTTAAGACATCATTCATTAATAACAATTTTCCTACCTACTCACCACCAGAGGTGCAGATGTACATATTAAATAAGAACAAATGCAAAAAATAGAGATGAAGGTATGGCTCAGTAGTAGAAGACTTGTTTAGAGTGTAGATACTGGGTTTGATTCTATACCCAACTCATAAAACAACACATAAATTGGGTAAATTCAACCTTTAAAGTATGGCTACTAATAATTATAATTAAAATGTATTGAACTCTGATCATGTGTTGGGCATTACACCATTCCCATAATATTTTACATTTAATTACTATGAAAATCTTCCAAGGTATGTCTCAATATAAAGAAGCCTGGATAAATTAAAAATCAACCAACCAACCTTTTGAAGTCAGGTGGAAGTTGGTTTGCTGTTTTCCACTAACTAATTTTTGCTGTTTTCCATTAGCTAATTATTATCATACAGTAGCCTAGCATTTTAACGATCACTCTAAGTTGATCGCCACCTTGGTGTATCTCAAGCTCATTTCTAGTCACCCATCTGTGTTGCTATAAAATACAACCTATGTTTAAATAGTTTAACTAGAAGTTGAGTAGGCTGTTCGGTTATTGGGTCTTCCACCTCCAATATAATAACTCCACTGTTGCTATCATAAAGGTTGCCAGAAATCAGGGATCTGTGTCATTCTAGTTTAACTTCAGTAACAACATAGGAAGATGGCTTGATGGTAAAGCTTATGTTCACTGCTTGTGAGGCCCATCTTTAGCACCAACCAACCAACCAAACAATCATGCATACAAGCAAACAACAACAAAACAAAATCCAACCAACAAACCAAATAAACAAACAAAAACCTTCAGAAAACTCAGAAGTATCTAAAAGCCCAAAGATCACATTTCTTAGCTGAGTATTTACACACTCAGAAGTCCAGGGTGTCAATCAGCTGCTATGGCTTGCTTGACTGTTCCAACCCAGCCAACTGGGTGAAGAACATCTTTGTCTTGAAGGCCATCTTGGTAGCCCTGTTCTAGGATAATCCCTCTTCTCTTCTGTCTTCCTCTCAGAAGATTCTTTTCACCTTGATTTGAAATCAAGGCTTCAGCCATTGAAGCTCCAGACAGGCTTGATGTGGTTCTTTAAGCCCGCTCTAGTCTGCATTAACTTCTCTTGCTACTAAACCGAAGGTGTTTAATGAGTCTCCAGCTCAGCTGATTGTTTGCCACATCCTTCTTATTTAATATTTACACTTTTAACTTTCTAAATCCACATACTTTGTTCATTTTTTTTAATTCTCTGATGGTCCAAACCCAAAGCAGATCATTAAAAAAATATCTAGAATGTATCTAATACTAAACATGTACATTTTACATGCTACTGACCATAGTTCTGTTCCATCCTCCCATACCTAGTCACAAATACTCAAATATTGGTGGTAATAACTGCAGCACAAGCAAAGGAAAAGTGGCTGCCTTTTAATTATTTTAAATATAGATTTGAAAAAGGCACTTCTAATGACAAAAAAGTATATATCAATGGCTTCTGATAGAAGATCACACTGATAGTGGGTATTAATTAGTGTCCTATACATAGAGTGATATAGTTGTTGTTGACTGTCCAATGTTTTACATCTAATAACTAAAATCAGTATTTGAACCTCTGTCTATAGAATCAAGACTCTGCCAGTATTCTGACACAATTCGCTAGTCAGGAAGTCAGTGGTTAACAGTATAGATTACAGAACTACACTGTGAGTTTAAAAAAAAATCAGGTCCTTCATTTACTAGATATGCCACATATATCTCTTTCCTTACTTGGGAAATGAAGTAAGTAATTACCTACATGAGGATAAAAATGAGCAAACACAACTGAAACATTATAAAAAGTATGTGCTCTCTGAAGTTTGTGGGTGGGCATGTGCTTGTGTGATCATCCTGTGTATCATCTTATGTGTGCACCTTGTGAGCACTGTTCATGTATCAGAAAACTTAATTTAGCCTTTTAAACACTGCTGGAGAGAGTCTACCATTCATAAAGATGGGTAAGCCTCATTCTTTTCATCAAGAATTCTTGGGGAACAGAGGAAATATCTTACCTCAGGAGTTAGTGATGAAAACCAGTGTTCAACACACCTCTTGACCGATGATAATGATGATGCCAGCCTTTTACATAACCCTCTTAAAGTTTCTAGCTTGTCAACACTTTTCACACGTTTTACTCTCATGACCACTCACTGAGATGGGTGTGTAGATGGTTAGCATACAGATAGTCGACTAAAGGTGAATAAAACCTTAGATTCAGAGATCTTAAATTATCTGAATTGCATCAAGAGGGCAAGGTCTCTTTAGACTTCACCACCTAGAGGTACATACAAATTCTAGGAGTCATGAAGAGGGGCCCCAGAAACGTATTTTCACAGCTGTTGATCTCATTAGGGGCAGATGAATAGCTAGGTAGCTGTAGTGGCTATCCCTGGTTGTCAACTTGACTATATTTGGAATGAGCTACAATCCAGAATTGGAAGGCTCACCAGTGACCCTAACCTGGAGGCTTGGATATAGAAGTTTCTGATCTGGATCTTGGTATGGAGATCTTGATAGCATATCGGCTATGGATTCCAGAAGATTAAGACAGAGAGATCTCCGAGCTCAAGATCATCTGGGATTAAAGGTGTGAGATTAAGACAGATCTCCGAGCTCAAGATCACCTGGGATTAAAGGTGTGATGGCACACACCTTTAATCTGGGTTACACCTTCTGCTGGAGACAATATAAGGACACTGGAAGAAGGGAGACTGGCACTCGCTCCTTTGCCTGTTCACCGTGTGGGACTGAGTAACTGCTAGATCCTTGGACTTCCATTCACAGCTACTACTGAACCATTGTTGGGAATTGGGCTGCAGACTGTAAGTCATCAATAAATTCCTTTACTCCGTAAGTTCTGTGACTCTAGAGAACCCTAACTAATACAGTAGCTTTCTTCATTGTCCTCTGATTTGAAGGTAATCAACAGTCAAAGGAAATATAGGAGGTTAAGTCTGTATTGCTCTGCCCTCTGGAAAGGTCACTGATACTTATGAAAAAGTATAAAGTCTTTTGTGTATTAGGTAGATTGAGAGGATACAGAAATAAAGATCTGAGACAGATTTTAAAATATTTTTACTATTTATAAAATGGCACATTTTGATTTTATCTCCCAAAATATATTTTAGAAAAGTCAGAACTGAACCAACAGAGATCTCTCTGGGAGATGTAGCACATTCTATTGGATTCTTCTGTTTGCTTTTAAAAATTTTTTGTATTGGATTTTTATTTATATTTTAATCAGTGTATATGGGAAATTTTCAATTAAAAGTAGGTTTAGAGGCTAATGGGGTAGATTAGTCGGGAAAGTGCTTGCCATACAGCATGGGCATCTGATCTTGATATGCAAAACCACACGCCAGGCATGGTGGTATACTCTTGAAATCCCAGTACTTAGAAGGTAGAGACAGATTTTGTGACTAAGTAGCCAGCCAAGTCTAGTCAGTAAGCCTAAGAAACTAGGAAGAGACTCTGAATCAAAAACAAAGCCGCAGTCGTTGGGTCCATCCTTTGGATTCAGCTTCACACATAATCTCTGTAACTCTTTCAATGTGTGCTTTGTTCTTAATTCTAGGTAGGGGTGACATGTCCACATTTTGATCTTCCTTCTTCTTGAGTATCATGTGTTTAGTAAATTGTATCTTGGGTAGTCTAGGTTTCTGGGCTAATATCCACATATCAGTGAATACATGTTATGTGAGTTCTTTTGTGAATGGGTTACTTCACTCAGGATGATGGCCTCCAGATCCATCCATTTGCCTAGGAATTTCATATATTTATTGTTTTTAATAGCTGAGTAGTACTCCATTGTGTAAATATACCAAATTTTTTGTATCCATTCTCTGTTGAGGGACATCTGGGTTCTTTCCAGTTTCTGGCTATTATGAATAAGGCTGCTATGAACATAGTGGACATGTGTCCTTGTTACCAGATGGAATATCTTCTGGATATATGCCCAGTAATCTCTGACATTCTTAACAATACTATTGTTATGCTTGTAAGCAGGAGCTTAGTACTGTCCTCTGAGAGGCTCTACCTACCAGTGGATTCAGAGAGACATAGATACCCACAGCCAAACATTAGACACAGGTTGGGACACTTATAGAAGAGTTGGGGAAAGGATTGAAGGCTCTGAATTAGATATGAATCTCATAGAAAGACCACCAGAATCAACAAACCTGGGCCTCTGGGAGCTCTTAGAGTCTAAGTCACCAACCAAATAAGATACATGAGCTGGAAAGAGGCCCTGACACATAGGTAGCCTACAGGCAGCTCAATCGTCATGGCTGTCTTGTCTGTCTTAAGGGGGATAGGACTTGCCTAATCAGCCAGAGACCCAGGGGAAGGGAGTGAGCGGGGAGGGACTCTGTAGGGAGGGACTGGGAGGGGAAGGAGCACTTGAGATGGACTGGGAGGGAAAGGAACACTTGAGATGTAAATAAATAAATAAATAAATAAATAAATAAATAAATACACATCTGAAGTCTTAAAAAATGCACCCTTTGCCCCAAAACAATTTTGTGTACAGTTAGAAATGAGCACATTTGAGGTTCAAACTTTGAAGCAAAGTTCTCCTCTTTCAGGGCCCTGTTCCACATACTGTGCCATAAACATGTCCACTGTGATGGATGACCCTGTCCTGTACAAATTCATCATTTAACAATCCACATCAGAAGAGGTTTGGCTATTTTTCCCCAAGAAAAACGTTTGAAAAAACTAACAATATAAAATACTTGAGTAGGGGTGTACTAAAGAAGAAAGCAAGATCATATCCCAGTCAGAATCGGTATCACTGCCTGAGGATGGGGACCCAGTCAGAATCGGTATCACTCCTGAGGATGGGGACCCAGTCAGAATCAGTATCACTCCTGAGGATGGGGACCCAGTCAGAATCAGTATCACTGCCTATGGATGGGGACCAGGATTTTAGTCCTATGATAAAATGACAAATTGAAGAGAAAGAAAATGAGGTCAAGCCGTCTGTCATTAAACAAACAACAACAAGCCCACCTTATTAAGGATGATCTGGGAGAAAGGTCCTACATAAGGCATATCTAATTATACCTGGCAATTTTTTATTATCATTGACATCTGTAGGGACAATATTATTCAAAGTTTTATTCATCAACAGAATGTTGTAAATATGTACAGCTATACAAACTATAAATCAATGATACCTTTATAAATGCCTTAAGTACCTTTATTTAGCAATTATGTGAGTCTCTTCATATGCCAACCCTATATAATTTTTACTCTGCCAATAAGCCATTAAACATATTTATAGTGATAGTTATTAAGTGGAAGAGATTCCATCCAGGAAATATAGTTCAATAAGAACAACAACCTTGTAGTGAATCAGAAAACAAATTTACTTAACTCAAAATATTAGTGTACACTGACTTTGTAAACTCAGCCAGCTTTTACAGGGAAGTCAGAATCCATAAGGATTCACCAATCACCTGAACCTATCAGATGGTAACTTGGTGACATCATCCATCTCTTGACAGTTTGAACCTCTGCAAAAGACAGATCATTTATCTTTACTAAACACAAAACTACACATGAATAAATGGCAAGTTATCATGTTCCAAAATGAAGTGATTCAGAACATTTACTGAGAATCAAAAGTTCTTAGATGCTCTAGAAATAACTGTTTATTTAGATTATAGGAATCAAGTGCAGATGCCCCAGTGAACTATCTTCTTCTTCTGCAACTGCGCTGCATATGCACTTCCAAACTGCACTGCATATGTGGGAAGCTTTTGTGGTATTTTTGCTCTTAAAATGGCCTGACTGTCGGCAATTTTCCTTCTTTCCTGAATTCAGACTGTAATGTAAATTTTCAAAAAAATATAGATCATCAAAATATTGAAGCATAGTTTCAGTTTGGTAAAATTTAGTGAGCTCGTGATATTTAAGAAAACAGAATCTCACCTCTGCAAGGCTTTCTGTATTGATAAAACAATCTAAATTAAAAGGGGGGAACCATCTCCTAGTGTCAGACAGCTGAAAGTCTAATAACACTAACTTTTAAAAAGCTACATATTTAGAAATTCTTTAGTGAGTATTAAAAAAAGGCCTCTGGAAGGTCAAATTCCTTTGGGACTAGAAACCCACATGGGGCAATACTGTTGACATTTTCAGCCTTGTTTTTCCTTCATCAGCAAAAGAAGAAGAAAAGAAAGTACCTTCTAGAGCTATTGAGAAGATTAAATGAGATAAACTGTACAAAACTCGTAGAACAGAACTCGGGTCAGTTATAGGGTGGCTCTGCGCTGAGTGGCAAACTGAACCTGCAGCGCGCCCCGAGATTCTTTAGTAACGGTGCCGCGCAGGCCCCAGAACTGACATTTTTTACTCTAATCTTTGTTTATAGAAGAAGTAAATAATCCAAACAAAGAACATTCCGGTGCTCGGTGCTGATGGTTCCATGATAAGCGCGAGCCTGGCACCAGCACCAGGTCTGGCTATCTATTAAGGTGAAAACACATAACTTTGATAATGAAGCTGTCTCCTGATTTATAGGAGGGAGACTGTCTTAACTCTTGGCATTCAGACCTACACAGCATCCAGAGACAACGGTGCCTGGAGGGACTAGAGAGGAGTAGGCAGCCAGGATTTAAAAAACAGATTTTAAGCTTGAAACACCAAAGCTGTTCTGAAAGAAAGCATTTTTAAATTCTCAGAGAAAACTTTTTGAAAGAGAAATCATTATCACTTACATTACAATGAAATAAAAAGAAAAAAAAAAAAAGAAAAAAACCTCTTTAATTCACATCCAAGAACTTCTTCCATCAGCTAATTTGAGTTTCACTCCAGAATGCAGGGCAATATGAACACACTCCAGGCAGAACGGCTCCAATTCTTCAGCTGTGAGGCCACAACTTGGTTTTGGCACATTTGTAGGATGGTCCCAGGTACAGGAAATCACAGTAACTGTGTTCACAATCTTTTTCAGAAACTCAGAGGACTACAACAGAAACACTTTCAGCTCAAGTAAGCAGCACACCGTGGCTGCCGCTGGCCCTCTTCACATCTGTGTGGTAAGAAACGGAGTTTGGAAACCCAGTGGAAGAAACTGGCATGGTTCTGGTCCACAAAATCATAAAAATTGATCATAAACTTTTCCCATTAAAACTTGGAAGAAAATGGCAGGAAAAGTTTTTACCTTTAAAACAGTCAAGTGTAGGTTAAAGAGTTATGCTGAATTTCACAAACTTTTTAGAAAAGCCACATAAATACTAACATGAGAATAGACAGGCCACCCACAGGCTCTGGAGAGACCTCAAAAGGCATTTAGGACGATCTTCATTTATCAAGCAAAGTCCAAGCTATAACTAGCTTCTTTCCTAGGACTCTTTCTTCTTAAGCTACACCGAAGGCAAACTATCTTGTTGTTTGCTACACACATCTTCAGGTTTTCTGCACCTATGCCATCTGGCAAGTTGAAATTCTACTTAATCCTGCTAGAGGAGATCCAAGAAAAAATTCTCAATAGATCTCTCCAGATCTCCTGGGAAGGAAAAAGTCTCATCTCTTCCCAAATGTCTGCAATGCTTTCTACTAAGTACTTGTCACTGTCTGTCCAGCAGTGCACTTGGTCACAGACCTCCACTTGAAGACAGTGGCACTTGCCTTAGAAGTGCCTGCTAGACTTTATATGCCCCAATACAGGGGAACGCCGGGGCCAGGGGGTGGGAGCGGATGGGTGGGGGAGCAGGGCTGGGAGGTGGGAGGGTATAGGGAACTTTCTGGATAACACTTGAAATGTAAATGAAGAAAATATCTAATGAAAGTTGAAAAAAAAAAAAAAAAGAAGTGCCTGCTAATCAATAAATTCCTCACATCAGGCTCACAGTAAACAAGAGTGGGTATAGAAATAGTTTGTACTTATACAATGACCAGAGTCATAAAAACAACTGAGGATCTTATACTTATCAGAGGCTGGACTAAGAACTCAGCAAAGGAAAGTAGTAATTTTACAACAAAGCTGAACAGTCTTCTATTATTATAGATTGAGCCTCTCTACATTAAATCTAGAGTCTGAAAATATTTGATGATGCTAATTTGGGGATCTGGAAAGAAATCAGATTAAAGATCTTTGAATTAGGAATGCTTAAGTGAAAAAGGCAAAGATGCAGATATTCAAAAAATTTTTTAAAAAATTAAATTGCAAACATTCTGGCCCTAATCATTTTGGATGAAGGGCAGGTCACATGTATAAAAACACAAAGAAGCACAGGTCTATCTCTTGTCATGAACACTTGAAACAAAGCTTATTTTTGTTAATTTTTCCCTGCAAGACATTCCAAATATCACCAACTCTGTTTTGTTCTCTGATGCCTGGATAGAGGAAGGAAATCCCTCTCATTTCTTGATAAATAAAATATTCCAGTCACAAATTTACCATTCTATCATTCTATACTACTCTCAATATTTATTGGTTCATTATGCCCAAGTGCATATTCAAACACTGAATACTGAGCTAGCTATCCACACTGTATACTTTTCTTCAACTTCTGCTTTGGATGTTCAGCAAATTTAAACTGCATCTCAAATGTCCACTTGATCTGCATTCATCACTGCCTATCTCTACTTTCAGCACCCAGCCTAAATCTCACAAAGGAAGACACTTAGCCTGGGTATCTTCTCTTACATGTCACCTCAATATTAAAGTCAACTTTAGCATTACAACTAAAGTTGTAACCTGTATTTCTACTCACTGCTGTGTAAATACACAACACCACTTTCCCTAGGGAAACTGGTCTTCAGAACTCAAAGGCATGGGTCTTTTTTCCCCCAATTTTTATTAGATATTTTCTTCATTTACATTTCAAATGCTATCCCGAAAGTCCCCTATACTCTCCCCCATCCCCTGCCCTGCTCCCCTACCCACCCACTCCCACATCTTGGCCAAGGAGTTCCCCTGTACTAGGGCATATAAAGGTTGCATGACCAAGGGGCCTCTCTTCCCAATGATGGCCAACTAGGCCATCTTCTGCTACATATGCAGCTAGAGACATGAGCTCTGGGGGTACTGGTTAGTTCATAATGTTCTTCCACCTATAGGGTTGGAGACCCCTTCAGTTCCTTGGGAGTTTTCTCTAGCTCCTCCAAAGGCATGGGTCTTAACATTGTCTCTAATTTTAAGTAGCAAGTACACTATACTGCACATGTGCGCCCGCACACACACACACCTCTCCCTCTCCCTCCCTCTCTTCAATAATTAGAAAGAAAAAAAGACCAGCAGAACCTTTGTGTGTGTCTGGGATGTACATCCCCTAGTTATAGAAAATGAGTTTTATATTTCATTTTAAGGATAATAAGTCCAAGTCCCCAGTCTAGGTAAACCCTCACTCTATAGGCTGTCAATGTCTTTGGGGTTCTAAGTACTGTCACATTTCTAGCCAAGAAAGTAGAAATGTTGTTATCTAGCCTGAGAAAGCAACAGCATTTGGTATTTTACAAAAGATGTTCTAAAAATTCAGTAAAAAAATCATCTACCATCAACAACAGAAATATGGAAAACCATTTTATGTATTTCTGATAAACTGGTGATCTAGTTTTAAGTTTCTCCCCTAAACTGGTCAGCCCTGTATTTCATATTCTGAAACTTCCCTGAGCATGCATGGGGATGATTCTAATATTCTCTTCTGTTTTCAGGTCTTAAGTAGTTTAGACCATTTTCTCCACTGGTATCTAACAAATGGCTAAAAAGACCTGTTTGTGCTTCTGCTGCTGGAGGAACTGTTCAGGAACAATTCATCCCTGTGAGGTTGTGAGTCACTGCCAAGGTCAGGGAGACCTTTGTTAATCAAGAAAGCTCTGGCCACACACTCACTCAGGCTGTCTTAAGGAAAGCTGCCTTAATGCCCACTTTTATTTTCCACAGATCATCAATCATCTTTACATAAGAAAAACATGCAACTTCCTTACTGGGTAGAGGGGCCTCCTTCTAGGCCTTCATCCTGGCTCCTTTTCTGTCTTTTTGGTCCTTTGCCTAGAGGTGCTGCTACCAAGGAGAATTTCCTTTTGATGATGAGAGCAAGGAGGTCCATTTAGCCCACCATTAGAAAATTAAAGCTAGGTGATAAAAGGCAGGAAGCCTAGAGGGCTCTAACACCCTTTGATGCTCCTTTCTTTTAGAAAACATCCTTTTGCTAACTTTTAGTGTATCATCCAGGAAACCAGGAAGACACTGTACCTATAGAGCTCAGAATGGGATGTTTGCACCAGCTCTCTTAATACAAGGACTACAACTCGAATAATTTCTTTTTATCCTAGGTCAGAAATTGGTTAAGTGTTAAGAAGTCACAGATTTTTTTAAATCAATTTCCTCCTCTCCAAAGGACCATTGCAGATTAGAGAATGTGCAAGGTTAATTTCCAGGTAAACAAAATGATATCAAATAGTATGGCTGAGTAATGGATATAATCCTGGGTGACTTACTGCCAGAGGTCACATTCGATGCTCATGTGACAGAGCTACGAATTTCACTTACCCACTCAAGCTGTGGTTTGCCTTTCTTTAATTTGGGGGAATGGCTATTAGATATTTTTTCATGAGCCTAATATATCATCATACTTTCTTCCAGATGATCCGATGTAAGACCTACCCATCTGTCAACAAAAATTAACCAACCAGCCAACCAAACAATAAAACCCAAAACCACAAACAAACAAACAAACAAATAAACAAAAAACAACAAAGACAACACTAGGAAGTATTTAGTCCCTTCACTTAACAAAAAAGCATTTTCAAAAATGCTAATGGAGGGTGCTAGATTTGCTTTCAACCAAACCCCATCAGCAGAAAACCCAAGTCCTTCTCCTGCTAAGGTAAACAGAGGTATCTGAGCCCACAGCGCCTGAAAATGCCAACTCTGACTGATAGAATCCTCCAATGCCACCTCGCTGGGATCAGCACAGGCTTTCCACCATGAAGCTTGTGTGTTTCTGTGTCCATGTCACACAGGCAATCACACATTACAGAGTTCAGTTCAAATTCCACCAGAAGTATTCACCACAAAACTCACACTGGATAGTTAAGATACTGATGCTAATAGAAGCAGAGACTACTGTGGGACCTACTCCCGCTTCTGTTTACACCCATCTAGTGATGTGCACAAGCATGGGCACCTTTCCTTGTAGAAGATTTGACATTCATATTCCCCCTCAATATCCACATTTCCTCCTTCCTTGAAGAAAATGAAATTCTACCAAGGTATTTGAACACCAGATTATTGAAATAACCTTTATGCTCTCAAACAGAACCAAGCAGTTTAAAACTCTGACACTTCAACATTTGGTAAAAGAAACTGTACAGCTTAAAAAAACATTTTTTTCTTAAATGTTTTGAGGTTATAATTATACATCATTTCCTGTTCCCTTCCCTCCCTCTAAACCCTCCCATCGAGCCTTCCGTGCTCTCTTCCCAATTCATGACTTTCTTTCGTTAAGAGTTGTTCCATACATATCAGGAAGGTTTTAAAGTGGTCTACATGATCAGTGAAGCATCATGAATAATTGTAAGCCAACAATGTGTAATAAAACTAAGAAGATTTATTTTTGCCTCAGTTTCCTAACCTGTAAAGTGGGATGATGCTGACACAGTGTATTCATGAAGACCAATAAAGGTCAAAACAACAATAAAATAGGACCTGGGCAATGATGCAAGTACATAAACAACTGAGTGAGCCTACCTGCTGCGTGATGACAAAGGCCCACCCAATAAAAGGACTTTGTTGTTCTGCATCATACGTGTATTTACAATGCCAGTACATGGGCAAATGCAAAGCTTAAGTACATTATAAAACCTTGATGTTCTAAGGATTCCTATTAAAACAAAACTATTAAGAATATTATATGTGAAAACATAGAATTATTACTTTTTTAATCATAGACAAAACTGATCTTACCCACCAATTACTGAGTAGATCTGCCTGGAGTAAAACTAAAGTGTCATGACACGGAAATAACTTTCTTTATATAAGCTAAACTCTGAAATATCAAGCCAGGTGATGAGGTGATCATCCAAATAAACAAGCGAGGCTACCACCTCCCCCCCAACCTGGAAAGTTTAGACTCCCATTAAAGGAAACGAGCTTCATGAAGAATGAAGTCCTAGACTTCAGAAAAGGTTCCTAATAACCTAGAGAGCTCTCAAGCACACGGAATGAAGGGTGGCTATATGGGACCAGGAGAAACTCAAATCCTCTTGGAAAGATACTGGAGTTACAAGTTATACAAAAGCTAGCAGCTGCAAAGGACGGTAGGTTGTAGAAGGTAGGAAATTCAGAAGAAAGAAGATCAGAAATTACAGCTACCTCTTAGGGTAAAACCCTAAGAGTAACCTGGCATTCAAAACGTTAACGTCTTATTCATGCTATAGCTTATACCAATAAGATAAAAGTCCAGCCACCACAACAGTCCAAATTTAGTATTGTTTTAAAGACCATTAGGATGAATATTACTGGTCAGGTAGGCAGGAATCACCTCTATGTATAGATAGTACCTGCCATTTTCTCCTCTAAAACAGCAGCTTATTACAGTTGCTAATGAAAATAGGAGGTATACAAGTCCTACTTATATGGCCTGGTCCAGAGCAAGAGAGGTTCAGTTAAATACTCTAAAATTCAATGGTTTCCAAGTGATGATTTACCTCTGTTGCCTCAGACCACCCAGCCTAAGAGTCCGAGGTTTCAAACTGCTTCATGCCCTTGTAACAAGCAAAAAAACATTGGCTGCCAAAACGCTGCTGCCAATGGTCTGAGGAGCTAAGTCAGTGGGGTTAACACACAGGGAAGAGGTGAGTGTGCGAGAAAGAAGGGAAGGAATGATGAATGAAACTGAGGCTCACAAACTTTTATCACCCAGACATTCGCTCCGCACTAACAGCGAGCTGGTGAGATGATTCTTTTTTAAAAGAAAAAAAATGTACTTCTAATCAAAAGAGAGGTTCTTAAAAATATTTCTGTCCTAGCAATCTGTTTTCTGTATCCTTCTTTCAGATAAAATCCATATACCTCCTCCTCTGTCTTAGAGGTTCTGAGTTGACATGCAAATCTTTCTTGTTCTTTCATTAAGGCTAATGGGGTTTGCTATTCTTTTTGAATTGTAGCAATAATATTATTCTTCTAAAGAATCAGTTTCTATAGTCACTAGGAACTGTAAGCAAGCAACCCAGTTCTTGATGCTCACAGAAGGTTTTTTTAAAAGTGCTCTTTTATACTGAAAGAGAAATAAGTAATTATTAACTGAATTGTTTCTTTTCTCTACTAATGTTCCCCATTGAGTTAGCCTCTGTTCTTGATTCTAGTAATTTCCAGACATTTCATTCCAAATGCTGTTTCACCAATTCCTGAAGTATATTCTAATTATTAGAGCTGATAAACAAGCAAGCAAGCAAACAAACAAACAAACAAACAAACAGCTTTCTGGGAGTTACACTGACGCAGAGGAGCACAAGGCAGGAAAGTGAACTCCCTTTACATGAACTACTAAGGGGACTGCTGGCTGTTTGCAGAATTCTTATGTCAACAGAACACTATACAAGTGTTAATATTGCAAGTGGAGGCAACGTCCAGAGGGAATTCAATGTCATTAGCTGCAGAGAAAAGAGTGTGGCGATCCGAGAGGGAATCACATCAGATCCTGGAAGTGGGCAGTCTGTGGCTGTCAGCAGCGTGCAATGGAGCTGCTTCAAAGCCCAGGCTGTGACCTGAATGCTGCACATCCCTGTGCCCGGGGAGAGAGGATCAATGCCTGTGTTTGCTGAGCTCTAGTCATCCCCTCGGCTAGAAAAAGCTACATTGAAAGGCATGCTAAGGGGCCTCTGGGCAGCCTGCAGCCTGGTGTTAGCAGAGTTTGTTCCATAGCTTGGTGGGTGAATGCACAGGCACCAAAGCCTAGCTCACCTTCACATATACAAGCCCCTCCCCCCCCACACCCCTTCATTCTATCCCATCAACTCCCCTCTGGCTGTCTGTTTAGTGTCACTCAGATGGGATGGATCCTGTTAAAGATCTGACGCTTGGTGAGGAGGCTAAGGTGTCTGGACCGTCTGCCTCTAATCATAAACACCACAGCTGGCAATGATGTGGTCAAAAAAAAAAAAAAAAAAAAAAAAAAAAAAAAAAAAAAAAAAAAAAAAAATCACCTTGATCCAGTACACATTCTCTTTGATGTCTCTGCAGCGAGTTCACTGCCCAGAGAAAAAGGTACAGATTTAAAAAAAAAAAAAAAGGTTTGAAAAAAAATCAAGCTTGACATTCTCAAATCATAACCATATGCCTTCCCATTCCATGCTTTTAAAAATTTCATATATGTGTGCACATCTATATATCCATCTATAGAGAGATATATCTCATCACATTTTATTCTAACACACTAAGGGGAGAGGCATCTGACAATGATAACATAAAACAGGCTTAGAAGATAATGGCAGGTTGAGGAGAAAACACTTCCAAAGGGGGAAAAGTCAGAATGCCACATCCAAAAAAGGAAGAAGCCTTCTGCCAAAGACTGCAAACTGCAATGACCTTAAGGGAAAGACTGTAGCTGATTCAAGGGAAAAGGAAAACTTTTCAAAGACAACACTACTTGTGCTGGACCACTGGCGAGTGCCTTCTGCCCCTAGCCTTGGGGTGGCCTGCTGAACACAGGCCTGACTGTGCTGGCAGCCCCAGGCCACAGGGTTCCCATGAATATTCAGCCACATTAACATACATTTTCTTTGTGTTTTTCTTGGTGGAGTCTCAATCTCCTTCTCCCTCTCTGATTTTAGAAAATCCTATCAGGGCCTCAGCTGGGACAGGCAATGCCCTTCAGTTGCCAGGTCTGGTGTCTGTACTGTGAACTGCTTTAAAAGTTAGATGCTAAGATGTCCAACAACTATAGAGGTGCTTACAAAAAAGCCCCAATGCACTCACCCATCTTCTAAAATAGTAAACTTACCATGGATCATAGATATGTAAAATCTAAAATACCAGATCTAATAATTTATGGCCAAAACCCAAATTACAATACACTCTGAATACCCAGGATGAGAAAGCCAGAGTTTCCCAATATACACAAGGAGGTACACAGAAGGAAACAGTTTAACTTTGTGTACTGCTGCTTCTCCTCTTTTAATCCTTACATTAAGAGATTTTAAATTTTCTTTATTACAGCTAGTAAGAAAATAGTTACTAAATTTATAACTTTACCTTTAAAAAGGAAGGCAATAAGAAGACGTAATGGCTTAAATAATTTAAAAATCTTAATTTTTTTTCAGGAAAAAAAAAATCACCATTTATAAAACATATTCCGAATGCAATAGAATAATCAGGTGAATCTAAAGGAGGTAAATGATAATTGGACATTTTCTTCAATTCTGTGGAGAAAAACAGCAAATTAGCCCCGCACTGGTCAGCTGCACTGTGACACAGCTAATGTGTATGGAATCTCTACAAATGGCTCCAGGCAGCAGCCGCTGTTGCTTACTTAACAATATCCAGATGAGGCCAAGGAGCAGGATACTGCTGTGTCTGTTGCTCTAAATGGGAGGAGGCTGTGCAAATGTGCAACATTCTCCTAGAACAATGGCCATGTCCTTAGAGTTTGATAAGAGCCAAATTTGTTGAGGGTTATTTAGTGTTGTGTATAATGTTCCCTGTGTCAAGAAGTGATTGGAAATGGGCAACTTGGCTGGGTTCAGAGCTGAAATACCCCAAAAGTTGGCAAATCCCTAGAGTGTAAGTTCTTTCAATGTTTTTTTTTTTNTTAGAGGGATGACTACAGCACTGAGAGTCTAGTCTTAGAGGGATGACTACAGCACTGAGAGTCTAGTCTTAGAGGGATGACTACAGCACTGAGTGTCTAGTCTTAGAGGGATGACTACAGCACTGAGAGTCTAGTCTTAGAGGGATGACTACAACACTGCTCATTCACTTTCTACCTGATGTGCATCTGGGCAGCACAGGATCTTCACTAAAGAACAATGGAAACAAAATTTTAAAGGAGAAAGCATGTCTTTGATTTCTTTTTAAAGACAGGGTCTCCCTGTGTAGCCCATGAGTGGTTTGATTCCAAACCTGGCTACAAATTTTTGCTAGCATTCATCCGATTGCCCTAAAAAAAAAAAAAAATCTCAGTTACATGAGATTTTGGATATAAAGTTGCAGAATTCGTACTTTAATAAAACCAATAAATAAATGCTTTATCACATAATTTGGTGGGGCAAGCAAGAACATAAAAGCAAAAGCAGAAACATAGACACATTATTAGGATATCCTTGTGTTGAGAAAGGGAATGCTAGCCAGAATTATTAAATTGCTTTTAAGAGACACTGGCAAAAACTTTGCTCCAAAGTTTTTTCAACTAGGATAAAGGCTTCCCCATTGACCTACTTTATCAACAGTCATTAGGAGAAACAGAAAGTAGTTCTTATACTCCTCTCCTTAGCGGTCTCACCTACACTTGTATAATAAATCCCATCACCTTCTGCCACCAATGAGGAAGAGGGATAGAAGCTGCAGTTCATTCTTTGGGAAAGACTTTTATCTACAACTAGAAAGAGGAACATCTCCACTCAAAGACAAACAACCAATGAGAGGTTACAGGACAGGAACTTGCTCATTCTAGCTGGTTTGAATTTCGCTCCAAGTATTCTTAGTGGATACCTTTCCAAACCTACTTCCTCTTAGGACTCAAACACCCAACGACAAGCAGCCGGTGCCACTCAGAATTGGAGCAGGTAACCATCCTGGCAGGGAGAGATGTATAATGGGTACTGAGCTTTAGCTCAAATAGCTGCTCTCCAGAGACAGCACTGGTTCAAGTTAGACTTGGAATTGCTGGAAATCAGAAGGCCAGTCATGACTGCCATACAACAGCAACTACTACTGTGGGGCTTTTGCAATGAATGGGTCAGACACTTAACTGCCACTGTCCCCAACCCATCTCTACTAAACATCCCCAATTTCTTTTGTCACTTTTGCAACCTTGTAAGGTAGATGTTATCATTATTATCATCTCAGTTGTACAGAAGAGAAATAGGTTAAATAATATACTCAGTATTATACAGTGAGCAGGACACCTTCCATGTGGAAGCTCATCTGGGTGTAAGACAAAGGACCACACCCATGAGAGAATCAATATTTATAACTGGGAGGGGCTGGTGCCACAATTTTCTGGAATAAAATACATCAAGGACCAAGTCAAACAATCCTCTAGGATGCGGCTTGGGATGGTCTAACAGCTTTTGGCCTTCATAACCTACTTCTGTAGAACGATGTCTCCTCTTTTGCCCTCTGGTGAAAGGTACTCATGTATAGGGGTTTCAGGAGGCCCATGAGGACTTTCAGTCAAGAGCAAGTTGGTCATCCCATGCTGTTGTGTCACTTGGAAAATGCCACCTTAGGAAGGCATGTGGCGCATGAGACGGTTAGGCTCAGTAGGTAAAGTGAGGGATACTATGCTGTGACTCTGGATTTACCGTATCTACATAAACCATATATGGGACATTTTACAGTACACTATTAAACAGTATTACAGGCAAGCAATGCAGTGTTCAGTATATGGCATGGCCAGGAAAATAGCAAGGAAAAACACAGGTTCAAATAATTATTTTCAAATAATTTTCTCCAAGAAAGACTGAGTTGGGACTTTTTCTAGACACATGAGCATTGTATCTCTAGTTAGCTGTAGGGCTCATCCCTGTCCCAATGAGTGGGAGCCAGTAGAAAGTCCTACACCAGAACAACTGCCAAAAACAACAACCAAAAAAGGAAGCAACAGGAGGGAATTCAAGATTCCTGAAGATTAAGAAATGGCCAAGCTGCCCTGGAGTTTTCTAGTCGACTCACAGGACATATCCAGCCAGGATACATGCATGTCAGGGACCATGAAAGGCATCTGCAGAAGCTGTTCTTAAAAAAGGAAAGAGAAAAGCAACAGAAGTGCCTTGCTATTTCTACTTTCCTTCTTTGAATCTCTCTGAAACCCAATCAAAACCAGAAACAAGAGGTCTGGATAAAAATAGGGAGGGGCAGAGCTAAGGACTGTCAAGGTGAGGGGCGATTTCAGGAACACTCCAGTGCTTTGCAAAAGGATCTATCAGCACAGCAGTGTTTCCTTATTCATTGCCAGGAGCAGGTAAGATGTGAATGGTTTACATCATGAGAGAAGAAGCCAGAACGGTGCATGTGCATGTATTACGACAACACGAAGGGACAACGTGTTTTTCTGTTGGCAAGGATGACAATTACAAACTTACCAACTACTGCTCTTTCCCTGGTGCACGTGTCTTCATGTTTTCTTTAACATGAATTCATACTTTTCTTCGAGACATTCTTTGTAACTTCAAATTCCTTGAAAGTGGTATTTCCCACTAGCAATAATTAACAACACTTAAATTCCTTAATGTGTTACATTGGGTTTATGAATTTCGGACTCTATCCCGAAGGGGGAAAAAGCAAAGCACTTTAAAAAAAATCATAGTAAGAACTCCACATTATGACTGTAATTGCTTGTAAATACTTATATTTTTGTATGAGTATTAGGTTTGTCTGTGACAATGTTCTTGGAAAAAAAAATTAAAAGTTCTCTTCCTCCAACAACATGTTCACTGTCTTCTTCTTTTTTTTTTTTTTTCCAAAGGCTCTCACTCATTATATAAATCAAACAAGTGTGGGGCTGTGGACAAAAAGTGACTGGTAAGGCCCAACGCATTCCTCTGCTTAAGCAAAGACGCTTTCGGTGCACTGCATGCAGATGTCAGGTATTTTAATAAAGAGCTCCATTGTGCAGGCCCCACCACTCCTCCATTGCTCCCAGCAATCTCCAAGAAGGGGTGGGGTGCAGGGAGAGGGGAAGAGCGACAGCCATTCCAGCTGGAGCTGGAACCTCGTCTGAGTCAGGAAAACCACAGCTCATAAGCAAAGAGGAAGCATAATGTTCTACAAGGACAAAACATTAGCAGAAATGTCACTCAGCCCCAGTTCCACATGCTGGCTGCCACGGCCTCTTCCTCCTAGCATGCCCGATTGATATAAATTCCATCTGCTCGGCAGCCAAGTGACAGAGAAGAAATACCAGCATCTGGTCTCCATTGCTGTCGGGTTTTTGTTCCATGTTAGACCTTAGCTAGAAACATATGAAGAGATGAAGGTGCTGGCAGGCGACTAAAAGGCTGACCTGGCATAGAGGAGGCTTTCTGATGCTTTTCACACTTCACTGTGGGTTTTTTACAGGGATGGGGGAGGGTGTGGCGGAGAGCTGATAAACTGAACAGTGGGAGCCAATAGGCCTGAAGGCCATTTTATGTTTTTTAAGGCTTTGCTTTTTTTTTTTAATAGTTTTCGTGTTAAAAACTATAAAGCACAACATGTATTCCCCCCTTCCCACGCATTTAATGCAACAGAAAGGTAACTGAGTCACACAAGAACGTTCTTCAGCTAATCTCCCCTTTCTCTTTAACATCCACTGGCTTGGACCTGCTCCACATGGCCTTTATAGTCTCCTATGGAGAAACTGAAACATGCTAAAACTCAAAACCATCATTTTCTATTTAACTCTCAGCTTCCCAGGAAAGGGTAAAGTCACTATAAAACCTAAAACAGGAAAGAGTACACTCCTCAAGGAGGAGGCCATTTGTACTGAACTCTTAGGTCTTCACTGTATTGATCCCCTGACGGTGGAAGTGAGGAAAATAAAGAAGAAATGTGGAGGACACCGCAACATGGGTATAGACTTTCATCTCTTGAGCATTTATCTCGGTGAGAAGAGCCTCGTGCAGAAGGACAGCATGGGAAGGAATGAGGGAAGGTCACCAGTGAAAACAAGGCATGAAGACAACCTCCGCTGAACTCCTTTCAAAGGACAGAAACAGTTACTTTTGATCAAAAGAATACAAGAAACATTTTAAAGATCTTGCCACTACTGTGCAATCTGACAACCTGAAAGATTTTACCTTTAACTGCGGCATTATGCTCTGGAGTTGCTTTCTGGTCTCTATTTTCATCTCTATCCTAGATGAGAACTATGCATGCCAGAGATGTGATATGGCAATGACCTCGACATCCAACAAAACAATGAAGAAGTCGGTAGGAATACAGCTTATTGGTGACCCTAAGGCTGTCAAGGCTGTCAGTTCTGGGACCGATGACTACAGTGGAAATGACGGAGGAAACCGCAGTGAAGAGCCACCAGAAGTGACTCTTCCATAGGCTGATGATGCTGGAGACTTGATCCCTCATTTGTCTTGGCCCTTGGAAGTCTTGGGAGGTTGTGGGGCATTCATAGTAAAGCCAGGCATTGTTGATATATTCCTTAAGGAGATTTATGGGAAAAAAGCCCTTAATCTCTTTGATTCCAGTAATTTTATGAATTTTTCCCTCAATGACTTCTTATTCTAAATATGCATTCACTACTCTTCCTAAAACGTGTTAAATGTTGCCATTAAATAATTTGCTAATTAAAAATTTAATCTTTTATGTGTAATAATTTTTGCCAAAGTTTTACATATTTAAAATAATCCAGTGTTTCTAAAATTAACTGAGTGAATAGGAAAATTTAATTGTAAGTCTTATAAAATATGCTTTGGTACTTTAAGAAACATGAAAACCCTGGATAAAAACTTTATGCATGAGTTTAAGCTCACCGAATACAAATACAGTAGAAAACCAGCCAAAGTGCTGGAGGTATGGTTTAGGGTTCCAGCGCAGGCTTGGCCAACTCAAGGGTGAGTTCCATGCCCAGGCCTCTAAACAGTAGAAACAAAGCAAAAATGAAACAGCATAAACCAATAATTCTCTTTAAGATCTTTCTAAGCCAGTTCAAGGATCAGATGTCACTCAAGAGTTAATTAAAACCACTTAAGTTATTTTAAATCAAGTAAAAAAAAATCAAACAAAAAAAAAACAATTAAGAATATTTGCAAGACTAATTCTAATATGACACTTCCATAAAATACAATAAGTTTTGGAAACAAAAATAAAAAAGGATTTGCACTGAAACTAGAAATATATAAAAACTCAAAAAGACATTTTGAGAAAATGTAAACCCAAATGAATATAATAATCATAAAAAAGTAAATCTTCTAATTAACATCAAGGAAACTTCTCTTTGCAACAGGAGACCATTACAGAAAACTACAACCAAACGTAGCTGTGGAGCCCAGTCCCAGAGGACACAACTACAAAACACTCCTGTACCTAAGATCCAAGGGTCACTGCAAGAGGGGACAGAAGAGCCAGAGATACAGAGAGTTTGTGTGTCCTAGGAATGTAAAGCTACATCCATAAAGTCTCAGCAACATGACTGCCGAAACCTGAGCTGAACAAGAACAATGTCAACAGATATGCCATGGTAGATGGGAAAAGCCAAGGAGGTTTCAACCTACAAAGAGAACTTCAGGCAACAGAGGAATGCTGAAAGCGAGAAAATAGTCTTCTCCAGGAAATAGCATACCTAACTGGCTATACAATACCAAATGATCAGCCCTGAAAACATACAGACAAGTACTATTATACAGACTGAGCAGGCTGCACTTTTGTATTTAGAAATATATGTCTGTAACAATAATTAATAGAGTAGAAGGCCCTGAAGTTGGAAAAGAGCAGGAGGGATATATGTATGGAAGGATCTGGAGGGAGGAAAGGGAAGGAGAAAATTATGTAACTACATTACAATATTAAAAATAAAAGAATTAATTAATTCTTAATTAAAAAATAGAGAGATGTTCATGAAAGCAACATATTATCACTTATCCTCCCCCTTTCCAGAAAATCACAAATTCAATATCATATACCTATGTCAGTATATGAAGGAATGGACACATAAACTATTCTACATTTCTGCAATGGAAATGTTAGTATAGAACAAGGTACCTCTATTAATAAGAAATTTGTTTGCCATATATACCATTAAGGGAAAACAGAAAATACAGAACGCTCACTCTATGCTACTCTATAATTTCTACCAAACAAATGGAAGGGCAATTTGCATACCAATATTAGATTTATAGCAGATGGAGTACTGTATGTAACTTTAAACTAAATCACATATTTCTTTTTTAAAATGGTTTTAACCTTAACATATCTTTTCTACAGAAAAAAAAAAAAACACCTATTGTTGAATTTCTGATGAAATGACTTTTTTTCTTTTCATTTTTTTATTAGATATTTTCTTTATTTACATTTCAAATGCTATCCTGAAAGTTCTCTATACTCTCCCCCAGCCCTACTCCCCATCCACCCACTCTCACTTCTTGGCCCTGGTGTTCCCCTGTACTGGGGCATATAAAGTTTTTGTATATGAGTGTCTCCATTATTCTAAAGGCTAGTAACTACAGTCACAGCAGCATACAGCTCACAGCACTAATATTTCCGTATGGGTTTGTTTGATACTGAACTTTCTCCAATTTTACATTTCATTATTTTGTATTTTTCAGATTAGTTATAAATAAATACATACATTTCTACACAAAGTATGTAGAAATGTGTGGTGGGGATTGGGGCATTTTCTTGGTATCAGAAATTTGATAATTTTCTAATTTATTTTACACAATAAATTAGAATATGAAGATTATTTGGACAGTAATTTCATTTCCAAATGTGTAACTGGCTCACCTCCTTTGAGGGTTTATTACTCAAGCATGGTCTACTTTCACAAACACTGGAATTACTTGCCAGATAGTTTATTTTCTTTTTCTTTTACCTCACAATATCTTATTATCTACCATTTCCCAAGCCATTTGAAGAAATCCTATTGTTAAGACAAATCAAAGAAATGTACTTTCCTCACTGGGTGCAAGGGCAGAAGGCATGGAGGTCCTTCTCTTACCTGCACCTTTGATGACAGCACAGTATATGATAGATACCGTGTGCCCAAAATTTACTGCTTCATTTCTCATAGATAATAACTATGTATGTCAATATAAAAAATAAGACTCTCACTTTTAACATAAATTTATTGAGGCTCTAATACTAGAATGTGGGTACAGAAACACCATGGCTCGCACATCAATGATCATAACAATCCAACAGGGGAGAAAGGTAAAAGGCAAAGAGGGTAAGAGATAAATAAAACTGGTCATCTGGGCACTTTAGGCAACACTTCCATTGCTAAATAGAAAACCTTTCCTGAAAAGGATGGCTAAATGGAGACTTACAGACATGTAGGAATTGGCCTGAAGAAGAGACTGTGGAAGCAAGCCAGGACAGCACATGTCCGCATGGAGAACCACAGGATGCTAAATCATTTAGAGACCCTCTGAATGAGTCAATAGCCTTTCACTTAAGGCTTTAGATACAGGCAGAATGTCATACTCCATGGGTCCAATAATTAAACCAATTAGAGGCACCCAAAGTTATCAAACATCAAGGGATGATAACACACCATGATAATTAGGTGCAGGCATAGCATCAAAAATCTAGAAAAGTTGTATCTGTTGTGGGTCATCTTAACCACACTTGTCCCTGTACTTATAGTCTGAGACCTAATGGCACATCATATCATAAGACTTAAAAAAAATTAATGGCACATTCCTCCAAGTCTGTGATAAAGCATTTAGCACCATGTGTGAAGCCCATCAATACAACTTCCCACAGTGTATGGCTGCCGAAGTGACTGAAGAGCTGAAGAAACCTGCATAAACTTCAATAGCAAGCCAGAACACTGTTCCTCTGTGAGTGACAACTGATGGGTCAAATCGCCAGGGAACTGCAGAAGAGTTATTAATGGTGACAGGTACACTACCTGGGAGACAAGTTGAGAAGGGGGAAAGATTATTTATAAGCGAATAGTTAACAGCTGTACCTACTGCTAAGCATTACACGGGTGCCACAAACTGTAGAATTCAAATCCTGAGTTATTCAAGCACGAACAACTGCCTGTCACCCAAATGCAATGCTTCGCTACAAATTAAGGTGGGAGAGATGAGATGCTGTAACGAGGCCTCACCAAAGAAGGCCATGTCATCCCAGAGCTCAGGTATAAGGGGGAGGAAGGCTGAGATAACCGTATGGTGAATTACGTTTCTGAGTAATAATGATGAATTTGCAAGAACAGCTTTGTAATTTTTCCTGAGGGCTTTAACAAGAGAACAGATGCCAAACGCATCTTGTTTTTATCAAGAGTGAACTGGACTTGGGAATGAGGGAGATGGAAGAGTTGTCGTGTAAGAATGGCAAAATGCGAAGACAGAAAAAGGAAACTAGAGAGCCAGGTTTAAATGATTCTGGATTCATTATTACTTAAGATACTTTTTGACCAATTTTATATATGGGCAAAACTGACACCTGTCACTCTGGTGTGCTACTCTGTGACAACTTTGAACTGTAAACTCTACCTAGTAAGGGATAAGGAACAATAGGAAAACTCAGGAGACACAGGGAGCCGCGAGCTAAGAGTTCTCAACTCAATGTCTGAAAACTCAATCTACACTGAGTTAAAAATACTCAATGGAAACAAAGACGCTCAGGACATATTTATGTTTCAGACCTCTATTGGTAGATTTTCCATAACCATACACACTACTACCACCTCAGAAGAGGAGCTGTTTAAATAATGGGAGATCTGACAAAGGGTGATTTTAAAGAATGACTCTAATTTTAGTAAACAAAGATTTATATATTGTTAAGGAAAATAGAAAACATACAAGTCAGCCTCAGAACAGAAGGACATCTCTTTGTCCCAGTTCTCCATGATCATTGTTACGGGGAAAAGGCAAGGGGTTGCAAAGACTACATATAGGATTCCCCTATTTTCATAAAAAAGTAAAGAAAAAAATATTCACACACACAAAAAATTATAGGTCATTCTGGTAAGTATATTCAAGAAATCAACAAAGGTGTCTGTACACAAGGTAAGTATCCAAACAACTACATGGTAGAGATATCCATGCGTATGTATGTATTACTCAAAACATGGTTAAGTACCTAGAACAGATGTGGCATTTTATATCTAGACAATTCCTCTACATAAACATTCCAGTTACACATGCACACTCTTCCTGAGACTATGTTTGCAAAGTGAAAACATTGGAAGCAAATTATCTTTAAAGAAAGGATTAGTTAACTAAAGCATTGTATATCCATATAATGTAAAATTCTGTAAGTTACACTTAATAAATGAGATCTCTACATACCAACATGAGGGCTATAGCTACTTTCTAGCTGGATCAAATAACCACAACTTCAGTAGTTTCAAACAATAGAAGTTTATTCGCTTACAGCTGTGGAAGCTTGGCATCCATGCCAGATGTCAGCACAGTTGTATTCTATTTGGAGGCTCTTGGATGAGCTCGTTGGTGGCTGCTGACAACGTGTGGCTTGAAGTACATTACTCCATCCTCTGCCTTCAATTCTGGCACCATCTTCCCCTCTAAGCGAGCCTTGTGCGTGAGTCTGTCTTTATCTTTCTTACAAAGATGTAAAAGAGAGGTATCATCCAGAGAATCCTAGATTTTCTACTCTGAGAGCCTTAGCCTTATATTTGCAAAGGCCCTTTTTCCTAACAAGGTAATATTCACTGATTCCAGAAATTTGGGATGAATACTTAGGGTGTGAGACTACTTTTGGGGTGCAATACAAACTTTATGATAAATCATGAAAATATCAGATAACAGACTAAGTATGCATGTGTATGTGCATACACACAGAATGAACCCATTAATTAAAATTCATATCAAGAACTAATTAGTACTATAAATAATTAAAAATAAGTGGAGGACTATATTCCAATTTATGAAAACAGTGGGAAATTCTCTACAGGAAGGGACTAGAGATAGCTTTTTCTATATGTTACAATATCACTTGAATCTTCTTCATCTTGTGTTACTTTTGTCAACAGAAATAAAAACACAAACTTTAAAGAAAGTTTTATATACTTTTATATAAACTCAGGTTTTATCATACTGCAATCTTTATGGCATATATTAAAGATGAGTTACTCTAATCTGTATAAATATAAGACAAATTAATAATTGTAAAATAAAAATTTCTATTTTTAGGTGTTAACTTCTGAGAATAATCTTCATAAATGAAGTCTCAAAGCCTCTAAGAAACAAAAGTCTACATTCTTATGCCAATCTTCTCAAGTCCCTTACAACTGATTCATTAAAAATCCCTAAGCCTATATCCTTTGATCTCATACTCAACTGCACAGTTTTAAAGGGCCATTGCTGGGGTCAATTATCTGCACTCAAGTACCACTGAAGGGCATTCATAATTCACACTCCCCCGCCCCCACTTTAACAAAAGTCTTGTTGGTAGTCTGTATGAGTTTCATCCCCAGGTTTTCTGCCACTATAAATATTAGTGGGAAATTCTTTTCCTTATTGCTATATTTTGGAAAAAATGGTAGAACTTACTATCTCTTCTCTATGGTTTCTTATTGAGCAAAATTACTCTACAGGGTGAAAGTTAGTGGGGACCCTGCTGTTTCTTCCATTTAGTCGATGAGACAGTGATCTGGAGTATCTTTAACAAACACCAAATTGTGCTAAGCAGATCTGCCAAATGCAAAAGAAGCATCTCATACAAAGGAATGGAAAGCGCAGGGCGGGAGAGCATCTGTGTTCAGTTTGCCTATTCATTCACACGGGGACCTTAAATGCCTATTTGTGGATGTTGTGCCACCACCCATGGCTTATGGTATAAACTACGTGGGTGTCTGGGAATTTGACAAGAGATATGAATTCACTAATGGCAGCCTGTTGCTCCTACATGAGACGAGCCAGCAAGCCAGGACAGGAGAAGGCACAGAAGGGAGCAAGAGTCAGACAGGTGTCCTGCAGAAGCAGCTCTGGAGGAAGGGCTGACAGTGCCTGGTAATTATGGACACTGTTGCATTTTGCCAAGAGACGTGTTTAGCAATGTGGGAATGGGGGTGGGGGAGGTAGGCATATTACAAAACTTGCCACCCAGCTCCCATTGGCACTATCAGTTTCATATGCTCTATTAAAGATAATCAAGGGTACCCAGCCTCCCCTGAGATCAAGAGAAACAGTGATTATGAATATAATAACAGTTTCTAAAATTACCTAAATGTTTTAAAGGGAGCCTTTATTTTTGACAATATCAAACACCTGCAAGCCGGATGGGAAAAAAACAAAAACAAACTAAGAGACCACAGTAGCCTCATTTTCAAAGGCCACTCACAGCTGCCTAGGACAACCCCTCATCCCCCCCCCCCCCCCCCCCAGCTAGTGGAGGAGGTTAGGCATTCCTCTGGTACACTCTAAGGACTCTTTCCTTCACATACCCGAAGTCAAGTGGCACCAGGGGAGTGAAGTGGATTTCTGTTTCAGACTGTGAGTTGGGAGTGGGGGTAGTGTTATTCTTTAAATCATTATTATTATTTTTTTAAACAAAAGCTGTCTGGAGACATTGGTTTGCGAAGCTAAGTTGTTAGTGTACAAATTTAATTGCCTTTTATACAAGTATAACTTCAGAGAGTTAGCTGTAGGTTCCATTTCAGTGAAAACAAACAAATAAAAAATGCTACAAAACAATTATAAAATATATGGTGTAAACTGCGCTGTGTTTATTTTATGACAGTAAATATTATTTACATTAAGAACTGGTCAGAATTAATACTCAAAGGGTTATATGCAAAATATGTCCAATTTTCTTCCAAGCATATCAGCATTCTTAAACCAAGCTAAAGTAACCTACCTAAGATCTTTTACATTTTCCTACACACACACACACACACACACAAATATATTATCACGATCTTTTCTAAGTGTAGATAATGTCATCAATAAGTCATCATAGCTATATAGCAAGAAACTTACTTCCTTTCTTCTTAAAGAAGAAGGACTCCTGAGAAATACATCAAGACTCTGGGAAGATAGCTGGACATGCAAGGGACAGAACACGTGTTGTGCAAACAGAAGTCCCTGGGCTTAAATACCCAGCATCATGTAGAAAGCCAGGCAATGCACACACCTGTAACCATGAACTTGGGGCTGGAGTTAGAGACACAGGAAGAATGGCAGCATGCGCTGGCTGCCAGTCTAGCTACAAGTTCAGAGGAAGACCTTGTCACAAGAGAATATGATAGAGAGTGGTGGAACTGGACATCTGACATGATTTACTGGCCTCTGAATAATAAAAAATGTGCACCCCTACACCCCCCAACATACTCACACTCATGCACAAACACCTAAAACCCTCGTGTTAGCTGCATGGCACTCTTTAGTTTGATGATATCTCATTATTTTCAATTGCTAGTGTATACTAACAATTTTTAAAACAATTAGTTTTTTTTTTTTTTTGTAAAAACATATGTACTACTTTGTTATCTATACACTATTAACACAGCCTCTTTAAACTATCTAGATGGGTCAGTGGTGGCACACGCCTTTAATCCCAGCACTTGGGAGGCAGAGGCAGCAGATTTCTGAGTTCAAGGCCAGCCTGGTCTACGGAGTGAGTTCCAGGATAGCCAGGGCCACACAGAGAAACCCTGTCTCAAAAAAAAACCAAAAAAAAAAAAAAATCTAAATAGCTGCTATCCTTGCTATTGGAGTTGCATTTGGGGATATTAATTCTAAAATCCATTAAGTAAGGCATCAAAATAAACAGCTTTTAATGGCACATAATAGCCAAAAATTAGAGAAACAAAAGCCATAGTTAAAAGCCAAGCAGTGTAATCTTAGCACTGTAAAGTTAGATGTGAGATGATTCTCAGTTTAAGGCTGGCCTGAACCATATCGTCAGACCCCACCATAAAAAAATAAATAAGAGTCAATCTAAAAATGTAAAAATATGAAGTATTCTTCTGCCCTTTCAATAACAGATTCTGAATTTAATTCCTATCCAAGGCCTTATATTAATAAATACCAAAATTTATAGGGCCAGGTGGTGTTTAATAATTTGAAGTGAAGTAGAATGTCTACTCAGACATAAAGCCCCTCTCTAGAGTAGGCCCTGACCACAGCCCCTTGTCCCTTTTCTGCCACTAATGAGAAATGGTTTGTTGCCTGACCTACCAGGGCTGGCTCATTCCAGCCATGACAAATACCTATGGTATGTTCAGGAATTTGATACGCTGAACATCCAGAGACATCATTAAAATTTTAATTAATAAACAAAATAATTTAAAAACCAGGGTAACAGATACATAAGACTTTTCACTTCTAATTACTTAACTGTGTTACAATTATCTGTGCTTCTGAGGTTACTGACTTCTATTTAGGTCTAGTTTGCTGTAAACACCTGTATAGAAGCATTTATAAGCCTTGATTGGTAAGTCAAACCTGTAGCCTCAGCATTTAGTAGGTGTGAGGAAAGGTCACAGGTTTGAGGCCATCCTTGGTTGCATAGTGAGACTGAGGCCAGCCTTCACCAATGTCATTTAATCAACACAGGTTTCTTCTGAGTAAGTGATGGTTGTCTTATTTTGGACTCCAAGGCTTCACTTGAAAATGCATAATCATTTGAATTTTATAATTTCATCTGTCCCCACTTGAGAACAGAAAGATAATTTTGCTATGAGAGGTTCAAAATAACTATATATTCTATTTGGATAACTTACCTTTATAAAATCTTGTAAAATATAACGTGGAGTGTGATTTCTGGATTCAAAAAATACTAGATATGACAAAAGAAATACCTGGCCTGCGCCTTGTACAGAAACACCCTGCAAAGCCTTTGGAAATAAACACCAAGATTAAGCCTCAGACACACAGAGTTTTTGTTTTTTATTTCTGTATATGCCTAGATTGTTCTGTTTATAACCAATTAGTAAATTATAACCATTTCAAATCTTTGTTTAAAAAAAAGTTATACATTGACCTATGGTGAAAAGAAGGAAAACTAAACATGAAAAGGTGGAAGAGCTCTGAACCAAAGCCGGCAGGGGAAGGCAGCTCGCAGAGGGTCAATACAAACGAAGTGTAGAGGTAAATGGCTTTTGGTTAAACATAGCACAGCTCTAGAAATGACAATCAAAAGGAATGGTCATGCTCTGAAACCTACATCTGAATATATGTATTACATATGTATATGTGTGTTTATGTGCGCATGCATGTGTACAAATTATATATTATATAATGTGTAATATGTATTATATATAATATGCTATATACACATTTTCATTCTTTCAATTTCTAGTTATCAACTTAAACATCATACTTTGTAACATTGCTATTTGTAAATCACTTATTAAAACAAAAGAAATACATGAAACTAGGTAGCCATTCAGAAATCTTATGAATGCCAACAAGCAGAAAAAAGGCAGGGTGAATGTCACAGAGTCAAACATGTATGTTTTACAGGGCTTCTGATAGCAGCTGGCAAATTGTTATAGATGTGAATTTTATTAATGAGAAACAGTTTAAAAATTAACTTTTAGAACAAAGTTCTTATTACTTGCAATATAGGTGGTTTCAATGTAACTATAAAAAATTGTCAGACCTCTAAAACATGTTTTTAGTCATTCAAGTCTGCTTAACACAGGCATACTTTGTGACCATCAAATGAATCAATAACTGTCTAAGTGCTTCCAAACAAAGTCCACTGAACTAAGTGCTATTATCTAAGCAGCCTTTACTCTGTGCGAATGTGTGTTCCTGGAGGATGCTCATGTGGGTGCCCCCCGTGAGGCTTCTCGGCCATTACCAGGTTTCCTTGATCTAACTTTCTGAAACTGACCATGGCAGGGAGAATCAATCAGGAGCAATGCAGGAATGAACCACGTAGCTGCGACCACTGCGCCTGACTTCTCTCTGTGCTTACAACATCCCATCACTGTTAGCCATAAAGAACCAAGAGGAGGGAGGGCATTCTTAAATAACTGCCAATGGTTTTCTCTCTCATTCACATGTCTTTCTTTATGATTTCATGCTCATGACACCATATTATAAAACAAAATTTTATCGTGTCATCTGCTATATACAGCAGTTTATGTAGCCTATCATTTATTTAAATGAAAAAGTACAGGTTTTCCCTTCCAGAAGCAAATACGCAGAAAGCTGTTTTTGCCAAGTGTCTCTATTTTCTTTTGTAGGTAAGGTCATATACTTAAAAAGTGTTCTCCCTTTATGAATAAGTGGTACGAAGAAGCTGTGATCAAGCAAATTTCCTACTCACATAGTAGGTCAATAGCATTTATACGTTTCCATAATAACTTGTACAAGGTTTCTTCTGGAAACACATGTATCTTGCAGGCGCTGAGCCCTATAGTGCAAAGCAACTGTTGAAGAAAGCCATTAAAGAGTTACATTCTCTAGCACAGCAAACTTGGGAAGTAACATGACTTTGTTTTTCAACTTTGGTCAAAACTGACATACTTCCAAATGGTAAAAAAGAAAATTAACACAGAAACATCGGTTGTTTCTCAGTTCTGAGAGATAAAAAAGAGGAAATTCAAACTCTGGGATCTTTTGTTCATGTATTTAAATTGCCCAAGTGTTACTAGAAGGTGAACTGAAACATTTATTGCAATTTGATTACCATTTCTAAGGCTGACATCATAAAGGAAATACTAGTATGTGGTGGTATATTTCTACAGTCCCAGCACTGAGGAAGCAGGAAGATTCTCAGTTGGAGGCTGGTCTGAGCCAGAAAGCAGATTGTAAAAGAGAGGGATGGGTGCTATAATAAAGACATGAATTCTAAGTAAGTAAAAGTATTCTTGAAGGTTCTTATTTGACTGTTTCCAGCTTAATATGCCAGGTTCTTTTATGAAGTTTGCACAGATGAAGTTTACTGAAACCACAATTAAGCTACAACCTTTCAGGCTGTCTCTATTCCCACGTGCGCAGCCTTGAACCCTGGAATCTGACTGTGAGCAACTTGTATCTCTTTCATCAACTGTATGCCTGCTACTCCTCCTAATGTCAACACCATTTCTGCTTCAAACACAGCGACAACTTCCAAACAAGACATCTTGGCACAGGTTATTTCCTTATATGCATAGTTACCAATAAGCTTCCCAAGGCTTTAGGATGACCATTTATTACACTATTAGCCCCAAATCATTTGTGTCCTCCCATGCCCATGTCTGTATCTTCAGACCAATCTTAAGACCAGCTGGTCTTGTCTTTGAGACTTGATTTGTATTGGCCAACAGGGTGACAGAAACCAGGAAGAAAACAGACACTTCAAAAGGCTTCCACACTCCAGCCTTCCCTCTCCTGCTGCTCTTCAGAACCCTAGAACTATGCATATTTGAACAAATTATGGCTAAACCAAACACCTCAATTGCCCTAACCAACACCTATTAGCAACTCGACACCCAAGTACGTAGGTTCAGTTGACCTAGACCAACCAGACCTGGTCAATGTCCACTCACTGTAGATGCCCAACTTACCCTGATGAAGCAAATTCCTTCTGGATCCTTCGTATGGAACTACGCATGGCTAACACACTCATGTGAAAGGACCGACCTTCACTGAAGCAAAACTACCATGATGACACTGAAGCAGGAGCCCTGCTGTTAGCCACAGTTCTAACCCTTACTTAAAGCTTTCAACAGACCATTCTGTACATTTCATAGACCTTCTCATGACCTCCAACATTATACAAAAGTATAAACCATGATAAAATTCAATGAACAGCTATCAATAACTTATGTGCACTTTGTTGCAACGGAATTCTGCAAATCCCTGTCTTCAGTCCTCAAATCACTAATAAGCTGGAGCATTTAAGGATGAACTATATTTTAGTGTTTCTTTCTAGTCTTTGGTTCTGTATTCATTTGTTTTCTCTATATTCATTTCTCTTCATAAAGACAAAATAAAAACCTACTTTTCCCATCAGTCTTGCAGTTAAGCCCTGCCCACAGTATCTGTTGCATTACATAAAGCTCTATTCAGATTTCATAAGCACTGCTCAGAATTCTGAGTAGTTTAAAGGGAAATTTCAAAACTCTAATCTTTCAGATAAATCTTTGTGTTTTCACTCTTTTAAATATATATTTGGTAAGTAAATAAAGAGTATTTGGTGAACATTTTCTAAGTCAGATTTTAATTCCTGCTCTATACCAAATTAGAATTGAAAATTAAAAGTTTAATTATCTGGCTCTCAATGTCCGCCCTACGAAACTGAGGTAATTACATCTTAGTATACATCTTTACTAAAACATGTAAATGTAGAAAGCATGTATACATACGTAGTATTGTTAATATATTAGGTTCTACCAAATATACTAATTTATATTGCACTTCATAAGCCGTATAAAATCAAAGACCCCGTTACACTTCAAAGAACTTTTTTCTAAATAGAAAATATTCTTTAAACACATTTAGAGATTTCATGTTTGATCTTATTCCTTAGATTTTCAAATACTTTAGATGGGGGAAGATTGTCATACCACTCGTATATTGATTCCACAGGAAAATATGCTTTAGTTTGATGAATACCACTCTAAACCACATATTTGAATTACAGTGCTACCTATTAGATACATACTACAAAGCTGGAAAGTTAACTAATATGTATGTCCCATCTCCCTGAAGCTCACTCAAGACAGTAAAAACGCAGGACCCTCACAAACCCTCCTCCCTGGTCAGGTAAGTGAAGGTAAGAGTAAAACCATGCAGCTATAACAGGAATGAAAGAATGCTGGAGAGAAATAACGTATTGTGTCACCATGTAACGCTGGCATTGAAATTCTGCCATCTAGACTTTCTAGAGACATGGAAATTCATAAAGAAATACAACACAGCAATCATATAAAAAACCCGAATCTGACTAAAATAATGGAAACCAAACATCTGACAAGACGTTTTTCCACGGTATAGGGATGCCTTAAACATTTGTGAAATTTTGAACTATCAGATACTCCTTAGGTCTGGGAGATCACAGCTTATCCTCAGAATGTTGTATGGACTTCAAAGGGATGTCCTCTGGAGAATAAATCATAAATGAACACCCCACTCTATAGCATTCTTTGACAAAGCCCCTCCCATTTAAGAGGAGTTCCCTCCAGTGTGCCCCTTTCAGAGCTCAAATACTCTTTATATGGAAATATAGTACACCTCGTGCTTCCTCCCCTGGTGCCTCATTCATGAAGTCTGACTGTACATCTTTGATAATTTTCATTCTCTGGGCATCAAAGTTATCCCAAAATGTGAATCTTAGAAAGTATAGTTTCTGTATTAACAGTCTGAATCCAGGTGTAAGGTAGAACAGAGAGAAAGAAGCAGGCAAGGCAGATGGTGCTGTTTAAAGTGTCTTCTCACAGTCCCCCAAATGTGAGAATACTTCCCTTAGGAGCCACCTACAGGCACTAGACTGCCACATTCCTGATTACATGCGCATACAACTTCTCCCCAAAATAAGGTTCAGATGAACTAAAATCCACACACTGAGTGAAGGAAACAAATGGAATGCAGGCTACTTCCAAAGTTTATGTCTTCATATGAATGTAGACTTTAATTTAATGTCAAACATAAACAAGTTAATAGGTTCAATTACTCCCCAAGTGGCACTGGCAAAAGCAATTCCACAGAGATCACCTTTTCTAAGTGAGGGACTTCACACAAGGTTTCTACACATGGTCCTCCCTGAGCACAACAGGGTCGGTCACCTTTGAATTCTCACCGAAAAGGGAACTTTACAATAACGGTAGGTTAGCTTGACAAATCACTTATAAGTTAAATAAAAGACAGGAAATAAATCCTTGCCTGCTAACTTATATAATTTAATAAATAGGTGGAGATTTTCATACCAGACAGCAAAATCTAATTAAGTCAAAAGAAAATAAATATAATTCAAAAAGTAGTGGTGGAAAGCTACTTTTGTTTGACCAAGGCATCTGAGGAAGGCTTAATTCAGGGGTTAAGGGTTTGCCTTTGTTGTTTGTTTGTTTGTTTTTGGTACTAACTTCTCAAGCAATTTAGAAATTTTTACAATCCAAAGCTGTAACCCAGACTGCTGCGTGGCTAAATAGAAGAAATGGAGTTAAAGCAAACTCTTGCCCACATTTTTTTTTTCTTTTTGCTTCAAATAACATTAGAATTTTACATAGAAAAAAAACAAAAAATGACCACAGAAACAATTCTGCGTATGTACAGAAAATAAATCCGTTATTTAAATGGTAGATGTTTTCAATATTTTGTTAATTTAGACTCATCAGCTTGACAAGCTCGAGTTTTCTCCTATCACATAGAAACACGCATCTTATATGAGCATCTCAAACACCCAAACTGAGAGAGGTGTCTGCTCTGGTACCCGGAATTACCTAACACTTCAATTTAGGGTAACTGTTTCTCAAGGCCTTAAGATAACTTCCAGTAACAAGTTCTTCCAGCCTTATTTCAGAGGACTGTTCAAAGGCTGCAGGCATAGATTATTAAAAAAAAAGGGGGGGGAACTAAGGGGGATAATGGCTTTGCTTAATTAAAATGTAAAACTTTAGCATCTGAAACTCTGTTCTATGATTTAAAGGAAGGCTTCATTGAGTCACTCTCTTGACAAGAGCATTCAGACTGTAGAGAAGGCTACAAAAGCGTTAATGACATTTACCCCCTAATAAGAGCTGCTCACACTTCATGGTTTTTCCTTGTTATTGCCTGGGACAGACACTAGCACCTCATTGAAAGATCAGTGCTGCAAGGGAAAAAGGCCCCTGAGACATTGAAGACCCGAGGAAAAGCACTAAATCAGGTGATGTTACAGAGGTGACATGCCTGATTCTCAAGGGCTCTCTCGCACCCTATGGCCATGGATTTGCAGCAGCTAGTACACTGCCTATGAATCCCCTCCCCCACTCCCAGCAGACAGGGCGTCCTCTTGCTATGGCTGAGGAAGTGAAGGCTAGGCAGGAAAGAAATATACTTCCTTCAGGTACCCTGGGCCTGGCACCGTCCACATGTCCTGAACGGCTTTCGGTTAATCTCCATCAATGTGCAGCTGAATGAGTAACATGCTGACCTTTTCACCTAAGAAACCACAATTTGAATCCAGCAGAAAGTCACCAGAGGATCAATGGACAGAGATACTCATATTTTAAAGGAATAAAGCACCTCAAAAAAGGAAAGGTAGGGAAATTTATTTTTTATTTAAAAAAAAAAAAAAAAAACATTGTGTTGGCCACAGATTCAAATGGCTTCCCTGTCTCTGCTGTTAGAAATTGGAACCCCCGATTGATTCAGAATTGAAAAGCTCCCAGTACTGGCCCTTCAGATCTCCAAATCTGGCAGAGGTCCATGGCTACTGTGAGATAGACATTCCCTCACATGTCAATGCGTGGGACAGCAATCCCACTGCTGAGAGAGTGACGGCTGACTCAATGGAACATACTCAGCATGAACTCAGATTCTGGCAGAGATGACAGCGCAGAGACAAGGAGCTCTTAATTACCCTCTCAAGAGGAATCTGAACATATCTTATTGTTCATTTAAAACTTATGACTATGGCTGTATATTTAAAAACAAGCAAATAAATGAGTCAATTTAAGGTGCTTCTCTGACTTGCCAATTTCGTGTCATATCAACAAACTATGAATAAACAGATCTAATATGAACCGGTACTCTGGAAACAAAGACTATTCTGTTATTTAAAGCCCAGGTTACTATGTTCAGGAGCCAATAATGTTAGCGGTCTATGTCCCACTCTAAGGACACAGACATGCTTATTGTTGACAGAGGCCCTCCTTCAGAGCTGTACTGAGGGGGGAAAAAAAAGCAGAGCATACCACAGTTTAAATTACTGCATTTGCTTAACACTAATTTTTAACACAAAACAAAACGAAAAAATCCACAGTAGGGAAAACTTATTAAAATAAAAATAGAAAATACAAAACCACATTACTCATAGTAACTAGAAAGCTGCTGCCGACACTGTTATTATGGCTTTGTGAGAGAAAAGTACAGAAGAATAAAGAAACGCAGAAAGAAGCTCTGGCTCTCCAAGTCAAAAAAGCATGTTGTCCTGGGTTCTCTACATAAGAATCACACAGGAAACAGATGATGAATTCTGGAATCTAAACACGCCCCTAAGCAGTGGCCATTCTCTCATGGGCTCTCTGCTTTCTATTTTGGCGTCATACAAGACAGTCCATTGCTGTAATGTATACTTATCACTCTGTCACCTACCCTCCTAGTCCACTAGCTTAAGTCTCCTCTTTGAAAAGGAAGAGAAAGTGCTGGAGGGCGGGTGAACAAGAGTAAACACGCCACTCCATCGCCACCAACACTTCCTAGATGATAACAGGACCACTGTGGTAAGGTAATTATTTACAAAGTCCCAGGGTATAAAAAAAAAACAAATTCTGGATTAGTGAGCCATTAGAATCACATCCCTTAGAAAGAGGTAGTTAGGGGGAAAAGAAGAAAGCGAGCACGCAGGAAGGGGTAGTCAGGGATATGGAAGCATCAGACAAGTCAAAATCCATGCCCACAGACCCCACGCTCAGAGTCTGCAGCCAAGGGAAACAAACTCTCCAATAAACTTATCCATCATCCTTCTCAAATACATCCTTCTTCCTGTATGCAAAAACCAGCTTGTCCCATCCTTTCCAGGGAGTAACAGTATACTTCTTTTTTCCTAAGAACTGCCTATTTCAACAGGTCTCCACAGACTGATTCCGTTTGGCAGGGGTCACCGTGACTCTATTAGTAAACGGATTGGCACACACTGTGTTTTCCAATCACTGCCAGCATTACATGTGCCAATACCATACACGAATCAAACAAATATATCTATAGCTATGTTTGTCTCATCTGTATGGGCTTAGTCAGAGCTTCCAGAAGCCTCGGTACATCCTTCTCTCATTCCTACCTCTCTCAGACCTTCACAATTTCACACATCAGCATTAGAGATGTGAGGCAAACAGTAGAACCTGGCTATAACCCCCCCCCCCCAACAAAAAACCCAAAAAACAAAAAACCCGCTCCCACCTCACTGTGAGTCACAGCACCTATTCCTTCACCAAACTGAGAAAAACATAGGAAAAGGGTGCAGCGGCTCAAATCAAACGTATGGCAAAGTGGAACCGTGAGATATGCGGTTCTCAAAGCCTGGAGTCAGGGACTAAAGACTGGCCTGCCTATGGAAGTACATTTGCTGAGCTTCGCTATGAATTTATAATGCTACGTCTGTGGAGCCTAAAATTTTTTCAAAGTAGGTTGCCACCTAGAGAATGAGACTTATGGACAGGTCATTTTGGCATAGTTAGAAACTAATGGGGACTGGCTTGAGGTTTAACCCCACAGTTCAGGAGCTGTCTGCTTTAAATTCAATGAAGAATGTATAGGAGTGATACTCCAGAGACAACAGTTTAATCAATAACATCTGAAAGCAATGCAGGCTATTGTGGCGGTGGTGAGCACACCTGTAACGCCAGCGCTTGGGAAGCAGAGGCTGGGAGATCAGAGTTGAAGTCCAGTTTGGTTCTACGGGGTCTCAATGAGCAATGACAACAAAGAATATGTCTTCAAGTAAACCTGAGCTATTTCTTATCAAATATAACTTGTCAAGGAAAAGTGGATCAACCCTGCTTCTCCTGATGAGTTCAGAAGCCTCTTTCTATGTTCCACACACACAGGCCTCATTCCTGATCACTGCATTCCGCCTCAGAATCTGATGAGCTATCTGGTGAGGTACTTGGCTCTATGATACAAGGGTAAGAAGAAGAGCATCTTTGTTTTAGCTCCGAGTACTAAACACCAAGCTGCATCGTTATATGTCTGAGGACTTTGTTTTCATTATTGTTCGAATAGTCAGAGCTTTGCCAGGGGATTCAAAATCTCTGTACTCGACTTCCAGCTCTAAGTCTGCCTACGGCCTTTAGCCGTGCTAACTTTACAACGAGGGGTGACAGTCTCCCAAACCATCTCTTTAATAGGGAGGCAAGGAGGATCGCCAGGATAATGTTTGTAGATGGCTCGGGCACTGAGAAGAAAACAAAGGATTGAAACATGGTGCACTGCCCCAAATCACCGATCTTGTGCCTGTCCTTACTAGAAAGAGAGGGCTCCTGCTCACTAATGCTGTGTTCCTCCTCTCTGAGAAAGACTCATCGGTGACAGGATACAAAGATAACTTTCTCACGAACCACGGTGATTATCCTATCTTTACCTGGGATCATGTCATCCGTCCTTTCAGTCCTTTGCAATTCTCTTAGTTTTCATGAAATAACTTCCTTCCCATCATTTGATCAGGGCTGCCTTGCTCACTGTCTCGTGGGCTCTAGGAAAGACCCGTGCTGGTGGACTCTACATAGCAATTAACTGATTAAAAGGTTACTTAAACCAACTACAGATAGGTACTTTCTTCTTTATGCTTCTGGAATTCCCTAAAAGTTTGTGGGGGCTAGTTAATACTCATTCTAAAATCTGCCTATCTTATTTTCTAGAGCTGGAAACTGAACCTCAAGGCCTTGTAAATGCTAGGCAAGGGCTAGGCAAGGGTTCTATCGCTGAGCTGCACCCTGACCTGTAACTTTTATTTCATACAAAAGCCTACTCTAATGATCTCTAACAAGTTCCACGTATTCTGCCCCAGGGACTGGAAGAGTTGATGAAATAGAGATACAAAAAAGTGGTAAAAGCAGTGTCCTACAGAATCAACTGTTTCTTTCAAAAGGCACACATGTGAACACGCACAACGTAATAGTTATTAATAAAGTATGCTGCCAGGCGGGGTGATACATGCCTTTAATCCCAGCACTTGGGAGGCAGAAGCAGGCTGATTTCTGAGTTCGAGGCCAGCCTGGTCTACAAAGTGAGTTCCAGGACAGCCAGGGCTATTCAGAGAAACCCTGTCTCGGAAAAACCAAAAAGCCAAAAAACCAAAAAAAAAAAAAAAAAAAAGTATGCCATGGGCTAGTTAAGGTATGAGATATTTATTATAGATGAAGAAATTGATATTGGAATGATACATCTGTGTTAGGTAACAGCTGTCAAATGTGACAGTCTAGTGTCTGTCACTATTCTCTTCTGCTCTCCTTTATATTCAAATATGTTCAAATGTCTAAGCATGTTTCTCTGTGTGGTCATGTGCATGTGATTTATTTACAACAGAGAAGTTGCTATCTTTGTGTCTGAATGGCTAGAAAGACATTCTGCTCTAAGGGGGATAGTGAAATATAGAATTTCAGAATTCTATGGTTGCTGGTAGTGCATGCCTTTAATCCCAGCACTTGGGAGTTTGAGGTCAGTCTGGTCTACAGAACAACTTCTAGGACAGTCAGGGCTAGATAAGAAAACCCTGTCTCAAAAAAAGAGAGAAAGAGTTCCAGAATTCACAGCTATTTTATGAACTAAAATGAGCAAGTAGGTAATAGGTTATAATAATTGATCATTATCTTCCATCATCATATCAGCAGTTATTGTTGGCTTACTGAGTACATGTACACTCTTATTTTCAAAACAAAGCTGTGAGGTACAAATATTATGCTGTTTTACAGGTGAGAGACTCATGTTAAATAAAGGCAAAGGCCGAATTTCATACTCCTGATAAGATATTAAGCCAGGATCTGCCTTCCCACACAGAACACTGGGAACTGAGCATGTATGCTGAAAGGGGAACAAGAGATTTGTAGTTGTGATCTTCAGGAAGCTTGCTATACACTACTGTGCCAATTTGAAGTTCCTGTGATTACAGAAAAGCTATAGAGCCCATACAGACATCAATGCATCAAGTGTTAATTTTCTGAAAGTATCTGCAAGAGGGGTGGATGGGGGTTCAGAAACAAACATGTGAATCTACTTCTCATGGGGTAATATAAATGTGTCTGTTCAATATTGACATATTATTATCCTACCACACAAATACCAGAATCTGTTTCTTTTGCATAGGCCTTTGGCTAGGCAGCCTGGAAGCCTTTACTTCTGACCTGCAGAGGCACATCTATATCTGTTGTTGTCTATTCCTACAAAGTCAGAAGAAATGCTAAGTATCCTCTGATCAAATGAAATTACTGGATGTTACATGAGTTCTGTAGTAAAATATCATGCTAGTCTAAGTTTAAGAATTTTTTTTGTAATTGATATGTATTGAGTGAATTTGTAGTACTTATAGTAATGGTAAGAGAGACATTTAACAACTGACTGTATTTAAACTATGGTATGAGCCTGAAGAGAACAGTTGTGAAATAAAAATAACACCAGAAAAAGAAGGGCTCTGTTGGTTTAGCTAGTACTGGTGAAAACTGGATTTCATCTTATTCCTGTAGAAAAAAATTACCCACACAGCAGAACAGTAGGGATTTGTAGGCAGTGAAACCCTTGCTAAGTGGATCCTATGCTAAGGAAGAGGTAAGTGTGTTCTAGAACTGAATTATTTAGATGAACTTGACAAAAAAAGTTGGGCATTAGCAAGGACTGGGGAAAGCTACTTACCTATGTTTTCAAGTGGACTTCCTTTAAAAGTTCTCAGAGCTTTTTATTATGCTAATGTGTACCATGAAATGCTCAGAGCCTGTGGTTTCTCCCACATGGAAAGCTAGACTTCTCAGACTGATGATGGTCTGAGAAATGCTAGAACCATGTGGCCCAGGTTACTTGCAGTGTGCATCACTGAGCCTGACACTCTGGCTGCTGACACTCGGCTAATTACTCAGAAAGACTGAACTGGTTCTTAGAATTCTGGAAGGACTTGCTTACAAGTGGGGAGTTTTCCAAAGACAGGATGGAACATGCACCCAGGCAAGTCAGCTACATGTTCGAGCTAAAGAGAGGCTATGTGAAAATTTTATTTTTAAATGACTAAATTCAATGATGATAAGTCAGAGACAGAAAGGAAATGAGACCGGGACAAGAGTGCAGGCCACTGTTTTTATTGATTGTGAATAAATGTGTCCATAGAGGATATCCTGGAATAATAATAATTATTATTCTTTGATTGCAGAAAATATAGGCTCCTTTAAATTTATATTTTAGCATTTAAGTGACTATTCCCATCTTACTTTTCTGGAATGCAATCCAGTTCTCCTTTCTGAATGAAGACTTAAGCAACTACACCAGAGACCACTGGGATTTTCACATCTAGGAGATGGCCCACCTTCTTACGTGGTTGTGGTCCAATTTATGCTATTCATTTTACACTCAACTGGCTGGCTTAATATGCCACCTACGTGAAAGCCTCTTTAACAGATACCCGAAGCTTTTCAATGACTGTGGATTTCCTGTCATGTCCCCTTTACTTTGAACACCATATACAAATGATAGCTTTCTTGAATTCCGGATGATCTCCTCTTCCCCTGCAACCATACACTCCCAGTTTGAAAAACAGATGACATATTCTCTTCCACTTTCAAAACTCTTGCTAAAGGTAGAAGTATCTGGGTATACATAAAGAATGTAGGTTTGGGCCCAGAGGGACTTAGATTAATATCCTGGCTTGACCAGTTCAACTTACCGTACATCTTTATTTGCCCGGTAACACAATCTATAGCCAGCTGCTAACCAAGTCAATATGTGGTAAGACTAACAGCCACCCTAACTTGCCTTGATAATTACTCTCCTTTAACTGACATAATATTCAATATACTGTTGTTGAGAGCAATAATGCTAAAATTGATGCCTTGAGGGCTACAAGACAATTGAGTTTTAGCCAGATAAAATGACTTGTACACTAATGGTGCATTATAGGCTTCCCCGGCTCTCAGATGAACAGTTTATAGTCTACCTGTACAAAAAATGTTACATATAATTATATTCAAAGTCATTTGTGCATACCTTATCATTACCACACATAAGTCTAAAGACTAGTCAGTAATCAAGAACAACCTTTAAAAGGGGGGATGTTTTTGTAGCCCAACTTCTTTTGTCTTTTACAAAATGAATATTTTCTCAGAAAGTATTCTCTAATGTTTGCGCCCTGCAACCTTTTGCTTCTATTCTAACCCCAGAACTGTTTTACACAGAACAAGTATGATAAATGTTAAATGACAGAAAGTGCCATTTAAGGAAAATCAATACTACACCAATTCTATCAATAAAAGAAGACAGAAACTAAGCTGAGAGTTCCTCTAATATGCAAAAATCTATAATTTTTCTGAAAATATCAATTCTAGACTCCTAGAAATGATAATTTAAAATTTGAGACTTGACAACATTTACATTAGTGAAAATTAACTATAATTATATTAAAATGGCAACCTATGTAGCATTTTTATGTATCATTTCCCTTCCCAATAAGAGAATTTCTATATATTATTTATTAGTTTGAGGCTTTTTGCTGTCTTCTACTTAGACACTTCTCTTGCAATTATATCTCATATAAAATTAAATCTACAATATATTTGAAAGATGGGAGATTTTCCATCCTGTAGAGACATAATAAAATTTTGGGAAAGTTAATACCTAAATAATTATTTTATATCTTTACAAAATCTCTGGTCAAATCAGAACAGTACAAAATAGCAGTGTCATAAGGTTATTATGTCTATTAATTACATCTATTAATTAACATCAAAATGTGACAGGAATCACTACAGAGTTGTTATGATGGCAAACCAGTGTAGCCATGCACATATCTACTAGTTGGAAGTCATGTTGTTGAAATACAGTATTGACGGCAGCAGCAAGCATCATAGTGGAGTCAGTGAAGATGTGATTTGATAGGTTTTAAATAAAGGAAAACAGCTAAGCTAACAACTGTAGGGAGACACGTGTAAGAGGTTTTTGTTTGGTTTTATTTTATTTTTTTGTAGGGAAAAAAAATCCAAAAAAGATGTTAACAGTCACTTGGCAAGTGCTCCAGAGAGATCTGGCACTCCAAAGGTCTTGGAGCCATGGTAAGCAGGGATAGGGAAAGTGGTCCCACATTTTCTTCATCCTGGATCACACATCCCTTCATATTCCCTGGCTCTTATGACTCATCCACCCACTTACCTCACTGAAATAGTCGTACATGGGGCATGTGAGAGAAGATGTAACATACTACTTAAAACTGTGGTGTTAAGAGTGAGAATGTCTCCTACAAGTTCATCCATTTAAACATGTGGGGTCCAGTTGGTGGTGCTGTCTAGGGAAGTTTTGGAAGTGTGGCCTTGCTGGGGAATGTCCACTAGAGGTAGGCTTCAAGAGTTTAAAGACTCCTGCCGTTTATGTTTGTGTTCTGTATCTGTTTCGTGTTTGTGGTTAAGACGTGACCATTCAGCCCTCCATCCCTTCTGCCATGTGTACTACCTGCTGTCTCTGCCTTTCAAGATGTACATCCTCAGGAATTATAAGCCAAGATAAAGCCTTCTGCAAGCTGCCTTGGTCATGGGGTTTTCCCACAGCCATAAAAAAAAGTAATATGAACTAAAAATGATATAATTATTGTCACCTTCGGTTCATGTTCTGAGGGACAAAAGTTTCATACTTCTCAGGCTGAGGCTCCTACTACACTAAGAATTGTCCCATCATGGAAGAGACAGGCCTTTGTGCTTCTTTTTCTACTTTTATTCACTATGCTACTGCTGGTAGTATACCATCTGTCACTGCTGGTGTGTAGAAGAGCCGTGTAAAAGAATGGCATGAATTTGAATGTCCTTATCCCAGATTAAAACATGGAGAGATAGGAGCATCCCTACTCAGTAGAGTCTCTGTATAATATGTGTATTCGGCAGCTGAGGACTTACATTTTACAGGGCATGGTTCAGATCATAAATATCAGTTATATCTAAGGTACTCTATAGGGCTGGCACAGCCATAAACATTTTTCTTTCCAAGAGGTCAGCTCTGGAAATATCTCCATAGGAACCTTCAAAAAAAGACTTAAGATTCTACCTTCCCCAACTGACAATTCCTTCAATATAACTTAGTCTTGCATCATCCAGATTTTGGATCCTGGGGTCTCTCAACATGTTGTTCTCAACAGTTACCTCTCAAAGTTACAGGAAGACAGATAAGATATAAAAAATAATATCAAAGGAAAAATGACTTATGGCATAGCACCAAAAAGGCAATGAGAGATAGGGTGTTGATGATAGGGTAGAGGCTATACATTTCCCAGATAAATCCAGAAGCCCTACCAAATTAGCAGTGACGCTGATTCAAGGAGGGGCTCCAGGATATAGAATGGCCAAACCTAAATCCACAAGTACATTTCCCAGGGTTCCAAGCTCTGAAGCTACAACAAGAGCTTTCGCAAGATATACAGATATATAGTTTATGCAGGTTACAGTTCTTTCCTTGATTTGGGTAAAGATACAATAAAGCTCAAGGGTTCACAGCATTCAAGGGGACCTTGTCTCCTGGGCATGAGAAATACCTTCATGAACCCAGGTGGAGAGTCATGTCAGATTTTCAAAACTCAACCCTCATCTCAAAGATAGTGAGGTTTATAAAGAGAGGGAAATAAGACAGCTCACTTGAGGGAAAGAGTTGAATTCAAAGGTGCACATAAAGCAACACTCATCAAGCAGCTACTTTCCCCTTCAACTACATGCTCCAAAGGCCTGACAGTAGCCTACAGACAGCACTCCCCCTGTTCCATCTCCTGGATCTGGGGAGAGTACACCTCTCTGGCTGTGTGAGAGAAAGAAGCAAACCAGAGGTAGCCACAGTTCTCATTGAACCCACCAAGAGTTGGCCCAGATGCAGTGCTCAAATCCTTTCCTACCTGAAGGATGTATCCTCGGACATAGTCCCTCAGGGTCCAGCCCAGGCCATGTAGTATGTGCAGCACTTCCTCTTGCTTCAGGACACTGAAGAGCCGGTCTAGCAGTATCTTTAGCCGCACAGGCACTGCCTGCGTCCCGTAGAGCATCAGGCTGCTGATGTCAAACACCACGTTGGACTGCACAATCTCCACTTGAGTGGGGTGGTATAGGTGCTGTGTGCTGAGTTTATCCAAGGCTGTGGTCATCCCACCGATGTCCCAGGGATGGGGTGAGATAAACAGACAGAAAAGACAAAAAAATTTAGAAACTTTATTGGACATTGTCCAGGCTCCATTTTGACAGCTTATGACCATAGATATTTAAGCAAGAGCTCTCATGTCTTGTTTTGGCACCCTTATGACTTAGTATTTATAAATCACAGACAATGTCAGATAAAATATTTGACTTATAGAAAGAAAATCACTTAGGATTTTTGTTTTCTTAGTGATTGTGGCTTTTTCTAAAAACATGAATAATTAATTTGCTAATTAAACGCTAGCTCAAATTATCATAGTGCCTTCTATTCTTCTACACAAAAACAGAAACCCAAATTCACACTGTAAAAACAGGCTCTACATTACCCTGTAAACAAGGCATGCTGGCACATACCTATGATATCAGTACAGGTAGAGGAACGTGTCCTAGGCCAGCATGGACTATGCAGAGAGACTCACCTCTGCTAACAGCCTTGGACTTCCTAACGAGTTTAAAGAAGAGGAAGAGCGTCTTTTAAGTGATAGGGTAAAAAGCCTCGTTCAAACCTGGCAAGGTGAAGACTGTGTGCTTGTAATCTTAGTGCTCAGGGGCTGATAAAGAGAATTCAAGCCCAGCCTGGGCTACACAGAAAAGTCATCAACAAAGACAACCACAATCAGAACCGTATTCGGAAAGAATGAGGAAAGTTGACACTTTGTGTGGAGGGCTGAAGACTACAAGTCAAATTATCAAAGGGAGGGTTTTCTGAAACGTCAGTTCTCCTATGTTCTCTCCCGTATGCCTATGGGATCGTTCTGTCTTCACTTATGGGATCGTTCTGTCTTCACCAGCTTGATGCCTGGAAGTTACTTAGTTACTTCTGTTCAGAGTTCTTCCAAGGGTGTCAGATGAAACTAAAAACAAGCGACTACAAGGGGGAGTTTCTGTGATTTTAGCTAATGGAATCATCCCCTGGAGAAGGCTGAGGACGGATGGGCGATTGTATAGTAAGTACTCTGCACTTTGCAGTAACCGTCTTCTCCTCACCTCCACAAAAGGCATCTCTCCTCTAACACCAAAAGCCCTAAGATAAGATCGTAAGGTTTATTTCCCATCCATATCCGAATTACTGGGAACCCAACTGCTGAGGGCACAAAGGATGAGGCCCCAGCTTCTCCACTGTCGATGAAAGTGATATAAGTCTCAGCCACAGGGCTCAGGAGATTCAGCAAAATTCAAGAGATGGCTCCAAAAAGGCTCCCAGAACTCCTCAAAAGGACGGAAAGGGTGTTGCAATTAACTGTCAGAACTATATATGTATGCCCAAGAGAGAGAAAATGCAAACACTGTAAGCCAGGGAGATAGTCATCTAGCCTCCCCAGTCAGGCAAATAAATAGGTTTAGACAATGTTCTGCCTGAAGTCATAGCCACATCTGAGAATATCCAAGGTTCCTGCAGGCTCTAAGCTACTGAGCAGCCTGCATCAAATGCTTTCTCCCTAACCCCACAGCAGTATTGCCAACAGCCCAAAGACAAGCTGAACAACCCCAATTCAAACATACCAACACTTCTACATACTAATGGAGAGACTCAAAAGAGCATGCACATGGAGGGTTTTTTTTTTAAGTATTCTAATGTATTTTTTAGGGCTCCTCCTCCACTCTCATTCTTCCTGACTTGAAGCCACCAGAGAGTTCATGTACTCTTGATAAATTGCTTTCTTATATCCACAGTGTAAAGGCCCTTATCATTTACCCGCTGGCTTCATTCAACACATTTACTCCCAGGAATACTTTGTCAAAGAGTTCGGGTTTCCCCATACTTCATTTCTTGCAGCTGATTTGTCTGATCTCTCCTATTCTGGTGGTTAAGTCAACTTTGAATAAATAGCTTTAAAAATTAATTTAACGTTTGGGAAAGATAAGGGTTTCACAAGCTTGCAGATTGAAGTCAGCTCTCACTCCACAGGGCATTTAGGCTGCGGAAGGCAGGAGAGGGGTGTTACTATCTTGTTCTTCAAACTCAGTTTGACTGTGCAGCCTTGTGATGAGCAGCTGATCCACTTGGAGCCCTGAGTTAGACATGGGGAAAGGGGAAATCTGCTCCTCCTCCTCTTCCCTTCCTGAGCCCTCCTGAAGCCCCACCAGACAAGCCTGTTTGTGCTCTGACCACAACAAATGAGTTGCTGAAAGGATCACAGAGAATCAGTAGGACACCAAATCCTGGATTTGATACATGGAGTTTGGCACTCTGCATGTCTGCAAAGTGAATGCAGAGTCGTGTTCAGATGTGCTCGGTAGCGGGCAGGAAGTGCTATCCCATCTTCCGAAGCATTGAGAAGCTAAGAGTCTGGTGGGTTCAAAGAGAAAGAAACTGAGTGAGCAAAGGCTGGGGACAGGGATTTTCAGATAACCGTAAAAGCACGAGTAAAATATCTAATACAAAATATTTCCCTCTAAATACCTTTTATACCCAGACAGGAGATATAAGGATGTTTCCTGGTGTTTATTTAATTAATATTTTTAACATTTAATTTTTGTGAGTATGCACATCTACCATGGTGCTCATGGAGTGGTCAGAATATGGCTAATAGGAGTTTTCTTCTACAAGGACGGGCCCTGGAGACTGCACTAAGTTCATTATCAGGACTGGCGGCAAGCACATTTAACTACGTGACTATCTCAATAGTTTATGATCATTCTATATAAATGTGTCATACATATATAAAGAAGTAAGAACAGCGTGACAAAGCAATATGTACAACAGGGGTCTAAAACATATACTACCAGGACGTGATATGTACAATATGTACAACAAAGCAATATGTACAACAGGGCTGGACAATGTATTCTACCAGGATGTGATATTTCGTAACTAGTTTGTAAGCTGCAACTTTTCTTTAACAATTATATACATTAGAGTATGGAAGAAAGGCTGGTGTGTGTGTGTGTGTGTGTGTGTGTGTGTGTGTCCTTATTTACACAGATAGGCATAGGGCCAGCTTCAGACCCTAGTGCAGAAGATGTTTGTGCTAGTAAGTGCTAGTAAGTTAGTAGTAGTAGTAACAACAAAGTTCAAGTACGCCACAAAGAAAAGACTCTCAAGAGTGTCAGAGATGAGCCATAGATGAGGATGTGGAATGTAAACAGCGTGGCTTGGGCATATCAGCCATGATTTTAGCCTGAATACAGCACTGAAGATAGACTATAATCCTGTGTTAATGACTGGCTTGGTATAGGCTCTACACTCTAACAAGGAAGTCTGTTTTACAGTTCCAGTATGTAGGGAGTCACCAAAGAGTTTGCTCAGAGATAGCGTTTAAGTAGCCCTAGCTGCCTTGGAAACCTTCTGTGTTAGGCCACGTCTCTAGCTCTGAGATCTGCCTGTCTGTGACTCCTGAATTCTGGTATAAAAGTTGTACACAACCACACACAGCTAGGTTAACAATTTTTGATAACATTTAGAGAAATAAAAATTAAGAAGTTTTGTCTTTTAACTGACAAAATATGTGTGATCCAGAGCTGGGCTCTGCTGAATTCCAAGATCTCTCAAACTGTGGGAGGATTCAGGCCTAACTCCTGAATGGTGAGAGGCATAAGCTAGGCCATCAAGGACAAGCCTGTCTGTCCTATTCTCTGTCCACAAAAAAAGGTGGAATGATGGATTGTAAGATCAGATTCTGGGTTTTAGTTACAACTAGTGGGAATTCTCTTTTCCTCTGAATTTGTAGCCGGCAAAAGTGCTAATAAATGGTAATCATATGAGTTGAATGAATTGGACAATATCATACTCTGTAAAGGACCACATGCTGGTATTAATGATACGCTTGAGACCAAGAATGTATCATCCTTAAAACTTTTGGCTGCAAGAGTGCAATAATCAATCATCAATCAATCACTCACTTTTTCTCAATCACTATTTCACCGTCTCTCAAAAAGAATCTTAAAATTAAGGTCAGAAATTCTGTTTCCAATCCATATCTCAATTACTGTTTGAAAATCCTGTCACTGATTCAACAACATTTTGGGGAACAAGCACAGGTAGATACCATGTAATTTCAAATTTACTGCCTGGGTCAACTAAAGGTGTACCTCCCCCAGTCCAAATAAAATTCATAATTACTGCCATGTCTGGAATGAGAAATGTTCTAAAGAAGTTCACCTTTTATAAAAGGCACAGAGTGATGTCTTTAACAGCATTAGTAAGGAAAAATAATCATAGGCGAGACAAGCAAACAAAGCGGCCATTAAAGCACTCACTGAATGTCCTGTGTCATTCTAGGGCTCATTTCATTTCATTTTAAAATTAGAAATACATCATGTTACAATGATCATATCTCCCAAGATCACAGGCTCAATGGAATTAGGTTGCCAACCAAAAGGAGCCATTCAGTAACTTCACCCAGGAAAACTCTGCTTCTAAATGTTCAGATAAACAGTCACTAAGAAGTGTGTAAGTCCTTATCGTGTTGGACGCCCCTAACTTCCAGCAATCTGGGCTTCCTGCCCATCATTCTGCTGAAGCAAGCACTTCAAAGGTCACCAACACCTGCCGTACTGTGAAATCCAATAGATTTTTCATTCATTATTTCCCGGGATCTCTCTACAGCAGCTGACCTTATTGATCACGACTCCTCCTAAAATGCTGTCCTTCATCCATGCATAGGTTCACATGCTCATCAGCACTTATTAACAGATCCCTGAGAAGGTGCTCTATGTAGATGAAAAGTAATTTATGTTGTAGCCACTGCCTTCAAAGATAAGAGAAATGCCGGAGCTGTAAATGCTGTATGGGACTTGATCGATGTTCTGTGGCACAGAGAAGAAAGAACAAGGCAGAGTCATCTAAGTGACTTAGGATGCTAGCAGGTGAGTAACACAGGTAGATGGAGTCAAGGCAGAGGTTCTCAGTCATAGTGTGCCCTGGAACCATGTAAGGGGCCTGTCAGACCAGAGAATGGGGCCAGTTCTCCTAGAGTCTCTTATTCAGCACGACCAAGACTCTGCATTTCTATCAAGTTTTCACAAGATGCTGATGTTGCTGGCCAGGAGTCTACTCCAGCCCCTACTCTACCCCCCAAAAGAGTGTGAGAGACCTGAGTAACCAGAGGCAAGAGGGTGCAGATTGTTCTAAAAGGTCAGGTGGGAGGACTATAAGGAGCTTTTATCCTAAAAAGCAAAGTCTGTGGAATGTTTCTAAATTTTGTGGTTGATGTTGCTGTTAATAGGACACAGAAAACATTAAATGCTCTACAAACTGGAAATTTTTACTTTTATATATTAAAAATTATGAAAGCATAGAAGTTTAGTTAAAGTAGCAGGGCTGTTTGTTTGTTTGCTTGATTGCTTTTAGCATGGGAGGCATGATACATAGCTTCTGGGAATAACAGGAGCTAAAGGAACTAAGACAAGGCCAGCCATGATGCTGCACGCACAGCCTTGGGAGGCACACAGGAGCAGGTTAAGTCTGAGGACTAGTGTCAGGTGATTCTCACAGATCTTCACTGAAGAGTGTCCAATAATGAGAAGTGACTCCAGACATGCCGAGTATTAGGCTACGTTCTTACTTTCCTCAAGGCTGACTTATTCTTAGGACAGGTCTTTAGGAGTGCAGAAAAGCCCCTAACACATAAGTGGTGTTTACTCTCTAAATCCAGTTTAATTATGATTTTCAAAACACACTGGATAAAATCTGTAGACATAATTTTCATATAATTTCTTTCAGAAACTGTGATTACCACTCAATAAGGTATTTATCGCCTATGCAATCAAACGACATAAAATACCTATTTCACAATTTCTGGTGTGTGTGTGTGTGTGTGTGTGTGTGTGTGTGTGTGTGTGTGTATACACACACACACACACACACACACACACACACACACACACACACCCCAAATTGATTTCAACGATCACTATTCAGAGCTTATTTAATATTATGGAGTTTATAATATGTTGTTTTAGAGACTATAGACTTATTAATAACTGTATTTAGCCTATTAGTAAATGGCATGAAAATAAATATGAATGAATAAATAAATAAACAAATAAAAATAATAACAACCCAATTGTTAATTTTTTGCAGCGTACACCTTCTCTCATTATAAACACATTAACAGTTGTGACCATCATATATCCAGAAAAAAACCAATGCCAGGTGTTTCTAGAGTTATATTAGTAACAGAAAACATCACAGAAACATCAGGTAACATTTTTCTTCTAAGCACTATTTATTCATGGATAATCTGTGAAGAGACAAACTACAGTTTCATCTATTTCCCTAACAGATAATCTACTCTTTGTTTAATAAATCATGAACATTAATATTCATATCATTTTGATTTTATCTACATTGATGACTGCAAATTTAAAAAATAAGATTTTACATTTATAGATGTATGTTCTTAATTTTACTGTACCCACACGATAGGTTGAATGATAAGAGTCTTGCAATGAACTTTTATGGTAATGCTCTCTTGGGAAAGACAGCTGGAACCAAAGATTAAAGTTCAGAGCATTGCCTTGAAGCTGTGCTTTAGAGTGTAGACAGTAGCTGCTTTCCATATTCAGGAGAGAGTCGCAAGGCCAGCTACATCACCATCACTGTTACCACTGATAACAGCGGCAAGGCGTATGGCAATGTTATGGCTGCTCTTGGGTCACATCGTTCTTTCAGGTATATCACCCCAGCGGCTTGAGGAGTGCTACCTTAACTCTGAGTGGAAAGGACAGAAAGAAGATCAAGCTGAGAAGCAGAGTAGGAAGGAAGATGCTTCCTATGAAGATGAAGCAGAACTACAGATGACTGGGACAATCTGGTTTGCAGGGAAAATCTACCAAGAGGCTAAGAAAGCATCAGGTTTCCAGGGAAGTAGCCTTTCATGCTCCCTGCCCCTAGGAATCCAGCTATTCTTGCACAATCCTGGAAACCCCACTCCATACTCTTAAATATAAATACACAGTTGACCTGTATGGCTCAGATAGGACTGGGAAATGTGGCCACAATTTTTCAAAGGCAACTTATTTGAATGTGCTATTTTCTCTCAGGGATGCTCCTCTTTTTAAGTGATGTAAATTAAGAAGAAAGAAAAACAATAAAATTATCTATCATCCCACTAAGCAAAGCAAGAACTTGTGTCGGCCTCATCTTTCACTGGGTGGTTTTATACAGCTGAGATAATAATTGCAGATACCAGATTCTGTCTTGTTGAAACTGTTTTCCACTCTTAACATTATCTCGCAAGAACATACAAAACCAGCTCTAATTACTTCTTGCTCTCTTGCATAATCAATCGCTTATTAGTCCCATTGCAGTTTGTCTTGGATCAATTCCTCCTTTCTAACCTAACTCCTACCACTTCAAAACAGGTGTTTAGACCCTCATGCCCTCACTGAGGCAATGGTTTTGACTAGGTTTTGGTGTTTCTCTTAAACTTGTCTAGTACAGTAAAGCCAAGCCACTTTCCTGAGAGATGTGCTATGTCTCTGAAAGGTTTCTATTACTCTCCCAGCCTTTTCACACAACTCACCGGTTTACCTCAATACACACTCATGCATGGGTAAATATGTGCCATGCACACCCCCTAAACACACACACACACACACACACACACACACACACATACACACACGCGTGCGCCATGCATATGTATACATTAAACAGAGTCAAATGACCTTGATTGGAGTTGTTTCTCTCTTTAGCATAATAATTCTTTGACATGAAGCCCGTGTTTTAACCACAGTGGGTTCCCACTGATTTCCCAGCTCTTTTAATATCTGGTCACTAAATGGGTGTTCCCAGCCCCATGTTAAGTTTTTAAGACAAAACAGGACGGGCGTGGTGGCGCACGCCTTTAATCCCAGCACACGGGAGGCAGAGGCAGGCGGATTTCTGAGTTCGAGGCCAGCCTGGTCTACAAAGTGAGTTCCAGGACAGCCAGGGCTATACAGAGAAACCCTGTCTTGAAAAACCAAAAAAAAAAAAAAAAAAAAGACAAAACAGAAATGATTCAGACCCACTTCTGGTTAATAAAGGACAGCAAAAAGTCTTAAAAATATGCAAATAAACAGATAGTTGGGGATGGTGGTTCACACCTTTAATCCCAGCACTAAGGAGGCAGAGGCAGGTAGATCTCTGAGTTCAAGGCCACCCTGATCTTCAAGGCAAGTGTCACGACAGCCAGGGCTACAGAGAAAAACCCCTTCTTGAACCTAACTCTCCTCAAACCCCAAACAAACAAACAAAAAATCAAACACACAAATAAACATAAAATTGCAAACACACATTTATCATTCCAACATAATTTACAAGGGAATTGTGGGGGGTCAAGCAAAACCACCTTGCTGGGGCATGAAAGAAACAAAATTCTGAGAAGCTGCAGGTACAAGCAAGATTCCATTTGCATGGCTTCATTTCTCAGATTTATAATGTCAAAGCTGCCCTTAAATTATGCTCTTCTTTCTCATGAACCCTTTTTTTCTTTTTGAACATTGCTTGAGGTTTTGTGTGTTTATGTGGTTTGTTTTTATCCACAATGGTTGGAGAAATCCTCACATCTAGGAGCAAAATACCTCAACCATGTGGTCACTTACATGTCAAATGTGCACATAGCAGCTGTCATAACACTTTTATGTGAAGCAGTAACAATACCTGTCATGTATGCTAGCTATAGGCACGTGCCCAGTGGATACCATCTAACACTGGGCAAGCACAGCAGTGTGGAGCTCACAGCCAATGCATTTCCTCATTGAAATAAGGAGTGGGAAAAGTGGGAAGTGATTATTGAAAACCACCCACTTTGCAGTATCAAACAATTAGAAATTAAAATGAAAAGTATATAAATGCTACTCCATTCATTTTAGTATTGCCTTGGATATTTTAATGTTTTAAAATGTCTATCTGACAAAATTTTATAAGTTATAAAGAAAACCTCATTCTTTTAACATTAGAAGAATGTCAAGTGAGCTTTAAATTGCAAGGCTAGTTGGAGAAGTTCATGTCTATTCTCAACTGTTTTTAGGACTCCCAAATTATACTAGTGCCAGGTGGTCAGCTTTTAGGACATTTGGATCCGGGTATACTATGCTAATTTTTAATAGATTTAATACTTAACACATGTGCTTGAATTTAAAAGAATATAGAACACCTCCGTGATTAATGTTAAACTTCTAAAATCAAGTTTTTAGTAACAGTATTTTGTTAGTGAAATTTCTGAGGTCAGATTTTAAGGTTCTGATTACTTATAAATAGAATATTGCTATTGCTTCTATCTCAAATGTCTGGGCTGTAGCTTCTGAATTTATGGGGGTGAATGGCTCTTCATCCCTGCTAATATGACCAATAATTTCCTATTATGCCACACTTTATAATAAGCGCACTATACCCAATATAACGATATGTCATTTCAATGGAGCTAGCCCATGAACTTCTACAGGTTTAATGGGATTTCACATATTTAGAATTTCGTCATAAAAGGGCCCTTTGGAATCATTATAACATCAATCCTTTGCCATTATAAGACTCAGTTCTGTTACTAGAAAAGACCATCAGAGCTCAATGCAAAGACTTATCCTCCTCATAGACTGCAGGCCTGATCCTAATACGAGCTTCCCCACTAAGAGAGAACATTAATAAGGAGCAATGATGGCACATTAGAAACTTTTTAGTGAATCAGGAGATCATGAGACAGAAATAATTATGATTAAGAGGAAACTCCTTATGACTTGAATAATATTTAGATCTGCAGATTTTATTCACTGCTTTTAGGATAAAGAATTATGTAATTGGGAGCAAATTAGGTACAAAATAATTCCTGTTCTACTTAAGTCACAACTTCTCTCTGTTCTTGTCAAAGTTGAATTAATTAGGTGAGTTGATGTAAAGGAGAGAGAAGGCTTACTTGTTGGAATTATTTGAGAGGAAAGAAGAAAGAAAGCGATAGGTCCTTGAAAGAGCTGATCTCCCAGACCCGTGATGACAACTTCACCCAGAGGTATAAAGGGTTTCCTTCCTTTCTTGGAAAGATAGTGTTGGTGGTTTTAGATTTAAAGACTCTACCAAGACTCCACAAACCCTTATTACACACACCACCTTATATACTGCACCTCAATGACCCCTTAACGGGTGAAGAATAGTCTATAAATATTCCCATAATACGATACAAATATGGCTCTACACTGCAGGGAGGGATGTTAGACAAAAGTAGTTCTAATAAGCCCCACCAGCCAGTGTATTTAATCGGCTTTGGTTGGCATTCAGCTCTCAGAATATGGGAGGGAACACATACCTAGAAACCCCCACAATTAGTCTGCAGGAGACTCTGAGCAGTGCTGGAGACCATGCGGCTAATATTCCAAGCTGATTGGCACTTCTCCCCTGTGGCCTTATGCATAATAAAGTCTTCAGAACTGATGTTGGGAATCATTAATGTCTGACTGCAGCACCCATAAAAGTAGGCTGTCATCGTGTGGAGGTTCAGAAGCTCATGCTCCTGGAAGGCAGGCAGGCAGGCAGGCACAATGCTGCTTCCCTCGTTCCCCACATGGCCCAAGTCTAGGGGCACAGATTTGCTCCTATGAAGGAGCTCTCCTCTGAGGTGCTTTTGAGAAAAGAGAAAATTAATCTGCAGACTTGACAGTAGCTGTAGGAAGAGATTGGGTAATTACATTTCCTTACTGAAACCAGGTTTACAGGTTTATTACCACTACTGTGGTTCTATCCAATGCTGAGTTGCCAAGACTAGCCTAAAGTTGGCTACATACACCCTACTCCATTCAGTTTTTGGATCAATGAATTAAATGTATGCCGGCTATAAAACATAACCCATTAAAATGTACCATGAAAATTTAAAAGTTGCTTGAGTGAGCTACATTATCTTTTTATTAAAAACAAAAAATGAATTCTTATATAAATAAGCTATCTGCTTTATAGACTTAGTTTCCTTGAAGTAGCATGTATCTATACATTTCCACAAAGGAGATACTGAAACGCAGCGCATGCTTTAAAACTTTGACAGGTCTATTAAGGAAACATTTCAGGGCTGGATGAAAGCAGTGGTATGGTAGGCCAGTGTCTGAGGCAAGCACCTCAAAGAAATTATCCTACTCTAGCTTCTTCAGTTTTTAAAACCACATGCTTCAGCTTTGTGTCATCGTTTGTTTTTGTTTTGTTTTGTTTTTATTTCCCTCAGTCAGTCAGTCAGTCAGTCAGTCTGAAATCTCATACTGAATCTATCCTTAATCTTTTAGTTTTCTTCTACTACATGTAATCCCTTAAAACTCTGGGCTCTTCCCACAGACACTTCTGACACTAACGTTTGTTTTCTTCTGGAATGCTGGATTTGAGTAATGAGCATATCAGTATCAAACGGCTTTGCATTGGTCATGGTGGGGTCAAAGCCCCAATATAAAGATTTGCTCATAAAGAGGGCTAAGAAGGAAGTCTTAGGGCTTAGCAAAAATCTAAACTAACCAAGTTATTAAATACATGACCAAAAATTTCCCAACAGCCAGAAGAACAATGTCTCTGTTGATGTTTCATTAACACAACCAACGTATAACTAACCAGGCAGGAAAACTGACCGCTGCTGCCCTGCCCTCCGCTTGTGGGCTGCCTGACAGGGTGAGTTATCAATAAAGCTTAAAACCTGCCAGGGTTGAAGCACCTGCAAAGTGCAACTGCAAGTACAACACCAGGGTTTCAGATTTTAGGAGGCAGGTTCTGAAGAGTAAGAGTAACCAGGCAGCAGAAGGGATATTAGTTGTTGTTCTGAGCTCTGTTTACTAATCTGATCATGATAATCGCTCTAATTCCTAATTAGAAAAGTTCTATTAATCAGTACCAACAGACACAATAAAAAAAAAAAAATCAATGCAAGTTTAGAAGTGTCGCATTTGTTATTTCCTTTAGATATGACTGTGTTTAAAATCCCAGTAATAGAAAACACTTGCCAAATTCATTTAGTCTCTGACTGAGGCACACATATGTGATCTTCTAATTTACAGCTTGCACGTACAGATGTTCACACTTAGTAAAAGGGCTTCTTAATAGCTTTTTTTAATTAAAAGTGTGTTGATAATAGGTGTTTTAAACATATCCAAACAACACAGCTGAACTGACAAATGCCTGTCTTCATGCCTCACATTGTATCTCACTGTGGCAAGATTTTATGAGACAGAAAAGGTTCTGAGACTGAATCGCAAGTATAGAGAATAAATGTTACCCCAAAGCTTCCATATCACATCTTTCATTAATTTTTCTATGATCTTTTTCCAAGTAGAAAATGTTAGATTGCTACTAAGTTTACGTAGCCGAAAGCAGAACCACACAGCCGTTGCTTGCTGCCTGCGTTTTTTTTTTCCTTCTGTAAAACTTTGAACCCCATCCAGCTTTGACACACTGCCTCTTCAGTTAATAACTATCAAGTTTCCCCTTGTCTCCTGTCTACATTTCTGTGAGGCAATTGCGCACTCAGCACCCCGAGATAATAACACACATCTATAAGATAAAAGCAATGGCATTAATGTAATTGTCTGCCTCTTTCTCTTTAGCCTAATCTTTTTTTTCCTTCAGTTTTGACTGCCTGTGTGACACCTGTTTTTGTCTCCTCTGATCCTACGACAGGTTTTCCGCTGACAAGGTTTTTGCCTGACAGAGATTCTGCAGACAAGAACGTAATAAAATATGAAGAACTGCTTGTCAGAGTTTCTGCCAATGCTCACATGAAATAGAGACAGAAAAAAAGACCCCTTTTCAGGGGCCCTGCGATGGTCGCGTTTGGCATGTCAGAAAAAGGCTCTCCCTAGCCAAGCTCTCTAAGCCAAACAGGTGTTTTCTTTTATGTTAGAACTTGATTTGTTTTTTAATTTTTACTGATAGTGGAAAGCATCATCAGCCAAGGAGGGGAGCAAGAATGTCGGATTCTCATATTATTGCAGGAAAAGGAGTCTGAAAGAACTACCAACCAAAATAGAGTTATTTGACGCTAGACTACAAGTTCTCAATAGAACAAAAGGACCAACATCTGTTAATGATCGAGCAAAGTTAATGTCTTTAAAATGTACTTCCTAGGTAGTGAGCTATAAAACCTTCTATACAGCTCTCACTTTGTTGTCTAAAGATTCAGAGAAAAATTAAAAGAAAAATCAGAGTGAAGACTCAAAAGAGAAATGAAGAAAAAATGGGAATTAAGATGAGGACCCTGCAGCCTTGCAGGCCACAGCAAGGGGCTTCTGCTAAAGGAGCAGGCAATCAGGGATCAGAGACTTACAGAAAAATAAATTTCCATAAACCACTGTCTCACATAACACACAGAAGCTGGGACTTCAGATACCAGAAGCATCATAAAGATGAAATATCCCTTCCTGGCTCCCTGGCACAGTAGGAGGGTGGCTTCACATGGAGACTTGCCTCCTGTAGGAGACACTCAGTGGGGAATTGCTCCTCAGGCATGAACAGGGCACAACAGGAGAGGCTACACAAGTCCAATACTGTGGAAATGCTAAAATGGGAAGCTCTGGGGAAACTTCACAGTGACCAAGGAGAGACTAGAGCCTGAACTGAGGCTTTCTGGTTGTCAGAGCAGTTCTGACCACTCTGCTATTAATCCATTTTCAACCTAAGACTGGGATATCTAAGTTTATGTTATGCACAGATAACCTATAACAGCATGATTATAGAAAGAGGATTCTAGAATTTGGGGGGCAGCCTTGAACTAAATATGAGAGGAAGGATGACCTTGAACAATCGATCTTCCAGCTTCTACCTCCTAAGCACAGGAATTGTAGACGTGTCCTGCTGTATGTGGTGTTGGGGAATCAAGTACTTTGTGCAGGGCAAGCAAGCGCAGTACCAGCTGAACTACAGCCCCAGGCCTCAACATATTTTTTAAAAGTTTTTCAATTTTCACTGAGGAAAGTAAAAAAAAAAGCAAACATGATAGAACTTTAGAAAATTTTATTAGATATAACAGAGATGTTAGTATGTAACTAGACAGAATACTTCTTACTGTATTCTTAGTTCTTTACAACCTAATTTTTTTAAGACAGGATCTCCAAAATCTGGTTTACACTTACAGCAGCACATCTGAGCTTGAACTTGCCATATTTCAAGGGCTCAAAAGAAGTGTTCTTCTTAGACAGCTGGGTCTAGAGTTGCCTTCACACTTATTGGCCTACTAAATCTAAGGCCAGATACACTGTCCTTTAAGATGGATAGGTTTGTGACCCCCATGCTTACTGTCACCAACTCATCATCAACAAGTCGGGATAGCTGAAAGGTCAACGTGGGGATTCCATTTCTACTAGAGAGCCAAAAAGGAGAACATACGAGAGCTACTGGACCTCTTTCTTTCCAGACCCCGTTCATCATCTACTCAGTGATTCACTTTCTAGCACACAGTAATCTGCTTTAGGAAGATCTGAAGAAGGCAAACACTTAGGAAAGAATGGGACGCAAAAACAGTATTTCAGGACCCTCAGCACACAGGTCATAATTCTCTGTGAGAGTACTCTTCTCTGATCACAGTTCCATAGAGGAGTAGAGGAAGGATGGAGGAAGTCACCCATTATGGTGCAGTGGAGAGAAAACTGTGGGGAGCATCACCACAGAATGCTTAGGAACCAGTCCTTGCAACCTGGGTGAAGATACTAGTTTATCTGAATAGTGCATCCGATAAAAGGAGAGGAATGAAGGGTGTTTCATTTATCACCCCTTCAATTTGTGTTCCGCTTAACCTGGTGAACTCTAGTTAATTAAGATGTTCCTATAAACAATTATGCTTCCTGTAGGATCATTAGCAAGATATAAAAATTTATGATGTAATAAAGTGCAATAAAATGATAAAGTAGTGAGCCCATCAAAGTATTCACATGCAGAAGGATAGGTGTGAAGATAAGCAAGGGCAGCTCTTCCTCAGTTTAATCTCTTTGTTTTTCAACACATATGCACAGTATATACTACACTACATTTTATCTGCTCTCTACTTCTCAAAACCTGGGGAGCTCTGGTGAGACTTCACGGTGGTCTGTGATAAAGTTGTCTGGGGTAACTTTGTCTCTGCTTCTGTCCAAGTAAGGCCCACATAGCTGCCCTAGAATTCTTGGAAGAGGAGACTGCCCCTGAAGAGCTCTGGGTCTTACGGCCAAGACAAACTGGTACAAAACTCCACTCTGAAGCACATCCCCTTCCACACCACACTTTGAAAGACTCTTGTTTTTGTCTTTGAGATGGGATCTCAAGTATTCCAGGCTGTCCTCAAACTCACCATGAAGCTGAGAATGACCATGAATGGCTGATTCTCCTGCCTCTACCTCCCAGGAGCTAAAACTCTTAGACAGTCTCATAAATGTTCATGTTTAGAATTACCTCATTGACTACATAGGATTTGAGCTAAAATGCTTGTGCCAGAACATTAGGGTAACTCCCCACTCATTTAATCTTCCTTCAAACCACTGTGATATTTAGGCGCATTCCTATTATTATTTGAATTTGCACATAAAAGAACCAGAACACAGGAAATACATTAGTCTGCCTACAGCTATCTTTTAACTAGTCAACTTTGATATATCTGTTATTTTGATTCAGTAATTAAAACAACTAACACTTCACCAGGCTTTTACTATGTAACAAATCATACAGATATCTTCACAGAAAAAAATGAGAAAAACTTAATTAAATAACCTGGAAAGGGCTCCAACAGTCAGCGCTAGAGCAAGCTGAAATCTCCTTATTCAACAGCTGTCCCTTTAACTCTCTTTCTAGCATCTTCACTTTAACTGATGTGGAGCTTTGTCTCACTCTGAGAAAGAGAGTTCTGAAAACTTCAGTTTCACCCAGGAAGCCCCTGACCAGTAAATCAGCACTGAGGGTACTTAGGACACTCATCCTACATCACGTGACAAAATATCTGAGAAACTAGCAGGCAGAAGGCCCGGGACTTTGAAAAGGAGGCACTGTTTGAAAGATGCTAAAAGAAAATTGAAGGAGTTTAAAGCAACATCCAGAAGGAGGGTAGGCTGAGAAAGCAAGGGAACCCGCAGCTGGGAGATGCGATGAGAGAGCAGGAGAGCCATTAATCAAGCACAGGCCTTTGCATCAGGATGTCCTCCCTTTATGGCTTATCAGCTCCAATCAGGGAGTAGAGGAGAAAGGCAGGAGAGGGCACTGTGCCCCCAGGTCAAGCAACAGTCTCCCGTGCCAGGCAGGAAATGGCTTTGTTTTCACTCAAGTGAAGCAAGTATAGAAATGTTCAAGGACTTTCCTCACGGAGACAGCAGAACAGAATGCAGGGACAGCAAAAGCTGGTTCCTCTAAGGAAAGGGTCTGAGGTAGGTACAACCAGGCTCTGGAATGCTGTAACAATCTAGAGGCCTTTTCTTAAATGACCAACCTTCCACCTTTGGTCAGGCGATCATCACTGCACTATGCTAAGAAGCACCCAGGCTGGACGTGTGCTGTACAGTTCACCAAGTCCTAAACACCTGCTAAAAATGTTCTTCCAAAGCACAATTGTTTCAGGCCTTCTCCATGTCAGTCAGAGTGAGGCCAGAGCTGTGCTGTGGTGAATATGTAAGAACATTATCTTCCTGTAACAAAGGAAAGTCAGGTTTTCTTTTCAGTGTCCTATGTATCCTGGGAACTCTGTACAGGATTCTAGACAGCGCTGCCAAGTCTCTCAGAATGAACAGGAGAGCAGAGATGTCAGATGTTGTTGCTTAGGCTTGAGGACCTTCTAATGTGAAGAAGAAAACTGGCTGAGGAAGATGAGTTATAGCTACAGAGACACAAGATAGGTAGGGGCTGATGACAAACTCCCTTCATAGATATTTACATAAACTGTGAGCTTAACACAGACTGGGACAAAAGACATATGAACTCTCATAGGGAAGTATTGGCATTGATCTGCCCTGTTCAAGTCTTTATAAGGCACCATGTCTACAATAAACGTGTGGAATTTGTAAACAGAATTCCAAGAGCGCCTGATTCTAAATGCAGGACAAACATGACTAAGAGTTTTGATTATAGAATGCCTTGGATCCTGGGTTAAAATTTCATTTTACATTCTGAGTCTTAATAGAAACGTAACTGACATTTATGAGTTTGGTAAATAAAAACAGAAAATCCAGCAACATCTGTGTGATGTACACTTACATTAAAAAATGCTACAATTGTTTTTTAGATATTTTATACTTTCCATTTGCGTGTCTCTAGACTACTAAGACCTATTAAGTAAAAGTGGAGAATTCAAATTTAATGATACTGAGAACAAAAATCATTTTCTGTTGATTATACAAGGTTTAGAAGTAGGGCTGGAGAGATAGCTCAGCAGGTAATAACACAGACTACTCTTGCAGAGGACCCAAGTTTCATTCCCAGCAACCATACAGGAAGGCTTATAACTACCTCTAATTCCAACTTGGGGAGATCCAGAGTCCTCTTTTAGCCTCCACAAGCACTGGAACTCATAGTCTTCCACCCCAACTGCAAGTGTGTGTGTGTGTGTGTGTGTGTGTGTGTGTGTGTGTGTGTGTGTGTGTGTGTGATGTATGCACACAAATATTCTTTTAAAATTAAATAAATCTTTACAAGAAATGCTGTAAACAGTGACCTATATGAGCAATAAGACTTGCAGTATATTAAATCATAAAGTAGGATGGTAAATGACTCTAACTTAACTCTACTGTCCTCAGCATTTCATGAGTCACAGGACCCAAACAAAGTCCATGGTAAAATGCTTTATGTCACATATATGTTTAATATGCTATTAGTGATGGATAGTCCAGATGATGAAAACATGCTTATTTTACACTGGAAGAGCTAAAGGGTTTAGATAAAATATGATATGAAAAAATCAGGTTTGATGAAGCAATAAGTAAAGTAACAATGTAGGATCACATTTCCCTAAATAACTGCAAGCAAGAAAAGGAAATCGCACTTACAAAACATACTAAAGAAATGCTCCCAAGAGCTCCAGTGTAACAGCAGTCTCACAGTGTGGTATCAGCCAAAGAAATGACACTTATCTTACTGCAGATCACCTGGAAGCCAATGACAACTTTAGCATTCACTCAGCTTAGTGGCAGGTACTTCCTTCCTTAATGCTAAAGCAGTCTATAAGGAAAATAACTGTCCTCCCATGTCCTGCTGTGAAGGTCAGTAATCTGAGTGCTATACTGATCAAGTCTCCTGTTCTATCCAAATGTCCCTCTAACACATCTATCAAGCTCAGGAACACAGAACTAATTCAGCTTTGTAAAAAGTTAAAATGGAGACAGTTTTAACAACTAAGCTTCATCAGAACATAAAGTTACTACTAGTTCTATAAAGGGAAAAACAAATAAATTACATTTCTTTTTTTTTTCAGTGATAACTCATATTTTATTTCTTTTTTTTATTAGAGAGTTTCTTTATTTACATTTCAAGTGATATCCAAAAGTCCCCTATATCTTCTCCCCGCCCTGCTCCCCTACCCTCCCTCCTCTCCCGCTACCTGGCCCTGGCCTTCCCCTGTACTGGGGCCTACAAACATTGCTAGACCAAGGGCCTTTCTTCCCGAATAATGGCCAACTAGGCTGTCTTCTAATACATATACAGCTAGAGACATGAGCTCTGGGGGTTCTGATTAGTTCATATTGTTGTTCCATCTATAGGGTTGCAGACCCCTACAACTCTTGGGTACTCTCTCTAGCTCCTACATTGGGGACCCTGTGTACTGCCCTATANAGAGGAATGGATACAGAAAATGTGGTACATTTACACAATGGAGTACTACTCAGCTATTAAAAACAATGAATTTATGAAATTCTTGAGTAAATGGATGTATCTGGAGGATATCATCCTGAGTGAGGTAACCCAATCACAAAAGAAGTCACTTAATATGCACTCACTGATAAGCAGATATTAGCCCAGAAATCTAGAATACGCAAGATACAAGTTCCAAAACATAAGAAAATCAAGAAAGACCTACACGTGGATACTTCACTCCTCCCTAGAATAGGGATTAAAATATACATGGAAGGATGTGCAGAGACAAAGCTTGGAGCTAAAATGAAAGGATGGGCCATCCAGAGAGTGCCCCACATGGGTGGTCCATCACATAATCAGCTACCAAAGGCAGACACTACTGCATACACCAGCAGGACATTGCTGAAAGGACCCTGAAATAGCTGTCTCCTGGGAAGCTTTGATAGTTCCTGATAAATTACATTTCTAATGCTGGTCTACATATAATAAGCTATGAAACAGGTGGATATACCACTGCAAGAAAACGATTTCTCAAAAGTTTTGGTTTCTAATGAAATATTTCCTTAAAAAAATAGAATTTAGCTTATATTTTTACCTGCATAACTTTACCCTCTCATTTAAAAAGTTTAAAAATGAAGTCTTTATCTGGAATATGGACATTAAAATTAATTTTAAAATAATAATAAAAAATAAACACCCTGTCTCTTTCACAAAGGCAACATCTCCTGGTGGCAACAGGTCTCCTCATAGAGAGGGAACAGATGAGCATGGAGTCCCTTCCTAGCCACCCACCTTCACTCAGCACTGTGTAGTCTAATACTCTGGTAATACTGGCTATTTTTTAAGATTATGCCAAATCTTTGAAACTCACATCTACAAATGGTAGATTTTCTAGCAACAAAAACATGTCTCAGGAAACAGGCCCCACTAGTGGTCACTTCTTGGACCTTACCTATGCTCTTGCCCCAGCAGGGCTGGCCTTGTAGGAGAAGGCAACTCCAAACCTCACTCAGATCATCGTAGGCTAATTGAGGAAAGGTGGAGAGAGACAATGCACTAGTCAGGAAGACAGGAGGAAAGTGGATTGGGTGGAATGACACTAGAGTCTTTTATAAAGACTCTGAACAGAGCAAGAGAGGACTGGAAGCCCTGAGCTCATCAACTAACTTATCACATACATCAGGCGGCTATCCCGTGCCAAAATAACATGTTTGGTTTTTATAAAGTTAAATTCAACAATCTTTGCATTTGATTGGCAAAAAAGCTAACATTCATTAAATGAGGAAAATAGGAAATCATTTATTAATTTTTTTTTACCCTGTAGGAAATCCTGCTGGTATCCAATGACTGTTCTGTGTGTCCCCATCCAAGCTCATTAACGCTCAAGATTTCAAGGAAGCAACTCATAAGGAGTAATGCTGCCCCCTGAGTTAGTTCAACACCCAGGTTTTGTAAGAGGATGAATTAATACCTCATCATGTATTTAAAAATATCTCTCCAAGGTCTCTTGAAGGCAGCGAATGTGATCAACTGAAGTAAGCTTAAGAAGCAATCTATAAGGCAATAAATTGCATACATACAGAGACATGCACATATGTGTGCTGAGTCTGTGTATTTGTATACAGGGAAATGTACACATTATATAATGACTCAACACTTTAGAAATTTAAAACAAAGGGGATGTAAGAAGACACTCAAAAGAGACCAAAAGTTTTCTTAATTTTTTACTTTTAAAAGAGAAGATGTAAATTAGATACAAGTTTATTCATAAGCATCATGTATTCGTGTGCTTGTGTGTCTATGTGTATGTGTGCATGCCTGCGTGCACACGTGTGTGGACTTGTGTGCATGTGTTTGTGTGTATACACAGTGACAAGTAGTATGTACTTGATGCTACCATGAGATAGTACTGTGTGGTAGTGTCTTCTGTCTCATATCCTTTTGGTAGGAAATCACACACTAGAAAGGCCACATCATTTCCTCCTAGTCCCATGTGGAGGACACTGCATGGGTAAAGGTGGCCAGGAAAGACGCTATGTCTCACCTCTGAGCAGAAATAATTGGAGACATGATTTAAGGGTTTCTGTGCAGGGGGAGGGAATGAAGCAATTAGTGGAAATGCTAGGGGCAAAATGAGTGGGTGCTCTCATCCCAGTGCCAACTCAAAGGCCAGGAGCCAGCCCTCCCTGTCATACTTGCCCTAATGAAGGGAGAAGGGTGGGCTCTGCAAACCCCATGTATATATTTCACATTATGTACAGGTATGTCCCTACTATGAGGTAGAATAAAGCTCAAGATGATAATGGTGAGGGAAATGACTGGAATTAATTTTACTTAGATATGAGAAAGACCAAAATTAATATCTCAGAAAAAGGACCTGTAATGATGCAATAGAGAAAGCAAAGTTTACTGTAATAGAAACACCTTATTCAAGAGAGTGAAAACTCACATCTTTCAAAAAGTCTAAAAACCTCTCCCTGGCCAGGACTAAAACATGTTTTTCAGGAAGGAATCAAAACAGCATTTGTGTTCTACTCCCTAACTAATGTAATATGCACATGGAAGCAGATATATAAAACAAATTCTAGTGACATGGTCAACTATCCGTCTCCTAAGGTTCCCACAGTAGATAGATGATGCTAATACAAGAAGGCTCTGGAAGGAAAGAAAAGCTCTTTGTTTAATTATTAACCCCTCTTTATGCTCAACGGCTGTCCATACATTATTTTTCACATAGAATATTTATTAAAGCCTTCATATTATCACTAGTTTTTCACTGTAAGATTACACAGTATCTTCTGACAGGAGAACTCAGAGCCTAACAAATGCTTAAATACACACTCTAAGACTGAGCTGCACCTCCAGCACTAAGTCAGTACCATTAGTTATCAGGATTTGTAAGAAAACAGGGTTATGTTGAATAACACATCATTAAATGAGAGAGCCATTTTTTTTTCCTTAAAAGAGTCTACACCACACTGCCTCCAATGACCTCATGTAATGGGTAAGGAACATAAAATCTCTCATTATTTTCTAGCAAAACGAATCCTTCTAGGTATGCATAGTGGTGTAAGTCTACTGAAGCACACACAAACTTTCAGTAAGCCACAGCAGTGCATGGCCATTAACCCATTACACGGATGCTTACACACACACACACACACACACACACACACACACAGACACATCCACGAACACTCACCCACCCACATAACCCCCCATGTACACACACCCTAAAATTTCCTCTAGGAAATAAAATGGCATGTTTGTAAAGTGTCGTGAACTGAACTATGTTCCCCTAAAATTCATAGACTAAGGCATATCTTGGTATCTGAGAATGAGACTGTACTTGGACATGTGACCCTAAAAGATGTGACTAACTCAAGATAAGACCCTTATGGTGGCTTCCCCAAGTTAAGTCTGCCCAGTGTCCTCGTAAAAGGAGTTGGCTCAGGAATATCAGAAGGTACAGATGTAAAGAGGACATTAGGAAAGCCACCTAAATACCTAAAAGCCCTCAGAATAAAACTCTAGGATCTATGTTCCAGAGCTACAAGCACATAAACTTCTGTTTAAGACACCAAATCACCCTGCTGATGAAGGCAGGAAAAGTTTTGTCCTTGAAGGACTGGTTACAGGAACGGTTGTGTCACCAAGCACACTCCTTCCAGTGTATTTCCCTGATGCTACTGTCTCTCTCATGGAAACATGGCTGAGAGGTCCCTGCAGCTCCAAGACACATGCCCAAGCAAGCGAGGTACATGATAAATTAAAAGCATTTCAAGACATGGCCCGGTGGTGTTACCTCAGATCTTCCTAGAATAACATGACATTTAGAAAAAATACAACCCACTGGATGTTTGGCACTGCTTGGGAATGAAGAGTATGTCCACTTAAGAGCCAATACCCGAGGCTGTCAAAAACACAAGCCAGGGTTTCTTCTATAAACATTACCTATCTTTTAAAATTACACAGTCTAGAAGGAGGAGAAAATGTCTGCTATTTACATGTCTCCTTTTCCTTAAACACAATAAATATAAGCCACACACAATACTATGCTTAATATGCAGTAAAGCCACGTGGATGGATGAAACAGCACTTTGTACCTGGCAGAAAATGTGTACCCTTGGGATCTTTGCTTGGGCCACCCTCCCTCCAGTGACACCAACAGAGAGTGGGGCTTTAAGATCAAGGGCCTCCTCTAATCCCCGTGCACACTGAAAGGGGGTATTTACAGGTTACTTTCTCAGATACCAGCCACTTGCTCGCCCTCCTTAAACCAAACAAAGTTTAACATCTGGAAGGATAAACTCAGCACACACAACAGGGGCATGTAGTCACTGAGGAGTTCTCAAGCAAGGAAGATCTGCCAGCTTCCCTCTGAGGTCCAGGCCCTGAAAGGCCAACTGTGGTATGTTTGAGTTTCCATCAGGCCTGGTTCCTGCTGGCTGCTGCTGTGCTCAGTATGAACCCCACTGCCCAACTATTCTATAAACATCTCGCCCTTCTGCCTGCCCAGCCTTCCTTCCTGGAGAGGAGAATATGCTGTTTGAGAGCTGCAGGATGAATGTTAAGGAATACTTGTAGCACAGATGACCGCTCTCTTCTACAGGTCAATGACATGACTACTCTTAAAAAAATCTCTCTCTCTCTCTCTCTCTCTCTCTCTCTCTCTCTCTCTCTCACACACACACACACACACACACACACACACACACACACACACACTCGCACACACAGGACCATATCAAGAACAGAAAGAGGAGCCTCGATTTCCTCACCATGTGCCACCCAGCCATGTTTACACTGATCACATGTCCGCAGGTTAATCTTCCCAGGCTGGAAACACTCACACGTGCAGTTTACCAATGTGCAGCGGATGGCCTGAAAACAGAGGAGGAGACAAGATCAGCATCTATCCAAAAACCTTTTATTTCTCACTCTTTTTATTAAACAGTGCGCACATCTACTATCCAAGATCTGAAGACATTTGAAAATATATTTTATATCAAAACATTTCACAACAAATGGTAGAGAAAAGAGAGCACATTCACAAATGTGGTATGTTAAGTCTTTAAATGCAAAAGGAGAACAAGGTGAGTGTGAGTGCAGACGTAAGCTTTCCAGAAGACATTGCATTTATAACACTGGATTTCCAAAGGAGAAAAGTAATTCTGTGGCTGCTGCATATGTTTAAGTAATTGGTTTACAATGATGCAAAGGCCCCTATGCTAAGAAGATACCAGCCAAACATTGTTCAAAGGGAAATATTTATAAAAGTAAAATATGGCAACACAGAGATTATTAAGAAAATCACTTTGGGTGACTTTTATTTAAATGTTTATAACTATCTTTTCCCAATATCTTGGTTTTTTTCTTTAATTTGATAATTCTAGCTTCATCCCTTTTTAAAAGGAAAGCAATCTTTTATTTCAATGGTGACAAGAGAGTAAGTTGAAACTTTGTTTTGAAACCAGATATAAAACAGTAAAAATGTTTGCATGAAAACTCTACACTTGGAAAATTACAATTCCATTCTAGAACACTGGAGTACACATGAAATTCCTTTCAGTTCCCCACAAGCACTTGACAAATCACCTCTCCAACAAGCCTGGGGGTGGGGGGGCAGGAGAACAGGAGCTAGCGGGTTGACCAGATACCTCTCAGGCCAAACCCAGGGCTTGAATTGGCTCACCCCAACACCCACCCTATCAAGGAACAGCTGGAGCACATGAAGGAGCCAGTCCTACAAATCCATAGCCACAAGATCCCCATGACACAGGGCAACAACAGGATGTCCCAGTGAAGTTCCAGTATTGACAAGGCCAGCAGAAGCCAGAAGCCTCTACCCAATGAACATTTGCAAGCAAAGAAGTGTGGACAAAAGAACCAATAAAAAGTTATTAAAAATACCTCGCTGGGCGGTGGTGGCGCATGCCTTTAATCCCAGCACTTGGGAGGCAGAGACAGGTGGATTTCTGAGTTCGAGGCCAGCCTGGTAGAGTGAGTTCCAGGACAGCCAGGGCTACACAGAGAAACCCTGTCTCAAACCCCCCCCCACCCCCCAAAACAAAACAAAACAAAAATATCTCACCAGTTCACTTTATAAACTGAATTCTTAGAAAGCTTCATAAGTGGAGTTTAAGTTTCTATGAGTGAAATCCATGCTTAGAAACTGTGCTCCTAACCTGTGCCCCTAGATAGCAGTTAACAAATTTATCTTGTATATATGACTTTTAGTTGCATGGAAATTCTAGAGACAGAAGGAATTTAACCCCATCACTCACCTATTAACAATCTAATATGACTATCCAAACTTCTGAAAAACATCTCCTTAGAGACTTAGATGTGATCAAGGATGATTGACGTGGCTGAGGCCCCTCAAGCAGGGTTAGTTACCTGACACTGTAAATTGGTACCTGACATCTACACATACATACACTAGAAGCTAACTTTCTGAAAGCACTTGGGTTTTTATATGAACTGGTCCCCTTGAATCACAGTGTTCTATTTAGATACTGTTAATGTCTTTGGTCCATCTACAGTAGATAAGGTTCAATGGCCTCTTTTCCCTATAACCAGGCCATGCAGGTTTAAAGATTTTTTTCTTTCATTTCTCTTTCAATTCATGTTCTCTCTATAGGTACTTACCCTGTTTTAGATGTTACAGTCCTCAACCTGTGTTCTTTTTAGACTTAATTTGCTCTTTTGTCCAGCACTAAAAGATATTTGAATTCACAATCCACCTGATATTTCAGATATTTCAGAGATTCTTCTAATGCCTATCATTCAATAGTACCTTAAATAGGTTATTAAAGTTGGCTGTATGTTTTAGAGATACAGGACAAGATGGGTATAAGGAGAAGTACTCTTCTAAAAGCTCAATTTCCAATTCTCATGCAAACTGACATATTAGAATACATCCATAAGCAGCTTCTTCATATAACTTGTTCATTAATTAATGAACTGAAGATTTGATTGTACTATGACTTAAAAAAGTTTAGAACACAATGTTTTCATTACAAACGAGGTACTTTTCTAAGTATCTGGTTATAAATTCAGCTGTAGAGACTATATCAACACTAAAAATATTTTAAGTACATAAGTACAAACTTTTATAAATATTTTTTAAAACCCTCTGCCTTATCAAAATCAAAGAGTGGACAATAAAAAGAAATGATATTCTAAGGAGAATATTTAACTCTATAATAAATGACATCAAACAGTTTGAGTCATTAATTTGATGTTATTTTGCCAAAAAAATTTATTTTACAACATTTAGAGCAAACCCTCACTTTTATCAATAATCAAGGTAAAAAACAAACTAAGAGATGTAGGTTAATGACACATACACACACATCTTACTGCTGGCTAACTCATTCATTCATTCACTCAGACTACTTAAATAACTCTATTCATCTGGTTTACTTGGGAATTCTATCTTTTCAAGATGATTTCTTTTTTATGGATCCTATTCTTTTTATACCCAAACACAGAACACTGGAACACCTCAACTCCTCTGTATATAAACACTTAAGCACAGGACTAGCCATTCCATATTTCTGTAAATTCCAGAAGGCCTATCTGTTTTAAACTCAGGCTTAGGCAGACTACAATTCCTCCTTAAGGGAATTACAGATACTTAAACAATATGGCTAAATAAATATTTTGTGTAAGAGACTATCATGGCTTCAAAGGAAGTTTTGTTTTAAATAATGTTTTTGAAATGGCATAAAACTCTGACATACTATTTATTCACAACAAAACAGAACCAATATGATCACCTGCCAACTCAGGCACACTTAAAAAACAGATTTTTCATAAACTATCAAATCTGGTTAAGCCTCAGAAATGTCCATGTGCTTCAGGGAGATAGACAGGAAGAGCTGAGGTGGAAGAACCTTCGTCCCTGGGAGCACCCTCGACTCTTTCTTCCATTAGCTAGTGCTGGAGTGTTTCCCACTCTGCGGGATCTCTGCACAGGACTGTCACTATTACACTCTCTGAGTGACAACCTCTGAACGCCAGAAATGAGGAATACTGCAGAAGCTTCATGGAGACTTGTCATTGCCACCTCTGCAGGGAACAATGTTCAGGCTGGCCAATGCAGACCCATCTGTAGGACCCGCTCACCACCTTGTACTTCATCCCCTGGGCACTCAGGAAGGAGTTGAAGGAGCTACCCTTCCAACCTGCTTTGTACCTCTTGCTCTGAGCTCGCAGGAACAGCAATCACAAACATTTTAACTCACAACACATTAAAAATAATTACTCCTGCTAACCTCTACCATGGGTTTCTTGAGAGAGAAATCTGTGCATGCCCAAACCAATGTCTACTTCCTCATGCCATCTACAGTTTAATTCTGCTACCTGAATTCTGGACACAGGTTCCTGAAGCTGCACTCTCTGAAGCGATGCTAGGAGCACATTTGGTTCCTATCCTGGTCTCCTTGTCCTCCTAGACCTTGGTGTAATTTGCTACCCTAACTCATCTTCATTCCTGAGAAGGTGAGACTCAGTCTAGCTTTTCTGGTAGCAACTTCTCTCTTGTCACTGTAAATAAACACAGGAGTTGCCCATGGTCAGGCTCTTCACTCTTCATTTGGCAATTCCATCCTCTCCTACAGCTCCAAATACTGTGTAAAAAGCATCACGCTACGTGGTAAGAAATGGATTCAGAGTTCCTGTGCACAAGGCTTGGCAACTTGGTATTTGCAGGCTTCACGATTAGAGGATTTAGAGTGTAGAGCCCAAGGACAAGAGTTCTTAAACAGGGTGATAGATGCCATCTATTCCTCTGTTCTTCTATCCAAACATGGCCACTTCTTATTGTCCTTTATAATTAATAATAGCTAGATTAATTGAATGTTTTCCAGTCAGTGTAGAAAACATGACAGTTTTGCAGAAAAATTACAAAAACAGAAAGTTCTCAGAAAATACCATGGCTTTGACACTGTTATTCCCTTCCTTTAACACACGAGGGACCTGAGGTGAAGACTAATACCTTGCCTGAAGTCACTCAAGCATCTCAAACACAGGCGTGTCTGCACCAATGGCTGAGTGCTGTGCCTACAAAGACAGGGAGTCACAGAGTTAATTCATTATGCCTCCCTCCAAAAATCATCTGTCCTTGCATTTCCTGGCCTCCCACTCTCATTGTTAATATCTGAATTCCAGTTGTGGTTCCCCTAGACCACTCAAATTGGCTCCTAATTAATTTGATCATTCTCCTTTTCCTTGTTGACTTGACCCTCTCTTCACCTGCACTTTTCTGTATGACAATTGCTTTAATGTGATCTTGGCCCTTGCAGCAGATTCTTTTTGACAGTAGACCCCATGCTATACGTCTTCTTCATTATAACTGCTCACTGTATTTGTGGTATGTTGTCTGTGTGTGTGTGCATGCGTGTGTGTTAGATGCATGCATGTGTCACCTGCTCACTCAAGTATGCATGCATGCATTACAGTGTACATGTGGAAATCAGGAGGTTTTCTTCTTCTACCATGTGTGCTCCAGAGATATAACTCAGGTCCTCAGGCTTGGTAGCAAGGTCAATCTCAGCTACACAGCAAATATGAAACCAGCATAAGCATGAGATCCCCCCAAATTGAAGGGAGCAAGGGAGGAAGATTCCGCAACACCCTGTTTTCAATTCCTAATAATGGCTTCCATGAACTACATGTTAATTTTCTCAGAGGACGTAAGTAATCAACGTGAAGCACGGAGTATCATGTCTGGAAAAGTACAGATGGAACAAGTGACAACTGTTTGTGATCTCAAGCAACGTTCTGGATGTCTAAGAATGATTCCCTTTTTCATTCAATTTTATCCCATTATTTTGCCAGATGTGTTAGCATTTATTTAATGTCAATAAGTAACTGATTGATTGTGTGTCTGTATCCATCTAAGGGAAGGACAAACATTATTATTTCTGTTTTAAGGCTCTGCTGTAATATTAGTGGCGGTGTTCCATCAATTACTACTTACTGCATTCCTCTACCTAAGATGGGGGAAATGTACAGATTCAACAGGACATCAGAAATGGAGGAGCAACACACACACATACACACACATACACACACACAAACACACACACACTCCCAGCTACTTGGGATGCTGAGGGAAGGGATCAGTAGTTTAACAGTACCTGGACAATATAAGCAAAACCCATTCTCCCAAAAAGGCACACCTAAAACCTACAAGTAAGCAAAGTTAGTTTACAAAATATTCTGGTTATATTTCAAAGATCTATTCAAATCCTGATGAGACTGTCGCCAAAACAAGTCCCTCGGTCTCCCATAACACTAACCTGCACTAACAACTCTGTGAGTATGTAAGAACCAAACATCAGGGATCTTACAAAATAGAATTTCTCAGGAAAAAAAAAACACTGTTAATACTTAGTACAATTAACAAAGGAATTATACACAGGCTAAACATCTGTTAGCTGTTCCTTATGTAAAAATAAGCCCCTGATTTATCTGACACAAAGTAACAACAGGCAAAATGAGGTTAAGAGGCAAACACAAACTTACAACATATATGTACAGATGCAATCACAGTGAGCAGCGGCTCTATACCAAAACTCATTTTAGTTCTAGGTTTTAATTTTCCAAACACACACACACACACACACACACACACACACACACACACACACACACACAACCTAAATAAATAAATAAATGGATTCATAGGGCTCTGTGATTCTTCAAACACACTTTCTTAGTGATCTAAAAATGCTTAAATTGACTTTCTTGTTGTTCATTTCTTAGGGCAATAAGGAGGATTTGTAACTTAGAAAATGGAACTTCACTTGCAAAATTTTAAAGCATTTAATACTGAAGAACCTAACTCACAATAAACTTAAATTATGGAAAATTTTAATTGTAAAGGTAACATTCATTCCAGCTACTAGTGTGTATTGTACACTGCACAGTGTGCTTTCTGAGTAGATGGTAGTTGGCTGTAATGATTACCAGTAGAAGCTTCTCCTTTTCTATCTTCAGATCTCCTTCTCCAACACTGAGGATACCTGTGGCCTCCAGCACATCAAGGAAATACTCTACCGCTGAGTACTATTCTCAGCTCAGAATTTCTTTTTCTTAGAGTCAACCTTTTAGTTTTAATGTCATAAACATATATATACACGTATCATAAACTAATAAATATTTCCCTATAAAAGTTTCAGGATAGTTTCTTCTTTTCCTCATATGGCAAATTCATCAGGCCAAGTGAAAAGAAACAACCTCCTAGGAAGTCCAGGAAGTTCAGTCTGGCTGGGTCTTGGGAAACTCACATGGTTTGCAGAAGACTCATCTTTCCTTCTTTCTCCCTCCCCCCACCCACGCCCCACAGGGTTTCTCTGTATAGCCCTGGCTGTCCTGGAACTCACTCTGTAGATGGGGCTGGCCTCGAACTCAGAAATCCACCTGCCTCTGCCTCCCAAGTGCTGGGATTAAAGGCGTGCGCCACCACCGCCAGGCAAGACTCATCTTTCTAAACTAGCCAGTTCATGATGCCACCTGCACAAAAATCGGTAGCATGTAAAAGCTGAAGGAAAACTACTAATTTTATTAGTGACAAAGAGTAACAATACAAGTGCATTATACAATTACTCTTTCTTGGTGACAAAATCCTTCCACACTGTATGTAAAGGAATACCAATCTTTTGGGCTCTGGGCATTGACAATCTGTTTTTACAATTAGGCAGACTGTCAGTGGGCAGACATAGACCACATCCTCAATGGCCTTAAAGGGTTATAAAGAACACATCCAGAACCCCCCCTTTTCTTTACCAACCTAAAATTCTCTAGTTGATTTTGACAATAAGACTAAGGTAGATATATTCTCTGTATTTATACAAAGATATAAATCTGAGGTTGAATACGCAACAAATATGGTTTACAATTAGTAATTATTGCTGATTATAAGGCTTATTATTAATGCTAAGCATCCACAGCTTGTTCAGCTATAACATAAACATTACCACACTCAGCATGTACATGTAATGCCAAGAAATGAGAAATGAAATTATTCTGCCTAACAACACCATTTTAAAACTTAATGAAAAATTACAGTAAATATATCCATAGTATGTGGTAATTACATAACTTGAAAGTGAAAACATTTCAAAAACGTTCCTTATATTTGCCTAATTATTTTTCATGACCTATGAAGAATTAGTAGATGGCAAATGATCAGAAATCCTTTTGATCTTTTCAACAGAAAACACATCATTTAATCTTGTGCATGCTCTGGATGATTTGAAAACAGTCTGCTAGACTCACTAAAAAGGGAAGCTGCCATTGGTTTACACAGTAAACAATCTGAGAAATACAAAAGGCTGTGTGATTCAATGATGATTAAATTTTTAAAAAGAAAAATTATGAGCCAAGGAAATATATCACTTTCATAATAAATGCTTGCAAAATAACTGAAAAATGTTCAAGAGGTTCATTGACAACGTCAACTTTAGAACATCTACTACTGTTAAAAAAAATCAAGAGATAAACTCTCACTTTTAAGTTTCTCCTTCAAATATACTGACCTCCATTAGTAGGTAGACTTAAAAAATGTGGTATATTGATATAATTGAATATTACTTGGTCATAAAAGAGTGGTACATTTTAAAATCTAAATGAACATGAAAAGCATTATGCTAAGTTGAATAAGCAAGAAGGCGCTATGATCCTGCATGACTCCATGTATATTTAACATCCATGTGGGAAAACTATACAGATAGAAGTACACTGATGGATACCTAAGGCTTGGAATGGGTCAATGACTAGAACATGAAATTACGTTTCTAGGTGTTGAAAATGTCTTCAAAATAAAATAGTGATTGCCATGAATAATTGTTATTATACAGAAACACACTAAACCAAATATTTAAATAGGTGGAAGGACTGTGGTGAGAAACATATCTCAATTAAGTCTTTCATAAACAGGCACAGGATGACTCGCACCAATTACTATTTTCAGTGGTGCTAAATCATTCATTCTATTAGATAGTCTTCCACAGGAGACACGGTATATCACAGTATCTGTCTTTACCCAGTACAACTTTGCCAGATAAATACTAAATGAATTAATACACAGAGTGTAAACAAAGGAATTTCAATGGTGCCTAATTTTAAAAACATCTGCCTTTCAAAATATTAAAAACTAATGTATTTATTTTAAAAACTAGTATTTAAATGGTACCATTTTCTGGAAAATCCAGGACATCTTTTTAAATTTGGGGGTGGGGGGGCGTGTGAAAGAGGTATCAATTATAATGCTCAGCAATAGTAACATCAAGATTCTAAAAACTTTGAAGAGGATCTACTTATAAATGAGAGTAGTGTGTACTGTCATGCATAGGTCCATAGCACTGCACGATTTACTATGATGGAAAAAATTATTTCAGTCTAGAAATTAATAAAGTGTGGTGGAGTAAGCAAAGAAAGAAACTCCTAAACTTATGGGGATGTATCATTATACATGACTCTGAATATTCCTATGTCTGTGTGAATACCTAAACAGGGAGTAAGGGACACACAGAGACACATAAATTTTCAGACCCAGATCCAATGAGCATCTGAAGTCATTGCCTCGCCATCATAGCCTACCATCAATCGACATGAGGAAGACCCCATTTAAATAATTTAAGAGTTCAGAGTAAAAATCAACAGCGGGATATAGCCAATTATATAAGGAAAATACTATGCATCCACGGCATCAAAGCGGGCAATCATCTGAGTGTGGAAGTGCTCCCCCCAATTAAATCAGGTCAATAGTAACAGAAAGTATTTTGTTAGATAATTAGTAATAATTAGAGAAACAGAAAATGAAAAGGCATTTCAATTTGGGCAAAACATTTCAGTTTCTTACCTAACAGTTAACAATTCAGAAACTCTATTTACGGCTTGTATACTTGAGAAATCTGCAGACTATCTAGGCAGCTGCGATGACACGGCTAGAAGGAATGCCCTCTTCCAATGGATACAGCCATCACTAAGATGAAAGTAAGAGGAGAGCTCACCAACTCCCGAAACAGATAAACCCTAACTACACCTGCATCTGCCATGACACATAACCTTACATAAAGAGCCAGAATACTGATACCATCCGAATGTTAATAATCACCTCTTTATATCTTTATGTAGAATCAGCAATTTTGTCTTCCATTGATACACTTTTCATTCATTTGCACTAATGCAATTTGAAAGGTGGTCATGTGATTATGCATCTCTGTGACATTTGTTCATAAAACCAATCACTAATATGATAGGAAAGACACTCATAAGGAAGGGATCTGTAATTGTTATGTGATGTAAGAAGATTTATAATCCTTTTACTACTTTACAAAAATCTACTCTCTACTCAGGAAGAAGCAGGACAGTATGAAATTCATGTCCTTGATTTTCAGAAGCACCTTCGAATCCTGGGAAGAGCATGCAACTAACACAATGACTTTGTAGTTTGGTAACCAGATGGATAGGTTTAGGGATAATCTGAAACGTGTTGTACCAAATATAAGACATCATCTCGAGGAGCAAAGCTACTGTTCCTTCCCAAATGGCACACTAAGATGTCTTAAAGAAAAATGCCCAGAATTTCCAGGGTGCGGTTAAGGATCAGAGTTTTGATTTTGACCTGGTTATTAGAAAGCTGTGAGTTAACTCCCAGCACTAAGAGGGAGAAAGGAAGGGAAGGACAGTGAAAGGAAGAAGGGACAGAGGGACAGGCTACATTATTTAAAACACCAAAGCATTCTATGGAATCCACTTATCAAGGATGAGAGTGAGGTAAATGACCTTTTGACTAAATTTACTCTCCTAGGTTTGTGAAAAGGTTCACTCTAGTGAACTGAGAGGGGGAGAGAGTTGATACCTTTGAAATTTATCATTTCAGATAGCAGCGACTACTCGGGACAAGAGAGGCACACTCTGTGAGACTAACAGCCTGTGTTTGTGCACTGCCATCAAGCTTGCATGATACCCTGCAAATGCACTCTCATATTTAATCACTAAAATCCCTGAAGTTAGGTTCTCATTCAAATAGTAGAAAAGAGTCTGTTAGACATCTTTAAGTAGAACAGGCCACAGCTAGTGAGCTGTTCTGTTTTTGAAAGGAAAGAAAAAGAAATTCACATGGCTACCCCACTCTCAGTAAGTTCCAATAGGAATTTAACACTCTTCAGATAGAAACCAGATACAAAAAAAGGAAAAAGAGCCTGAGCATGAAGACTTAAGCAATTTGAAAAAGTGAGAAAATCTGATACTAAGAAATGTAAAACTCTTTAAATGTAAGATGTGATACTTCCAAGGACACATGGCTTATTACAAATCATTTTCTATCCATCCCTGTCTGGAGAATGCCCACTAGTAACACATGTGCCAACAGGCATTGCTATCTTCCATTGTGTCTATACTGGGACATCACAGTTACCCCATGAGGACAGGCTCCTTTGCTTAAATACAGGTATGACCACAGGAATAACACTTATTACGGATAACAATAATATGATGAACAGGCTAGGCATCTTTACAAATCATTAATGTTGGGTCACAGAGTCCCCTGGGTCTGTGCTAAGGTCTGGGCTGGAATCATTAGAGCTTTGTACAAATCAATGAAGGCACATCTCCATTCTTCCGTAGCTGAAGTCACTGGAATTGTTCAAATGAAATCTCTGACAATGCATTTATATACCACACATACAACACAAATTCCTTCTTATTAATTTTTTTCTTCTCCAATTCAAAGGACTACATATTTAAATATGCAAATTACACAAATGTCTATAAAATCTATAAGTAAAATGTACCCAAAGGCTATTAAAAATTGTTTTCATTTTGTCTTTTAAACATTAGCTTATTTAAAAGACAGCCAGCTGCTAAGAAAGTTCTGACACCACTGAGCAAATTGAGAGACCTGTGTGATGGTTGTCATGAACTATGAGCTAACTCCTGAAAATTAAGAAATAAATAGAAAGAAAAAAAGAGTGTTCCAGAACAATGTCAATGTCATCTTAGGCACAGAGACTGGGTTCATGTATGTGTCAGCGGAATCAACATAATGGGCTATAACAGCTTTGAAGCAGCTAATATGGTCCATTGGGTCAGTAATCCGTGAACTAAGGAGGATTTACTTGATAGATTATAAATGGTTCATAAGAACTAAAAATTACTCCATCAGATCAAAAATTCAATTTTCATATGGTGCCTTTCTACAAATTAGCCAAAAGAAAGTAATGACTCTGAAGCACTTCAAGGTCTATCAGTTAAAAATTCACGTTTTAAAGAAGAATGTAGAAAAGGCAATAAAAATTAAATGCCTTTTTGTAGGGTGAGCCAAGTTATTTAAGGTCAAACTTATCTGAGGCAAGTTAACACACAACAGGAACTGCTCAAGAGGCTCTTCCATCCTCCTACAGTCTGTTCACATTCACAATACAAACAATGAGGTTACCGTCACTGAATAGATTTAAACACACAATTTCGAGAATGACACTTTCTCAAATTAAGGATACATGTTGTGGTTGTTGGCCCAACTTTCTCTCTGTGTTATTCAAGGACTATGGAAAGATCAGGGACAACCTATGGATGTTGGCTAACAGAAACAAACAACAAAAGGCAAGTAGGATTCCCTACAAAACATATTCAACAAGAAGGGAGTGCTACTCCTACAAGGACCAATGCTTATGTAGCCTGGTTACTGAATTAACTCTATTCCTATTCCGCTAGACTAGAGAAATGGCAAGCAGCCTTTAGTAAATTTCATTACACATTCATACTAGGTGATAGTGGTTTTAGATTAATTTTTAAAAAGTAAGCCTATCTACATGAACAGTTGTATTTACTAAGTTCACGGCTACAAAGAAAAGCATGGGAAAATGTTCCAATAATATAACAGACTCTAATTAAAATTCTTAGCTTGGAAAAAATCCCTGTCCTAGAAAAGAAAATGTGATCTATTACCTCTTTGACTAAATGCTATCCGCCTCCCTTCATCACAAAGACATGAAGAAATCACTTATTTTTCCTTTTTCAAGAATAACACTGAATAAAATAATAGATGTTTTCACATCCAAGTAGATTACCTATCGACATACGCACAGTCCTCTTAACTTTCGCACAAGGGAAGGAAAAATTCCAATAATTCTGAAATAGACAGATAAAACTTTTCTCTATGGCTGCAGCCATGCACTGTTATGTGTAACTGCTTATTTTTGAAAAGAGCCTTATTGGTGCTCTCTGAAGGATTTTCTTTTATACATTGCTTTATCCTATAATTTTGTCCCTGTTGGGCACACTGCCTAAATTTAAACACAAACAGTCAAGCAATGAAGAAACATTAACACATTTACTGTGAACAAAAACTCCCAGTTGTACAGTGAAATTTTAATACATTTCAACTTATCTCTTTTACTAATGGGGAGCGTACAAACCCTGCAGGAATTCGCTCTGCAAACTGGTAATTACAGTAGACTCACTTTTTTTTATAATGCATATGTATAGTCAGACACCGACACAAAAACCCTGGCTTCTCTTTTGATGTAGGTTACAATAGAAATGTTTTCAAAATTATGAACATGTACAGCCATTCTAAAGGAACACATTATTTCACAGAAAGGTGTTTTCTTTGACTGTACATGGGCATGAGCAGACATATGTCTAGATGTGTCCTGTACACACCAAACAACACATGCATTATTTGCACGCACTTTGTCATCTGCCCCTATAATCTTGGTTAACAGAATAAATCTGGTCCTGTTGGTACAAAGCCAGCCCTGATGTTCACAAAGAGGTGATAGTCTTTCCTTTCATGCCTAGATTTCCAAGTCTGTCCTCTCCAGCTTTGGGGATTTAAACTTCAGTTTTGAAGTGTCATTAAATAACTGAATACTGCAAACCACCAATCCGCCTCACTGAAGGTATATTTGCCTCTGAGCAAACAGACTCTGTGTGTCTATCTGAACAAGCTCTACAGATTTGGATATTAATAATGGTAGTCTAGACAATTAAAAGAAGTCAAATATGCTATTACATCACTTACTAGACACTACATTTTTGGTTTTATAAGACCTTCTCAAAATTTGAATCTGCAGGGCTGCCAAGTGTATCAATTTATAATGTTTTTTGAACTTACATTTCTATATGTTATCATGTTGAAGGAAAGTATGTAAGATTAAGTAAGACTTTGAAGTGTGTATACTTTTGTAAAATTCTGAAAATATCAAAAGGGAGTTTCTAAACCCAGTGACTAGGTATTATCTACAAATTTCAGACCTAAGGGTCTAAAATTAGAAATCATAACATAACATTTAGAAGAAATGCCCAGCGTGCATTTCTGATCGTAATATGCAAGCATAGTTTGGGGATCTCTACCTGGCCTTCGCATTCATATGAGAATAGAAGAGAGAAAGCTCCAACGCCTGGCTGAGGCAGAATGAACTCATCACTGAAGCAATGAGATAGTTCAGAGACATTAAAAGCACCTTGTCTCTACGGCAGTGGTTCTTAACCTGTGGCTCACAACCCCTTTGGAAGCCCCATATCAGATATCCTGCTTATCAGATATTTACATTACAATTTGTAGGAGTAGCACCCTTACAGTTATGAAGTAGCAACAAAAATAATTTTAGGATTAGGGGTCACCACAACATGAGGAAGTGTTTTAAAGGTTCACTGCATTACGAAGGTTGAGAACCACCTGCTCTAAGGCCAAGGGTCTATTTATTTTAGGCAATTCAGTAACCAGTTCTAGCCTTAGGTCTCCTTGGCACTGCAGAGAAAAAGAGCTTCTCCTACAACCTCCCCAGCTCTTTAGTGCTGAAAAGTATTTTCTTTGTGTGTAAAATCAAACACAAGAAAGAGACTTATCCAAGCTCAAGAACCAGAGGCTGGTTCCACCAAAAACAATGGATGTACAGTGAAGTCCTCATGAAACACCAACTGCTTCTATTTGGAAATGAAGTAGAACATTCCCCAACTCTGATAGAAGGCAAACACACGCATGCACGCACACATGCTTCCAGTGTTGTTTCCTTAGCCCTGATGCACAGCTGCCAGATGTTATGCCTCAGCAAATAGTCAAGTAGAAATGGCACAACTGTAAGGAGGGACTTTCCATCACAATTTTCTTTTGGAGAATTGATGTGCTGACAAATTCCGTTTGTTTTTAAATACTTCCATTAACAAATAAATGTTAAAGTCAGGATACACAATACTTATCTATCCATATACATTTTCAATTACTATTTTCATAAAATGGATATTTTGCAGATGAGTCTTTTTCCTTGACTATAAACTCTGGCTCAAAAACGACTAAGTTAACAATAAAAGTACAACTATATATGAAATATATAAAACCAATCTCTTTCCTGTGACTTAAAATCATACTGTACAATCACTAAACATTAACAGCATTAACACCAGCATCATTCAAGAGAATGTAGCTTATCCTGCATATATATTATTTCTCCATCTAGTCTATCTGAAAAGTTGTTCAAAGCTATAAGAAAATAAACCAATAAACTATCTGTCCCTCCATGAAGTAATCATAAAAGGCAATGTGATCTGATATGTTTAGTGTCACCCATGCTCAAATACTGTGAAATGTTTAGTCATAACTGGCACTATCAATTTATTAACTTTCTTAAGATTAAAGAAAAAGTAATAATTCATCCTCTTCCCTGGCCTCAAGACCCAGAGATAGTTGTGTACTAAAGCCTCCATACAGTAGCCTGGCATGTCAAAACACACCCTCCAACACCTCTTCTAAGGTTTCTCAATCTCTCATTTAGTAAAATGAGAGGATAGCCTGAAAGAGTCTATTTGAATCCTTCCCATTCAAGATAAAGTCCTCTCAAGCTGTTCCCTGCAGTGAAGCAGGATGAATGGGTTGGCTGTCCCAGACTCGTGGATACTGAATGGCAGTTAAAACACAAAACACCACACCAGGCTCCGTGCTTCCATCCATATGAACCCTTTCATTGGAGAACTGAGAGCTTCCTAAATGGGTTTCTGATTCCTTAGTATGAGTACTGATGTATATGCAATGCTATATGGGAGGAGCCAACATAAACCAATCACCTCTGAGGGACTAGGAGTGATTAAAAAATAGTAAGCATAGCCAAAAAATGGTTGGTGACCTTCTCTTTCACTCAAATTTCAGGAACTCTGAAACATTTAAGAAACACATACCTGGGCTTGGCTGTCTATTTTAAATGACCTCAGAATGTTTCTAGATAGATGTCATAAACATTGCTATTCAGGAGATGTCATTTTGATTTCCACAAAATACTCCTAGTTTCTAAGACAGCCATTTCCTACCCTATTCATACAATTAGTCAGTTCTACCTGTGTGACCCATAAACATGTCAGTAATGTACAATTAAGTGTGTTTTCTCTGAAACCCTATCCATATGTCCACAGAGCTTGCAGCAAGCATGCTTTAAAAATCTGTTTATTAGTAAATGTGAGGCTAGTATTCTAATTCTAAAATACTTTACCTGTGTTCAAATTGCTTAACCCTGATGCACAGCCACCAGATGGTAGACTTCAGAAAGTAATTCAGAAATACGTTACTTTTAGTGGGCTTTTGCTCATTGTAATTTTCTATTACAGAACTGAGCTATTAACAAATTCTGATTTTTATTCCTCCATTAACAATTAACAAATGTTAGAGTTAGGGTATACAATGTTCTTCTCTTCATATTTTAGCTGCCAAAATATTAGTTTCAGTATTGATTCCTATGAAAAGAAGTTTTGATTTTGTGTGTCAAAATAAAATTTTCCCCTATAATCAATTTGTCTGGTATTTTACAAGTTGATAATGAAGGTGAAGAATCTTTCAGTGCTAGAAGCAATCAGTATAATATGGTACTGTTATCAGCTAATAAAATTAGAGTGTCAGTTTATTATAACAAGTTTATACTTTAAAACTCTAGATACAAGTCTTGGGCCCTTAGCTTTTTTATCTAAGAAAGCAAAACACAGACAGGAGGCATAAGGAATGTAAATGTGTGCTAATAATAATTCCTTTGATGTAAAACTGTGTCTTGCATTAATCTGGGATCACAGAAAATAGTGATGATACATTTTATTATTATTATTTAAACATTTTAGCCAGGGTGAAGGAGTCTTGTGAATTAACTGTGAAATTTGCACAGTTGCTTTTGAGAAAACAATGTTTTATATCACAATCTCTTCCTTTACAGTAAGCCTAATTTTTTCCACATTTGTAAACAAAGTCAGCCACTTACTAGATATAAAGACAATATGCATACGTCATAATAAATTCCCAGGCTTTTTAGGTACATAGAGGTCAAGGACAACAAACAATAAATCAGAACTTCTCCAGCATTCGTACAATGGCAAGAAGAAGCCTCTTCCATCAGATTTTATACCCCTGGCTTTTCACTTGCCTCATACGTCCTGGCCCTGGCCCTATAAATGGTTTATACTATCATGGTACCCATAAGAGACATAGAACATACCACAAAACTAAACAAAATATAAATTCTAGGTGCTTTCCTTAAAGGACTTGTGGAGTGATAGGAAGAACAAAATGAGTGCTTCTTTGGACACTGTGGGGAAATGAGCCATTTCCTGAGGAAGGTTTCCTAAGCATTTCCCGGGGAGAGAATGGAGCATCTCACAGGGAGCTGGTTTCCAAGCCAACTGAATCAGGAACCCACTCCACACTCCTGAGACTGCAACTGATGGAGAGGAGAGAGGAAGCCAGGGAGAGCAGGAACTATGTACCTAAATGGCTATCCATTTTCATTTTTAAATGGATGCAGGGAAAGGGCATAAATGATTAATATATGAATCAATTCCCCCAGGGATTCCCTTCCTCCTGACTGCCACTACCTCGCCAGTTTTTCAATATGCATTTAAGAAAGTACGGATTTGCTTACAACTGCCAATGGCAACGAGCAGATTCCGTAAATGCTAAAAGATAATGTACAGGAAAAGCACCCAGTGCAGACAAGAGAATTAACTCTCCAGCAATCTGTCCCTTCCCTCTTGTCTGTATAATCAGAATGGGAACTGCACGCAGCAATCTCAATCTAGCGGGTTTAAACTTTAAGGAAAGAGCCAATTTGCTTTTCTAGTCATTCTAAACTCTGGTAGCAACTAAAACCTTGTTCCTAACCCTAGGAATGCAAAGCAGGTTCTCTGCCTATTTTACAGGAATTTACAACTGCACAGGGTCCAATGGATCCCACACTCATTTTTAAAAGACTAATATGCCCTCTTCTGGTTTCTGGCTTAAGGGGGAAGAAGAGAAAAAAAAATAGGCTAGTTTTTCAGATGGGAAACGTTTGAGTTAAATCATATCTTTATTTACTATTAATAATTGTATGTGTATAAGGGAAAATATTCACAGGTAAGTATTAACAGTCCAAGAGTCCACCATATGCAAGGTCGGCTTGTCCAATGACACAGTGATCTGAAAGGGGTTTCTCTGCTGACTTCTCAAGTCAGCAAACGATGCTGAAGGCGATGCAATTTGCAAGAACAAAGGTTGGAGAAAGGGAATCAGAGTAGTCACCAGCAAAGTCGGAGAAGCCGTCCTCGTGGTGCCACACCCCCTCAGAGTGCCCCACTCTGCCCACTCAGGTCTGCTTCCACAGCTACGGCCGGCAGCAATGCCAATTAGTGTCAGCTGTGATGGGATTTCAGAGCCATGGACCTTTGTCTTAGAGGAAGTGGGCTGCAACCACCAACTTACTATACAGTACAGAGGCAACCTAACAGCCCATTAGGTGGAAATGACTTCTCAGCCACTTCCTCCAGGGACGACATTGGAAACTGATGGCTTAGACAGACGGGGACATTTTTTACATTCCTGTATAAACTGCCCCCAGGAAGAGGGATGTCTTATCATTTGATGTTGCAGATGATTTCATCTGCTCTGTTTTCTGTGGTACTCTTTCACAATATTGTGTATATAATGTGATCCTGAAAAAAGTACGGTAAATATTGCAGAAATGGAGGGAGTCATCTCACTGTGTGGAAAGAGAGCATTTGATAGGTCACTGGAGGAGATCTCTGTAAGTTGCTAAAATACAGAAATGCTCTAAGTAGGCTTCTGTGGTGTGAAGGTACTGCTGCCCCCTTGCATGCCTGCACCAAGTTCCTTCTAGATTAGGTCAATGTTAACAGAAAGTAAAACACTTCTGTTCCTACATCCAGAAAGAGATGAAATCAGGTACCACACACAGACAAGAGGTTTCCAGAGGGGCTTTAGGTCCAAGTGCATGGGATATTATACTGCTAAGATCAAGAGTGACTTCCAACCAGCAACATATGGAATACATACGTTACAGGAGAAGAAGTGACACAGGTTAAAAGTATACTTTTCAATGTGAATTTTAAAAGATTTATTCAAGGTTCCTACAGCAAATGTTTATCACTCAGCAGTCAAATGTGTCACTTGATACAAAAAAGTCTCACATTTATGTCACTGAAGAGTATGATTTTGAAGGACCAAATGCGCATGTGCACAGACATCAGTTATCATGTCAAAGGACATAGTGACAAGAGTAATCAGAGCATTCCTCCTAGTCAGCACTATCAAAGACAGAACTGGTAGGGTGCAGAAGGCTGGACAGACAGCCAAATATGCGATACCAAGAGATTTTTCAGTAATATTGTGTATGTGGGCTTCATAATTAACATCCCAAAGCCATTAATATTTCTGCTCATAACCTCAGGTGGGTATTATTAGCTTTTTATGTTTTTATTTAGTTCTACTTTCAAATTTATCAATAATACATTGAAATGAGAGACTTAATAGAACAGTCGCTGTCATAGTCCTGATTACTAGCATATCTAGAAAAGTATCTCTCAAACTCACACATACATTTACTATTTGAAAGTATTATGAGGGCTTGTGTAGACCTTGTCAAGTAAAAGCCAAGAATCCTTCTGAATGTCAGTGTGTTTTGATGTGTTTGTTTTAGTAAACTAACAGGGCTACAGTACCAAACCCTGGCTCTCCTTCTTAGGAAGAACAGGGCATAAACTTCCTGAAAGTATACATCTCTTTCATTATTAACTATTTAACCACCCTGACAGTCCTAAGAGGACAAGTCGTTATCTCAAAATAGTTCAATGCTCTAACTGCTTCTGTAAAACACAGTAACAGATGATTTGTGGACAGAACATAACAGCTATAGATAGTAAAGAGAATGAAAAGAAGAAATGTCTATCCCAAGATTGAGCCTAATATATGTATTTTTCCATATATTATCTATTGCCTACAGAATTAGAGTTTACTAATGCTGGACAAGTTGTCTTACTTTGACATATAATACTCAGTGTAATAAATACTCTAAAAAGATGATTCAAATCATTAGGAGGGCATCGCTTTATCATCTCAGTTATATGGGGGGAGCAGAGTGAGGGGCGAGCCCACTTTCTCATGCAGAGCCACATTTGTAACACTTAGTCTAACCCAGTTTGCAGTTTCTGTTTTACAGCCTTTTGCCCTCAAACCTCTGGAAGTCAAAAGCTACATGTATTCCTCTTGAAAAGAAGTTTATTTTGCTGCCAGAGAAGGAACCCAAAGTAAAAATACACAAAGTATTCAGTATATAAAAAGAAGAAACTAAGCATTTTACAGACAAAACCAGAGCCATAAAAAAACTAAATTTGTAAATCTGGAGTATAATTAATATACTTAATGACATGGTCTCAATCTTTACAGAACTTCTTAAAAAAATAATCTATTTCTAACATGAACCACTAGAATGGAAGAAACATCTTACGCCTTCATGGATGGACAGAGTTTTAGGTTCTAATCAATTACTTATAAGTTATTAACATATATGCTGATGCATTAATGTTAATTGATCAAAAAGTTACAATTACAAAACATACAGCGTTAATTTAATCAAACAATGTGTTAGAGAAATGTTTTGGAAAACAAAAGTCCAAGAAAGTAGAAATAATTTTAAGACTTTTAATTTCAAAAGTTAATAGAAGAAAGATCACTCTAGCAAAGATGGTGTCATATTGGTTAGAAAGGGGAAGGGGGGAAACAAAATAATGTGGATTAGATGAAGTAGTTCATACATCAAAAGCAGAAAAAGCAAAAACAGTAAATGGAAACGAAGACTGTTACTAAGAGCTGTAGAAGAGCTGTGTTTCCATAAGCTGCCATTAAAAGGACATAGGACCAGTCCATACTTGTAAAATTAGCTGGGACCATTTCAATTTAGCAGTCCTGTTAGAAACAAGTTCAGGTCTAAACACAGGCAATACATAAAGGCTGTACTTCAGGGTAAACAATCAATTTTGTATCTTCACAAAATAAACTTTCAAAGCTAAAATAATCTTTGGGCTTTCTTACATTACCAGTGTTGTTAAAAAATACATCGAAACCGAGAACTCTATTGAGACTTGCAGACTGGGCCAAGATGTTCATGTATGATCCTAGAAGAGTTCCCAGATGGCATCTCCTGAAGTCCTGGTGAAATCTCGGGGAGTTTCCCTAAGCTCCAGGCAGCCTAGTCCTCCAGATGAAAAGCCCCCTGAGGGTTCAATCACAGACTCTGACAACCCAACTCAGAGATTAACAAAATTAACCCCCTCTAGAAACACAAAATGAGCAAAGGCACTCTGTTTCCTGTCAATGAGTCATGTGTGCAAATGTTCTGAATCAGTTAATCAATACTCCTAGGACACCCAGACTTATTCTGATGATTACTGTATTTCCTGCTATCAAAAGCCTCTTGGCATGAGCTGGCTACCTTGCCTGGAGAGACTACAAAGCTATGTTCTCTCTGAGCAAAAACATCAAGAGTCTGGAGACAATTAATTTGCACTGGAAGAAGGCGGGCCAGAAAAGTGTGGGGCTCTGATTAACTAAATGAAGCCTTAACGTCCACATATTCATATATGAATATAGAATAATGTCTATCTTCATAGAACTATGAATAGAAAAGGCTTCCTTATGTGTTATTTGTGAATTATTTATCTTTTCAGAGATACTCTATTCCTCACTTGCAGCAACTGCTTTCACACTAAATTTTCCAGCCATGTGAGACACCCTGTACAAAGAGCCAAGGAGAATGCCAGAGAAAGAGTAAATGGTAAACAAAGTCATTGTGGTGATTTTAATCCTCCTCTTAGATAAGACTAAAATAATATTTCTAATATGAGCAGTATATACTTTCTAGACACACTGTTTATTCATTTCTAACTACTCTCAGCACTTGATGTATAAGCTGATTCCACAAGGAAACCTGAAAAGGGTCAGGAAACATAAAAGAGTGAATTATGACTTCCAAATCTGTCATTTACATGCCATTACTCACTAGAGTATAGACTCAAGATCAAACTCCAGCCAGTTTCCTCTGTTATCATGTGCAAGATGTTTAACACGTACCAGGTTTTCTCAAAACTCCTTATTTACATGATTTACAGTAATATTTACATAATGAAAGCAAGCTTTTTCTTGCTTTGCTTACATAATTTATTGGGCTTTCTTAAATATCACACCTTCCAAACCTACAATTCTTTTTTTTTTCAATAATTTATTTTATTTTATGTAAATTGGTGTTTTGCCTGTGTGTGTGTATATGTGAAGGTGTCAGATATTCGAGTTACAAACAGTTGTAAACTGCCAGGTTGGGTACTGGGAATTGAACCTCTGGCAGAGCTCTTAACCACTGAGTCATCTCTCCAGTCCCTTAACTTACAGTTCTTATCTCCTGTTCAAGAGAGAGATTTGGGAACTGTTTCTTTGGTGCCTAGAACACATCCTGAAGAAAGAAGCAGTTGATCCCAGCTATTTGAATGGGATAGGACAGACCAGGTATGGCTAGCTTTGCTCAAAGCTTCAGGTAGTGAACAGCCATGGGGTCTTTCAGAACCATGGTTGACCAGCTTTGGGAACTTTTACAGTACAAATAGCAGACATGAAATTATGAATTCAACAAGTATTTTCTAAATGTCTACTCTGTGCTGGGTTTTACAGATACATAGAGTGTGAAGTGGATAAGCATACTGCAGAATTTTAACCTGTAAGGCCAAAGGAGATTCACAGCAAATGGGGTATATGCAGGATTCTCTGATCTACAGAGAAGACACCTCTTAACCTAGTCTGCTTCACTGATCAAGGAGTGAAAAGGGATACAGGTTAAAGTCAACTTCGCTGTTCTAGGACAAAAAAAGGTTGTATTTCAACTGAAAACCTAAGTATGATCATGCAGAAGTAAGTGTCCACAGCACATCTACCGCATGAAGGAAGCAGCTCATATACCTTCTTCTTTATGGCAATAGGGACATGCCTCCTACTGTTTTTCTTTACCACTGTAGCCACGGTACAGGCCTGTGAACCATTCACTCTCCAGGACTGCAGTGTCTAGCCAAGAGTTTATACTTTCCAGCACACTTCCACTCCAACTACTGCCTGAAACTAATCTTGCAAAAAGTGTTTTCTGTTGCGTTCCCAGGAGGACTGATGCTCTTCCTTTTTTGTAGTAATAATCCTTTCCCCCACTGCTCCATTAGGTCTTGAACGTGAATCCCATGCTTGACTTTCTCTTACTTTGCCTTGTTCTTCAGGACTCTAATGTCTCACTATCCTCAGTCTTGACTAAACTAAGGAGCAGAAAAAAATAGGCTTGGCTTTGTTATGTTCTTACTGTCCACAGCTCTCTTTCTTGTCTGTTGTTCTAATGATGCCAAATAACCCCGCACTTACCCTCAGCAGAAAATCATTTGAGTCTCTTATGTATTATGAGTAAATAAAACTTTTGTCCCCACTAATTCTACAAGAAAGACCAAGGAGCATAATACAGCTCTCACCCAGTGTAGCAATGAGGGACAGGGGTTGGAAAGACCAAGGCTGCCATGTAGCCACACCACAAGTAACAACACACAAGGAGATAACTGAAAAAGGATGTGCTGAATCTGAAGCATTTTAAATTACACTCCTGGAGTGGCATTTGGGAGCCCTCTTTGCTTGTCTAATGGTTTTCATGCCTGCCAGATGCACCACTATAATTAGATTCGCTACAAGTTGAAAAGAATGGCCGACGAGCTACGTCTTTCCTAAACACCCCCAGAAGAAATCTCAGCTTCCCAGCAACTTATGAATAAGAAAGTTGACTATAGTGTGAGAGTGACGGATGAGACAATGTGAGAAATGAACAAAATAGTTTTATGTCCGTAATGTATCAGCTTTCTGAGATCATAGAAACTGAAGCAAAAATATCTACATTAATTACTCAATAGGATTTAGTGAGAAGCAATGAACATGCTACCATATAGAGTTAGAAAAGAACACATTCAACTTGCTTGTAAACAATTTGTCTCCTTTCTGTTCCGCTTGACTCTCATTCAAATGCAAGGTGATTCAGTTCTCCTCACTAGAGAGTTCAGGAATGCAACATGAAGAAGCTCTGAAGTGCAAGAGCCATTACCAGAGGCTGCCGCCACACACTGGCTCACACACTGGCTCAGGCGTTCATCTTCAGTACTGACCCATTTCAGAGATGAGGTGGGCAGGGCAGACCTCCCTACTCATACTGACCCATTTCAGAGATGAGAGGTGGGCAGGGCAGACCTCCCTACTCATACTTTAAAGAGTTATAATTTGTTATGACAGAACAAGGAAAAAGTAGCTGTCGGTTCGACTGCCATTTCTGTCATACGTTTTAATAACTGATACATCTTCACAAATTACTATATATATATATATATATATATATATATATATATATATATATATATACTCACTCTGTGAAATTTTGCTTGGTTGTATCATGCAAACAATTTATGAAATTATAGAAACACACTGAACACGGCAGTTCATTTGTTGAAACAATTATTCAGATCTTTGTCAAAAAGGGGAAAAGAATCCCAAGCACAGGAGGACACTGTGATGTTCTAATTCCATGCTCTAATATGTACAATATGTCTGCGGTTCTGCTGAATTATGTTAATAAACTGTAGCCTAAATATATTTGTCACAACACAAAGGAAAGATACTATCAACTGTCCTTCCAGATATTTTAGTCTACAGGCAATCAGCCTGAGTCACCTCTATCACCCACAGATAAAAAGAAAGGTGGTGACGACAGTTGTCCTAAGAGACCCAAAGGATTTCCTTCTGATATTTCAAATTATCCGGAAAATAACTGCAAAGCACAGTGCAGCACAAATGCCATTTTTAAATGACATGTAAAAATCCAACTCTTTACATTCATCCTATTGCTTTGGTTTGGTTATCAATCAAAACTAAGACTCCAAAGCAGCTTCGAGGAGGAGTTGGAATCCCTGTTAGCGGGAAGGTGGGGTTGATAGATAATGTCTCAGAGTAGGGCTGCCATTTCAATGCCTGAATAAAGACAGAAAAGCAAGGTAAGAAGGCCGTCAGTCCGCATGCCAGTGATGCAAGACGGGCATAGCTCAGCTCGACGCTGCAGAGGCTGACTTTGTTTTTGTTTTTGTTTAGGAGTTAGTAACTAGTAACTTGAAAGAACAGCATTATAAAATCGTGTCAACAAACCTTTACTGGGAATCTTTGCTGAATTCTCTGAAATAAAAGTTAAGTTTGATTTTAAAATACCTGTCAGGGACAATTATTGATGGAAGTCAACTCAACTTTCAAAATTCACACACACACACACACACACACACACACACACACACACACACACATTTATCATTAACATACCAAGGGAAATTTTTCCTCTGTACAAAAGCAAGTCTAACTTTTTAAACCTAGACTGCATAACTTCAGTGAAAGTACAGTATTGAATATTTCCGTTTAATTATTTTAATATCAAGTTTGAAGGAGAAGAGAAATCTAACACCAAAATAAAATGAAGTGCTAAGAAAACAGAAGCTAAAAATCCAGGCTCAAATTATGAATTGTGTAACAGTATGTTACACACAATAAAATGTGGATGTCTTGCTTTCTCCCAACATCTGGAGATAGTTTAGTATAGCAATTTCCAGAAACCAAGCAATTGTCCGGCCGGCCTGACTAGCCCCTTTCATTCACAAATAAACAATTAATGAAATGGGCAACTAATTTTCCAAGTGTTCATATTCATTAGGCTGTTTCCTGAGATTAAGTGTCCGCCTTATGATGGAAGACTGTATACACTAAACCATCTCCTACTGTTTCCCATTCCCCAGAAACTTTTCATGTATTAAAGTTAGACTGAATTTCTATTTTATTTCTTTGTAAGACACTAGGAATTGAAAATAAAATCCTTCCAACTATACAGAGTAAGAAGGAAAACTAGTAAACATGACAAGGGTCCCCTAATCAATTTTTAGGTAGAAATGTTAATCTTGTAGCTTCAGAGGCTCAATAAGTAGTCCTGAAAAACATACAATGTGAAAAGTACAATGTGAAGCCCTGATTTGTAAGCATGTGTGTGTCCTCAAAGAATTCACACCTAAGCACAGAGACAACTTTAACTACACATAAATATTAATTGGGAGTTGATCAACATGACAAGAAAGAGATAAACAGAATGTTCCCAGACTCAGAGAGGAGATGTCTCTGGGGTGTAAGAAAAAGCTTACTGAAAGAATCACATGGAGAATGGACAGGCTTTCCTGAGGTGCTGATTCAAGGTCTTTGAGGCCAGAGACCATATCTTGTTTTACTCAATAGCTCTTATCCAAACAAACCTTTCACCTGGACCATCAGCATTTGTGCAAAAGGAATTCCGCAGAAATCAACATCAGGAAATGAATGTCATCCAAGGAGATATGTATCACCAATGGTATACAGGTAAGACAGCATAGGCCAAGAACATGTAACTTACAAAGTCCAGAGCCCCAAACACTGTTTCTTAAGCCACTGTTCTACAGACGCGTTCATCCTCTGTAAATATCACCTACTTTTTTTCTGAAATTTCCCACAACCTTTACTTCCCCCTTTCCCATGAACTGAGAACTTAAGCTTTGAGTTTGAATTAGGTTATTAGGTGTCCACTTTTTGCAGCTTGTCCTCATATAAGTCATGATCTTGTATGACTTTTCTCCTATCAATCTAGCACTTGTCTGTTATTTCAGAAGATTCAGTTATGAGATGACAGGAGGAAAACAGAAAAGGCTCCTTTGCTTCTGTGAAAAGTATCCTGCAAGCCTAAACTAAAATAAAAAATGACATTTCAAATTGTGAGACATAAAGAAGTGAGAATACCCAAGTATATGACTAATACAATGCTTACAGTGCCAGTTGCATATAAACCTATCTAACATACTTTTCCAGTGTTAAAATATGGATCACACATGGAAGAAATAATGCATTGTGTTAAAGCAATAATCAGAAGCCTGTTATAACTGACTAGGAAGCAGACATTGTACCATAAAGACTAAACTATTCTATGCTAACCCCGAGACCAGAAACCTTTTACTTACAATCAGTTTAAATTCAAAAAACAAATACTTATGATAGCAAAGGATACTATTATAGCCCAGGAGCAATGGCAGGGGTGGACTATTCCATGAACATGAAGGACAGTAGCTTTGTAGCAACCAAATGCGAAGGGTATCAATAATACCATTCCTCCCACTACTTAAATTAAAATTTCTTCCATTTTAAAAGTGTCCCTTGCTATTTTTCATATAAGCAATAGTTAATCGCCATAAGTGGAGATACTTAGTTGCTACCAGAGGTTGGGCTCAGCGATTCCCCCAGAAAATGTATCCATGAATTCAATTGTGACTTAGAAGACTGTGATTGTGACAGTTCCAACTGTGACGAGTGTAGGTTTCATCCAGTTATGTCATATAGTGTTGTAAAAATTGTACAAGCTGTATCAGACTTTGGTGTATGTAAAACTAACTGTCTAGGTGATATCACATGGCACTTGTCTTAACAAACAAACAAAAAAAGTCACCAAAGGCAAAAGAGTAGAATATAGTATCTTATGGAAAATACTTTCTCAAAAAAGAAATAGATTCTGTCTTCTGCGTCAGGTACCGTAAGTGTAAGCCTAATAAAATAAGGCTGAAAACAAAATTATGATATGTCTCACAAAATCCTACCCACTGATACTGGGAACTGAAACCTAAGGGTTAAATTTGATCATCACGAAATTCAGAGAAGACTAAAATGTAGCAGGGGACAGGCAAATCCTGGGATCAAGAGGTTGAATCCGAGATAAACAATTGGTTAGTGGAAAACTCAAATACCTTTTCTGAGTATTAATTCTGAATGCCTTGATACAAAGGATGGTGACTTCTGGTTCCTAGCCTCTGACATTCAGCACTGTGTAGAGCATAGAATAACCTGGCAAAAACACAGATGCTTCCACACCACACTCAGTTTACAGTGATGGCTTCATTTTAAAAACAACAAAATACTTGGAAAACACCTGTTTAGAGTAAAGTAAGAATTCAAAAAATCCTACCTACTGGGTAGATGACTGGGCAGATGACTTAGTAAAGTGTTTGCTGCACAAGCATAAAGTTGAGTCTGGGTCCATGCACCCATATCAAAAGCATGACCAGGTTATGCTTGCCTGTAAGTCCAGCACTAAGGTGGCATTGATGGCAGAAGAAGGCAGATTCTCTGAACTCAGTGGTCAGCCAACCTAGCCGAATTGGTATCAGATTCAGAAAGAGAACTTTTCTCCAAAAGTAAGGTAGAGAGCAATTGAAGAAAACACCAAACATCAAGCTCTGACCTCCACATATATGTGCCATGTACACACCAATTAACACAGACTGCAAAACACACAAGAATAAAAAATTCTATCAACACACATGATATTAATATCACGTTTGTATCTCTAAGAAGAAAATAGGATGTTCTTTTATAAACATTTTAAATCATTAAATTGAAAAAATGCTTTCTAAGAGGCTTGTGGTAGAGCTCACTGATGGAGCCTTTACATGTGGAAGCAAAACCTGGTCCCCCAATACCATAACTGAAAAACAATAAAATAGTGGATAGATGATGGATGGATGAATGATGGATAGTCAGATGAATGGAACTAAGTAAAACCTCTGTAAACACATTCTACTACTAGCTAGGCAATATCTGCTGACAAGGATGACTGCATCCAAGGAAGAGGATATGACATGACCAACACAACCATTACCCTTAATGAATGCTTGGAGAAGTTCTTTAGTAATATACAAGGTTGATAATTTTGCCTCCATTAATAATGATAACCTTGACCAGCTTTCAAACTCTTACTCTTTTTTTTTCAAACTCTTACTCTTATGTAAGCCAGACCACAGGCTATTATGTTTTACATCCATGGTAATGTTCATCAGGAAACACAATCCCATATATGCCCCCTTGCCATAATAGATCTTTTAAATTGTAGGAATCTGAGAAACAGCCCAGACAAGACCATTCTGCCATTCCCTCATTCTCTTTCCTGAAGATCATGGGATGCACACATAACTGGCGGAATATAATGGAACAGGGCATGCTTTGCTGTTTCTTCCAGCTGACTATCCTTACCCATAGTCTTGTCTGTTCATTTCCCACTGTCTATTCTTCATCAAGCCTAGCAAAACCGACTCAGTTTTCATTGATCTCTTAGGACTTTATTTCCTTATAAAAGCACTATGTATCATGTAAAAGTCAGACTATAAATGTTTGGACACGTTTTTCTTGCTGATCTACCTTTTCCTAACAGGGGCCCCAGCCAAGAGCTTAGAAGGCTACGTAGAAAGGGATACTTTTCCTTCCTCAATAAAATATTATTTTATGGACGACATGAGTTAATTGAACTGTCACCATAGCTTCTCTTTGCATATAATCAAGAAAGAATCAGAGATTCTAAAGGACTCGGCTAAGGTCTCATATCTGATCAACAGAAAACCCAGTGTTCAAAATCAATTCTATGAGCTCAATTCCATTATATCTGCTCCCCTGCATCAGGACAATGCCAATTTAGCTGGCTAATTTGACTACTATGATCATTGCTAAGGTTCTTTATTCATACCATAAAGGGCCTCCTGGAAAGCATGGGCTATGTTTAGGAGGCACCCCTGGCATATGAAAGCGTGCACTTTGCTTCTATCTCAAGCCGTTCTCTCTTAGTTGTTACTGATACAAATGTTACTACATCTTTCAGGAAACATTAAGAAAACACAAACTCAGTTCTTAAAATTATTAACACATGACTTGTTATAGGTTTAAGTTATAGTGTTCAAAGCTCTGTAGTCATATGCTGACAATCACACCATGCCTTTGAGAAAATGGACACTGAATTAGAGTCATGAAAATTACCGACAAATGCAAATTTCAGTCTACTTTTAAAGTCTACTCTAATCTTGGCACTGTAGTCAATATTGGGATCTTATTCTGTAAGCTCTCTTCCTCATCCCCAAAGAAATAAGCTCTGAAGAACTAAAATTAATGATACGATAGATATTCTCAGCATGGCATAAACTGAAAGTTAATCATTTTAGTTTTAAAATAAAAGCAAGAGGATGGGGATTTTTGGAAGGGAAACTAGGAAAGGAGATAACATTTGAAATGTAAATAAAGAAAATATCTAGCCAGGCAGTAGTGGTACACACCTTTAGTCCCAGCACTTGGGAGGCAGAGGCAGGTGGATTTCTGAGTTCAAGGCCAGCCTGGTCTACAGAGTGAGTTGCAGGACAACCAGGGCTGCACAGAAAAACCCTGTCTCGAAAGAAAAAAATCTAATTAAAAAAATAAAAGCAGCTTTCTCTGATGAATTGTATTTCAAAAGAAATGATCACTTGTTGGGTATGGTCAGGAAACACAATTAAAAGCATGCTTTTAATCCCAGCACTGAGGAGGCAGAGACAAGTTGTTCTCTGTGAGTTTCAGACCAGCCTAGTCTACAGTGTGATTTCTAGGCCAGCAAGGGCTGCATTGTTGAAGACCTTGGCTCCAAAAAGAGAGGAGGGGAATAAGAAAAGGAAAAAAAAAAGAAATCTAAGAAGAGAAACATAAAAAGAATTATGACAGCAGCCCTACTTCTCAATGAAAGGTGAGGTTACCCAGCCTGAGCTTTTCCTGGGGCAATCACAGCACACAGCCCCACAGATCCATTCTTCAGTGCAAATGGAGAGAGAGATCAGCTCATCTGCTTGCGATTTTGAATCCACAGTAGAAGAGCATAAATGGAAGGTCTTCATCAAAGGCACAAAGATGGTTCCTGTCATCCAGCTTACCAGAGTGTTACAGCAGCCAGCTTTACTAGGGATTGTTGTAACTGATGGTTTCAACAATGTCTTACTCTATTGTTCAAACACACATGAGATCCTTACTTATTTCAGATATACACTGTTCTAGGCACTGTATATCTATCCATTCTCCATAGTTAACTTATAGAGTCTGTAGATAATATGAAATCTACTTGCAAGAGGCACTCGGACATGCAGTTATAGCCATGATCTGGCAAATGGTACAAGAGGGAACAGATGGTAGAAATAGGATTTACAGGTAAATAGCCTAGCTCTTTGTCATTGTGCCATGCTGCCCTTTTCCAGTGATCTTGTTAAAGTCATAATACTAATCTCTAAATAGTCATTTACAGTAACCAAAGGTAACTGTCCATCCTGCCCATTCTGAGCTAGGCTCCCTTATGACGGGCATGTAAGCATGCCTTCTATGGCCTCTAAGCCCATGCTCGGTGGAATTCTACCTCTTCTTCAGTAATGCCAATGTCTGGGACACTAGCATCCCCAACCTTTCCTTGCCATGCAAAACTGTCTGGGGCCACGAGGGGTTGAGTCTGAAGTCGGCCACACTGTCTCTGTGATTTAAACCAGACCATCTGGCAGCCTTCTTCTCTCAGCTGAGGTATGCCTGAAAATGCTCAAGTTGCATTTAATGACACTGCGACTCAGTCCAGGCTTCAGTTCGCCAGCGATTCTATGTAGATCTCAGTTATTTTTATAACAGCATAGGGAAAGCTATCCTATGTTCTGGTTGCTCTAGGATGAACCATTTCATTGCTAAATTCTGTTCCTAGGAGGACATGGGGCAAGAAAATCATGTGCAGTATGGTAGGTCCTGATGTGGCATCCAGCACAATGTGCAAGTCCCTCTCTTTATCTAACCACAGGCACTCAGTAAAAAGAACTGCTAACCCCAATCTTATTGTGGCTTTTAATAAACACAGTAATAGAAAATCTACAACTCTTCCAAACTACAAGTCAAAGACAAGCTTCAAGCAAGTAATAATATCATGAAGGAGGGAAATTGCAATTTTCGTCCAATCTGAGACTTGGATGCCCGATTTCTAAGTGAAGTTCTTAATTCTTAAATGATCAATTAAATGGCTGGTACTTGCTGCAGTTCTGTCCTAATGCTTTGTCAACAGCTAATTAATACCCAAGTGTTATTGTACAAATAGCTTCAGGTCTCATACAGCAGCCAGAGTCAAACGTTGTTAAGGCTGGGGGGGGGGCATTTACAGTGTCATAAAAAAAAAGAAATTGGAATGATTCATCACCAAAATTATTCATTTACTGTCATGGCAATAACTTTAGTTAACTCACCAAAATTCCCAGCTTTCTGAAGCAATTTAAAATATTTTTAAAAATATTTACTAATATATTGGGCACAAAGTTCACAGTAATAAAGAATCTTATCTAAGGGCTCTCATTCCACTGTAACTATGAATGAGAAGAGAAGAGAATCATTCAACTGAATCACAGAAAGCCCCACAAAGGTGCAGTTCTGCTCAGAAGCAAAGCAGAGGAACTTGGGAGAAAACCACTCCATTAAAAATTTCACAATAAAATAAGCACGTATATGCAACATCAGTGTTTGTTCCAAGAATATGCAATAGGAGAACAAGGAGAAAATTCAAGCCCAAATTCCGCTTTAAACAAACAATAAAGCTTTATTTAAAAAAGAAGAATTAAGAAGAAAGAAAAGGAAGGAGGGAGAGAGGGAGGGAGAGAGAGAGAGAGAGAAAAAGCAACTCTGGCACACTAGGCTCCCAGTGATCGCAAAGTGAAAACTGTACCATAAAACTCAAGTCCCCTAAGTGCCAGAGGCAAAGAAACTTTCCCCAAATAACAAAATAAAAATAAGCCTTCGGTTAAAATAATATATTACACACCAATGTAAACTGAAATGCTCTTGTCCATGAGTTGAGCTTATGAAACCCTTAAACATGAGAATGTAATACTAACAAACATTTTCACATTATTATTTTGGTTCAAAGACTCCCTTTCTCTAAATGTTTATAGCACCATACCAGTTATTTCAACTAAGCTGACACAATGAATTTCAAATGATCTAATACTTCTGACTTACCAGAGGATTAGCACATGATTACCCCGAGTAAAGGGATTATTATTACTGCTGCTCTAAGATATTAACACTTTCTCTAACACACTCTAAGGACACTGTATAGATCACTTTAAAAAGTGCGACAAAATACATGGAGGGGAAGGGGATTTTCAAGAGGAAATGTGATAAGTGTTCTTTTTATGCTTCCCTGTTTATAGGAAGGTGGGCCACCCAATGGTGTAACCAACATTTTGCCTGATGCATGTGGTAGTGTACAAATTACAGATAAACAAGACCAGTCTTCAAGGCTCACAGGGAATTCAACCATGTACGGCCTTCTTCCATGAAGACTGGGCTCCAAACAAAAACGCCTGCTTTGTAATACACAACTAATTCTCATGTAATGAATGACAGAACACAGCATTAATGTACTTAACAAGACAGACTTAAATTCAATGAAGCTTGACGCCATTTATATGAAAAGGGGTGCATTTGTAGACAGAGCCAAAGCAAAAGAAGCTAATTTTGAATTAGTGTAGCTTCTGCTTTGGTTTAGGCCTCTCTCTGGAAATAAAGGGCATAACTAAAATACAACCATTAAAGTGGCAGGAGCAAACAACATAAGTCCCACCAAATTAAACTCTAACTTCATGACTGACGATAACAACCAAAGGACTTTGCTCAGAGTTTCTACCGGTCCAAGAATTATCTTTTATGGCACAATTCCTGACCCATTAAAAACAGACTTGTCCTTACTAAACGCTGTGATATGCAATTCTCTTTCCACATGATAGTGCCATAGAAACTGCAGTAGCTCACATGACGTCTTAGTGTCTACTAAGCAGGACAGATTCAGCATCAAAACAGAACAGAGATAGCCACAACCATAGTGCACAACAGGAGAATGTCAGAAAATACACTTGCACAGCCTTTCTGAGGATTCTAATGTTGCATTCACCTTCCTCTGAAACACATACCAAGAAATTTTAGGGACAATAGCTATATGGAAGCACCATATATCACAACAAGAAACATTTAAAAGCCAGTAAATTCCGTAACACCAACTCTCTCTCTCTGTCTCCGTTGTGAGTCCAGAAAGTAGGTTTTAAACTGTCTTTATGAATGTAGCAGATGAACAATGTCAACTAAACGCCTACTATCAAAAAAAAAAAATCCATGAATTCTAAGAGGTAGGAGGAGATTTTAACAATTGTGTTCTGAACAGCACAGTTTTGCATCTAACAATCTTACTTGTTTCTTACACACATGGAGGTGCTACCACTTAGAACTGCATACCTTGAGGCAGGCACGCCTTAGCTCTCCTCTTCTTTTTCCTACCCACAGTATTATTTGGTTCTGCTGTTGTCACAGAGCCAGAGAATAAAGCTCTTCCAGAAAACTCACCCAAGATCAAACTGTGCCTGGTGACAGCAACGTCCAGGCCATAAGTAATGTTCAAAGGCTTCAACGACGCCTGTGACTGATCATTCTCTTTCTCTTGCCATCACCTGCTGATTTTGTCCAGGTGTTTTATGGCTATCTAGAGAATCTGGAGAGCAGACAGAGGAGGACTTTGCCAATTTCTTTTGTCTGGGATTGTGAATTCCTTACACAGATGGTGGACAGCCTCGGCCCAGGGCAGCGCCAGGGTATACTGCCTTCAATCTCTAAAAAGAGAAGTGGAGGGAGACATTATCTTCTCCTATAATGCTGCCTGCAATGTGTCTGCGGCCAGCAAAACTGAGACAGCATGGCTTCCTAGGTGAGTAAAGTTAAAGTCAACAAATTACTTAAGAACATTTACTTAACTGAAAAATCAAAAATGTTGGCAAGAAAAAAAAAATCAGAATATGTCCCTACCAAAGTCTTGTTACCCCAAGAGTTCAATTATTTCTTCCCTTGTACATCAGAGTCAAAGGTCTCCCACACAAACCAAAACAAGGACTCAAAGCTCTAAGTCCACCCTTTTAAAAGCTGTTGCACTGCTGTGATGGAAGAAATCTGGGTTAGTGTGTATACCTACACTGTCCAGCCTTGAGACAATAACTGATGGCTTGAAATGCAGTAGTCCAAACAGTGCTGTGTTGTAAGTGTTTGGAAGGTAGAAAAAGCTGAAAACCATTCCATGGGTATTTATACTGGTTGTCTCATTGTTTATATTTACCACTTATAATTTTTACATACCATGTTAAGTAAAATGTATAAGAAAACAATCTATATCTGTTTATTGGCCTTATGAGAGCTGCATTACTGCTTTATCCTGAGAGCTTGTCAAATGCTGCCCATCCCAGTCTCTTGACTTCTAAGAGTACAATCAGTTTGCTCTCTAAAAGGAGGGACAAACAACCCCATTAACACAAGAGTCTACATTTTCTTCAGATAACTTTTGTAACTTAAGTTTTCAGTGGCATTTTAGTATTTTTCAACCTAGACAAATATACAAATCAGAGAAAGTCTCATAGATGGCAACTCAATTAACACATGAAATAAAGAAAATCTATTCCCCGAATAATAGATACACATTAACAAAGTGAAAAACGGAGTTCCATGCCTGTGTTTGTATATGTGTGTATGTATTCATGCATATGTATGTATGCATGTGTATGTATGCATGTGTATGTATGCACATGTATGTGTTTATTGGGAATTCAAATTCACTATCATGTTTATCTGACTGAAGGAAGTTTGCTGGAAAGAGGCTTCCAAAGGTAAATACTATCTACTGAACATGAGAAAAGATTTGGTGGTTCTGTTACCAAGTCTGAGTCTACACAACTTAAATTATAAGTCACAGCAATAGCTACATAGATAGCATCCATTATTCCTAACTGTGTGGTAATTTATAAATCACCTCTTTGAATAGTTGTTGGGTAGCCAATTATAGAGACGGGTATTTTTAGGATCTGTTGCTTCCACATTTAGACAAACTGGCAGGGATACTTGATGAAAGGAGGGCTAAGGATGAGGCCCCTAAGCAACAAAAATCCCAAGTGACATTTTAAATCTTTTATTATGTGTTACTATTTCATGAGTGCTAATAGAACATACAACTTTACTCTCTAGGCTCCCTGACAGGCATAAACATTTTAGTTATATAGGTTATATTGAGGATTCGAGTCAGAATTCTGAATCAGATAAATGAAATGGAAAATAGGAGAATATTCAATATAGGATCAAATTTAACTACCTGTTTAATATATGTATATGAAACTAAACCATACATCTTGTCTAAGTGGAGGCCTTGCTGATGTATGCCACTGTATATGTAAAGCATTCATGACCCCCAATGGATATATTCCAGTAGAAGAATCAGAATAGTCAAGTCAGCCACCAGATATTGAGCATTCTGTAAGAGAAGAGTGTACAGTATCCAAGAGGCAGTCATGTGAATGAATATCAGTGCTTCTGTTTGTCACATATACACATGATAAGTTTTATATGCCCAGCTAGACAAAATGGATCAGGATGAATTTTACCTGCTTCTCATTGCTATTCCTGTATAGGTTATGTCAGTATTTCACTTTGTCAGTACTGAAGAGCAAGCAAAAGTTATTAGAACACCTCCCCCCACCCCCACCCCCCAAATTAGAAACTGCAAAGTACAGGCGATAGTCCTAGCACAGTGAGTTCAAAACTTGCTAGATAGTTAGTAGAATAGAGTAACCTGTGAATTCTGTGATGAGTTGTATGTCCATAGGAAAGGACTTCTGAAAGAAAGAACCAAGAGGAAGGATCTGTGAAGCGATTAAAGGGCAGACTACCACAGCAACAGGTTGGCGGAGAAGCCATGGGTTGGCTTAAGCTGCTACATGGCTCTGAAAAGCAACCCAGAGACATTTGAAGAAGCTCTTCTTTACCATAAAGCTGACCCTAAAGCTAAATTTTACATCTCTAACCTATGTGCAAAGTAAAACATTGGCTTCAATTATCTGCTTCTGTAAGCATTCCCATTACATAACAGGGAATTGCCAAAGCAAGGCTAAACTGATTCATAGCTGTTCATTTCTGGGCTAGGAAGAATTACAGGTGGGTCACAATGTATATGGCTATTGTCAGAGACATTCAACCAAACCTGATGGGGTCAGTTTAAGGTCTAGCAGTAGAACATAAGGCGAAAGTACTCCTTGAAGAGCAAACGAGATAACCCATGTCTGTCCCCTTGCCTGATACTTCTTAAACCAAGAGCATCCTTTGCATAAACTTGGAAATGATAGCTTTCATAAGATCATTCCATTCAATCAGTTAGCTTAGTCAGTACCTTTTTAAACTATGCTAAATTTATTGTTTAAAATATTCCAAAGTGTTACTTCTCAATTCTATTTCAAAAACTATCTTTTTAAATCTTTTTCTCACAGCAAGGGGTTTACATAAACCACTGAAACATTTTTGCCCTTAGAATGTTTGGGGATGGGCTCTTCATGTGTTATTAATAACTGCAAGTGTTTATGTTAGCACCCATGTCATGAATATTCAACTGCATGTCGACTCATACCACACACCATAGAGAGCAGGGCCCACCTCCACTTGGACTTGCCCTAAACACCTCATTACAGCAAATGTTTCACAATGAAAGCAAAATTACATATATATCCATTGTAGCAACAGACCTACACAGATATATTTCAGAAAACTGTCACTTTAAAGGAGAGGCAAGGAAAAAGTGCTCACACAACATAAAAGTTAATTTTACATCAGTATCATTAATATTATACCCATGGTGTAACAGCCAAATAAACCTTGTGCCTTAAAATCAGACCAGGCCACTTGAGCAGCCTGCCACATTTTGCTACAAAAGCAAAACCAGCCATGCATGGTGAGTGCTGGACCCTCTTCCTCAGCGACTTTTATTGTCTCTGGCCATTTTTTAAAATATTCTCTTCCATGTATTTAACCAGAACACTTCCCTTGCAGAACCATCAGTAGTATAAAGAAAACACAAAAACAAAAGGAAGTCATAATTTTTTGTTAGTCAAGGTTATTTTCCTAGTTTGGGCATTTAAGTTTGTCTTTTTTTTTTTCCTTAATCCAACAAATATTTCTTTATAGAGAAGTCTTTATGTGGCTGAAATTAGAATGTACACGAGATAGATTTTCAAGGCCAGCAAGCACTTCCTAACCAAATCCCCCACTTCCTCTGCTAGCTAAACATAACTACTTCAAATGTGTACATCCTTTTAAAAGTTAGAAAGGAGCACCTCACATGGAATAGCAGGCAGCTGGGGAGCCAATTGGCGCAGTCAGAGAGCGCATTTTAGAAGGCAGCTCTTTAACATTCAATAACTAAGTGGTAATTGGGCACAGAAACATAAACTGTCAAACTGAATCAAAACGCCTCTGCTTTTCAGAGAATTATTTGTAAGATTATACTAGAATTAAATTTGAACATGCATCTACCCTATGCATTCAGTCAAATTATATATATAAAAAAAAAGCTGTGCTTTCTTTGGATAAAATTAATGTCAGCTTTGTGTCCTTAAACCAGACCTGATCAGGGAAATGAAATATGTTTAGCCCTGAAATAGTTGTGGTAATTCAATCCCTGCACTCTCCTTATTTTCTTGATGACAAAGAAAAACTCCCAACTGGCAGGGCCACCTGCACTGATTACCCTGCATCCACACCCACAGAATATGAAAATGAGCCAATGATCATTAACCTTAATTTCTTCTAACATAAACCTCAGCTCTTTTTCAGTCTTGCTACTCAGGGAACTCCCCTGAGATAAAGGAAAAGGAAAGGGGGAAAGAAGGAAGTCGGCAGTGAGAGCAGCTCAGAGCGAACATAGGGGCACACAGATGAAAAATGGAACCCACTGGCTTTTAAAAGCTGCACAGCTGCCTTATTAAACTTCATACAGCAGAGATGCTACAAAGATAAAGAGTCTCGGGCATCACTAACTGTCCAGACAGGGGGTTACTTTCCTGTGTCAGCCTCTCTTCAACAATGAAAACAGATGCTTCCTCTCCACCATGCTTGTCACCTCTCCCGTGCCACTCCTCTCCACCATGCTTGTCACCTCTCCTGTCCCACTCCTCCACCCAGACACCATTCAGTAATGGAAGTTTGCAGTTAAAGATGAGGCTGGACAGCAGGCATGCAGGTGCAGTTGTAAGATCTCCAGGATGAGAACCAAAAGGCTGGGAAGCCAGAAAAGAGATTCCAAGATGCACTCTTCAAATACAACAGAGAATGCATAGCGCCTTCTGGTCATTCACATTAAGTCTGGCCAACTGGAATCATTTTTTGCTTCAAATTGTGTGGGGGTGAGATACCGTTAGCATTACATCATCTTCTAATGGATGAGCAGATAGTTGGGACCCTAAAAAGAAACATACCAGGAAGAAAGCAGAGAGCCTTCTTACATAATGGCCTCTTCAGCACAGATGTGCACACCAAATACTACTTTCTTATGTTTGCCTACAGACCTCAGTATGTCTTCAGGATGCTTAAAGAGGATAAGACAATGGGAATACTCATGAGCCACTCATCATGGAAATATATTCAGCTACACATCACACTCTAACGAAGAATTCTGAAGCTGGAATAAAACAAACCTTGGCAACTATTGTATCACTATGTGAAAGCAAAAGACCACATATATCTATATATCTAGATCGATAGATATCACATGTGCGTGTATATCTATATTTGTGTATATACATATACATGTGCATATATTCACATGTATATGTATATACACACAAATATACACATATATACATACATAGTCATATATACACATGTATGCATACATATATGATATATATATACACATATATATACATATATACACAAACACATATATGCACATGTATGCATATATATGATACATATATGTACTGTTTTACCATTAAAATATTAAATGCAAAGACAGACAAATGCTCAAAGATATAACAAATGTCTAACTGAATGACTTGGAAGTAAATTCCAGAACTTCATTGCCTACCTAGGCTAGTTAACCAAATGTACACTTCCCATGTATTCCTTCTTCACTTCAGAACTCACATCAAGCATCAGCCATGAGGAGAGTTAGGTACAAAAGCAAGAGAAACTAACAACAACAAAACACCAGCTGCAACTTGGGATTGCATTCCAAGATCCGATTTACACCTCAGCCTAGCTCTGTGCTGCTCTCAGTTCCCCTTGTTTCCTGCTCAGTCTACTAACTCTGTGGCAATTGTTCACTGGCCACCTTCCTTCTGTTCCCTTTCTCCCTAATCAGGCTTCCAGAGGTCAATGGTCCCCTCTAGAAGTGAGTACAAAGCGCTGAAGTATTCCCTGCCATGAGTCATCTTAATAGATACTCTAGTGGCAGCCTGTGGCCCAGCAGTGAGTCCAGAAAGCAGAGCTTTTAATAAAGCAGCACTTGCACACACTCCCAGCCCCATTAATTTAATACCTGCCGCTTGTTTACCAAACAGCACAGGCATGTCTCCGTGTCGATAACTTCCCAGTGACAGTGAGGCGACTGAATGTGGGCAGGGAACAGATGCACCTTTTTACGCTCTGTTAAACCATGTCACAGACTACAGCCCCTGAGAGCATTCCTTTATTTATGCTGTAGCCAGTTGAGCTAATTGTCAGAGACAGACCTGGTTCTAATTCTGCAGAGTGCCGCAACTGCAGGAGCATATGTGCTGAGGCATGAACGGTGCAGAGCTCCAAAAGGAAACGGTTAGAAAACAGAGTCAGAGGGTGGACGCATAATCTGCCAATAGACTACCCACAAAGACTTCAAAAATGTCACCTTTGCAATAGTAGATTAGGAGGGGGGGCAAAGGTACAGCGTTGGGAGGATTCAAAGGGAAGTGAATTTGAAAGCGAATGCCTATGCACAGACAATACAACATCTGCAGAATCCACTCTCCTGTGGACGTGGTTCAGCCTGTGCAGGTGGTGAAATACTCAGTCTCAAAGACTACCCAATATAGGGCTAAGGGGTGATAGAGTGCACCCCAGCAGCTCTGTACAACCCCAGAAACAAACACTGCAAACACCCTAGTCCAACTCTATTAGTGACAAAAATATTTGAAAGACTCATTCATCCACCCATAAACTCTAGTGAGCTTGCTCATGTGTAGACAAAGGAACTCGCGCTTATTGTTCTCCACAAATCCTGTGGTATTAGCAGTGTTTCTTATTAACTGCAATACCACACTCATATTTTATCAGTAGCGAGAGTTCACTCCAGTTAAAAGTTCTTCACCCGTCATGGACATTTTTCAGCAAATTAATATCTTTTACTTGCATGACTTCTCTTCATATTACAGTTTGGGGTTTAAATGGATCATGATACTTTGCAGAAAGGAAAAAAAAGACAAAAAGAGCTTAGTGTTGATAATTTTTACTACTTATGACTAAATGACCTCAACTGAAGAATAAAAAATTAAGTCATTTGTCTTATGAGGTACAGAGGACATTTTATGGTGTACAATTTAACTAATAATGGGTTGGGGCCAGTCCTTAACAAGTCACATGCTTCCACTGTCCCTTCACCCTCTGCTTATGTTTTTACCACATCCTAACAAAAACATGACCAGAACTGGTGAAAAACATACGGTTCCAACTAATGAATCACATACTTTCCCGCAAGTACAGTAAGTACTACCAGCTGTGTGACAGTCTTACTTTGGCACTGGAACCAGTGCCGAAAAGGCCGGCCCATTTGAACGCAGCTGTATTGAAAAACCACAAGCAATGTAAGTGTGTCTGCCTGCTCGGGGCGGCTCTGTCTCTGCTCTGTCCTTAGAACATGCCAGCCATCTTGTTTAGAAAAAGTCTCAGAAATTACAGAGATAAGGAGAAAACCCCACGAAATGTAAAAATGTACTATTTTCAGAAAATGTCACTTTGTAAAGCAGAATGCTGTAAGAAAACAATAAAAGGAACGGATGTGGACACATACAGAGACACATGTGGAACAGGTCATGTGCCTTGACTGAAGGTGGCCTATATACATGTATCTAAGTAAGTGAGGAAACTGATTGGGCAAGAAATGACAGTAAACACTAATGCTCACAGACAGACAGACAGACAGACAGACAGACTCACTCTCTCTCTCTCTCTCTCTCTCTCTCTCTCTCTCTCACACACACACACACACACACACACACCTGAAAGCACACACAGAGAACAACGCTCAGACTTTTCAGCCGATGTCTCACTAGTGACCGCATGAATTTCTACTATTTAAACTTGCCCTTCACACAAGAGTAAGTTCCATTTGTAACTCAAGTGCATTCTGGAAAAAAATAAATAAACAAAGCAACCTCCCTGACAAGCTGAAGGTATTTTTACATGCATGCATGTTTTCTTGCTGCACACCAGCATTCCTGTGAATGAATATCACTGAAAGGGAAAGATATGCTCCACATCCTTAATCTAGATGTGTTAATGTGGAAAAAACAGAAAATGTTTTTAAGTGTCTGTTGTGACAAGGCAGTAGCTGTTAAATTTCACTATTACTCAGTGATTGGTAGTCTTGATGTAGGGGTTAAGTATCATGCTGAGAAAAACAAATACCTAGGAATACTGTTTTCCACTAAGTCTCAACTAAAAATTAATACTAACAATGGTGAAACGCTTTATTTGTTGGCTAGCGTTTTAAATACAAGGAAGCAAGTGTAGGACTAATGGAAAGGTCTGCCTTTGATGTTTGCTTTTATCGCCTAATTAGCCAAACACGTTATTTTTAGCTTGTGTCAAAAAGACGCTTGGTTTAGCAGTAATCTAATCCAAAAGTCATAATAATACTACATCTTCTTTTTTTGTTTATACCACAATTCTATGGATATTTTTTTGTTTGTTCTGAATGCCGCTAGCACCAAGGAATTACTTGAAGAAGAACTGCCACATACAGCACAAATTTGACCCTTGGGATTTAAATTCACTCTTAGTGAATTCAGGTGTACATATTCAGGAGCACTTGGTGAGGACCTGGTCCAAAGGAACCGTCCATCAAATCTATCACTAGAGCTGGCTCAGGCCAGAAAGATGGAGCCACACCTTCCCCAATGAGATAAGGCAAATGAGGGATATCCTCTCAGGTCTGAAAGACCACAGCTACCCATAAATAAGAACAGCACACAGAGCCACAGGGAGATGTTATGCTTTTAAAACACTACAGTACTCAATCACTAGCCAACATGGAACCCCAAAGCAGAAAGTTCTAAACCAAATTATGAAAGTACACGGTCCAACTTTGTCAAGGAAATGCAAGTATAGACCAGACTTTTAATAATGTTCCCAAGAAAACATCAAAACTTAATGATTTTATGACACGGATGACATTTGCAACACACAGGTAAGCAAAGAACAGCTTACCAAACATTACATACATTATACTCTTTGGTTTTAAAATGAATATGGGAGAGAGAGAAAAGCTAGCTAGAAGCACCCTAAAAACGTCAACACTGTATGGGCAGAGCTATTAAGTGTAAACTTGCAGTAAAATTATATTAATTCATGTAAACTACATGAAGAAAAAAGTGCTGCTCCCTTTTCTATCAATATAAATTTTGTTAAAATAAAATCTCTGGTTCTCACTAGAAGCTTTACTCGAAATCCCATTACTATAATGTATGTAGAGAAGTTTTGGGGGGGTGGGTTGCTGTTGTTGGTTTTGTTTGTTTGTTTTTGTTTTTAAATAAAAATTGCTTTATATTCAACCATTATTATCAAACTCTTGAGGAAAGGTTTCTGTATGTGGTTTCTTTCCCCTCCTCTCACCCCATCAATTACATGCCCAAGCATACTTTCACAATTTGGGCTACAAACAAGGCTTTGTTGATTCAGAGTTTACATAATTAATGGTCCATAAATCTAAATCTTGACCTTACTAATAAATGCAACACCTGATTTAAGTAGAGCCTGTAACTAAGCACTCCCATGTTCACACTGAATCATCTTCCATCCTTCATCCCAAAATGCAGCAGTGCTCCTGTAGAACACAGCCCAAGCTTGGAGTCCTTTGTGATACTCTCTTGTTAAGTATGGATACCCCGGTTCAAACATGGATGGAATAGTCAGCTTCATAAGGAACTCAGTAACACATCCAATCACCGAGAGGATTCATTGTCACAGAAGCGTTGGAAATGACTATTGGATATACTCCTGAGTATGTGTAGACACCCACATGGAAAATACGACTGACCAGAAGTTCAACAAATGTAAAGGCAGCTTCATTCCCTTGTCTTCTCAATGAATACTCAGAAGCCCTCTAGACACACAGTTCCTCAAGAGCCAGAGCCTCCCTCCCCTTTGTCTGCTGTGTCTTCAGTAGGATGGAAGCACAAATCTTGCCCTTCTTATATCCTACTTCCCCCTCCTCCAGACAGGGTTTTTCTGTATAGCCCTGGCTGTCCTGGAACTCACTTTGTAGACCAGGATGGCCTCGAACTCAGAAATCCGCCTGCCTCTGCCTCCTGAGTGCTGGGATTAATGTGCGCCAACATGCTCGGTGTTGACACTGTCTAGTCATTGATCTCAGGGGAGGGGGGGGCAAAACACAGACAGACAGACAGACAGACAGACAGACAGACGCACAGTCCAGTTCTCTTGCCTCTCCAAGGCTGCCAGGGCTATGTATGTTTCAGAAAACAAAGACTAGGTGGAAAATAATTAAGATTTCTAAGTCACTCTATCAGATCAATTTGTGCCAAATGGACAAAAAAAAAATCTATATTTAAAGAGAGTGCTTTGTCAAAGCCCTGATTATAGTACATTACTATCAGGCCAAACGAAACTTAGATAAATTATTAAGTTGATAAGGTTACTTGAATGAGTATTCCAAGTAAGTCAAAACAGACAGTGTACACTGAGCTCTGGGCCACACTTCTGATTATCCATTATTCTGGGGAGCTGCCGTCCCATCTTGAACTGAGGCGCCATCTCAATCCCAAATTTAATTCATTTGGTAAGATGACAGGCGCAGAGCACACGTAGCTCACATGCGCGCGCACACACACACAAACAAATTGTGATACAAATTTTGACAACACCCAAATTTAGTATCAACGACATTTATGTAAAATCCATACCCCATAAAAGCAACGTTTGTGAGGATTCCTACTACAATACTCCAGGGGAAAACAATATAATCAGGCTTTATAGAAACTTGGTTTCTTAATACCAGCTGGTAATATTAGGGCCCTGAAGCCTGGGACCTGATCCTATTAAAATCCAGATACCAGCTATTATACCAAACATTGTTGCTTCATTGAGACTTAGCATGAAGAAGAGCCTATCTGAAGCAGGCTCTATTTAATACAATGTGGTTTTAATTGGAGTCTGGTTTAGATGAGCCACCTGTATTTCATCTTTTTAAAATTATCCATAATTTTCTGCGCAATTTGCCTCTGCAACATAACGAACAGCAGTTACTTATAGATTATTGCCATTGTCTAGGAAAAGAAGGCAAAACCCCCTACTTGTTAACATATGATGTCCCTGTAACAATGATCAAAATCACTAGGTTGGGGTTCTGGTCTGTCCCTGTTCACAGAAAACCAAGACTGTATGTTAATAAGTCATATTGACCCTTTCCTAGAAACACAAGTTAATGCCCTTATTTTTGCTCAAGCTGTATCGCCTTTGGCCACTCTAGGCTCTAGGGCCTATTACTGAGCCACCTAACTTCTCATTTTGTTTTCTTCTCAAGAACTTAAAAAAAAAATTCTAACTGTAGAACTTGTGCTATTAGCATTTATATAAGACAGCCTTTCCCCAGCTGTACTGTGACTACCTCACAACTATTTCTGCACCTACTCGTGGTTCTGTCATAACCAAAACTGCTCCAAAGTTTTACATCACTATGTTCTTGGACGCTTGCCACGTTGTCTTTATCAGCCTAATAATTTCTAAGAATTTCAGAAACGTGGCACTATTTCCAATACAGACCCAAGTAAACAGCAGTTTACAATCAAAGTATGTTTGTGTGATGCCAATGAAAATCACCCAAACAAGAGAACAAAGTAAGTACCACTTGAAGAACATGCTCAGTATAATCTGTTCAATGTCAACAACCATGAATATAACCTAATTTCTACAAGAGAAATTTTAGTAGCTATGAAATATATTAAAATTGTTTTGGTTACAAGCAAAAGTTAAGATAACTGCTAGTTATTTGGCAAAGCCTAAAACATCCCCACCTGTAGGGATCATACTATCTCTATAACTATGCTGGTCAAGACTTTTTCTTTACATTTACCAGCTAACATGAACAATTTATAGTATTTCTCCCCTAAACAGACTATCCATAATAAGGCTCCTCTCACTTTGCATTCTGATAAGAAATATGTATATGAATAATAGTCAATGCAAGTTCAACACTAAACTCTGTATGAAATTAAATATGCAATAAATAATACCATTCTCTTTTGCAAAAGTCAATGCATTCTTTTCTCCAGCCTAGCTATTCAACTCTAGTTGCAGTCTAGCTTTGCCTAACTTCTTCTCTATTTAAATTGTTCTGATCAGAGCTAAAACCTTTATCTTGTATTATTTTCCCAATGTCTCCTAATACCACTGTCATAATTAATCAAAACCTGGATGACTACCTAGAGGTCAACCAGCATCCTAAATATTCAAGAGTCTAACAAGAGTCTGACTATTGAATGCCAAAGTCTGGACCCAAGAGACAAAACATACTGAAAGATGGGGAAAGTGGTCATTTAATTCAACCCAGGAACACCACCATTTTCCTTACATATCCCATTACAGGAGTGATAACTTGTTTAGTGCCACTTGGTAGATGGTTTCCAACAGGATTTGTGTAAATTCCATAGAGCAGACCCATATGGAGGCCATATTTCCACCATAAGCGATGCTTAATGGCAAACACTATTCCCTTTGGGTTGTTCTGGTTGTATGCCTTTGCTGCACCATTTAAGCAATTATCTGGCCAGATATTTAGTATGACACTATTTAGTATGAAGCTAATCCTTTGGAATTTTCTCCCTGTAGTTAAAAAGGGATAAATTTTGTTCTACGTTATATTATTGACAAAATAACTGGGATCTTTGAAAGACACGATAAACTGCCTTAGTTCAGAAACAGTTCTGAACATTGGTAGAGAAGAACTTCCCTGTTACAAACATACTTCTCAGTGAAAGTTACTGATTAATTTTGTTTATTTGCTTGGTAATTTTGTCCTTTTTTCTTCATATAAAACAAGCTCTAGTTGGTTTAATTTCCTATTTTACAATACTTTTAAATATTTTGATGACATCAAGGTTTATTACGATTTGACAGAGATAAACAAAAATAAGAAGAAATCGGTAATAAAGGCACAACCTCAACTAACCCAAGCAAGCTAAACATTTCTTGACAAAGTTTTAAAATAAATTCAACATATGAATATACAGGACTTAAATGTAAAAACCAAGGGTTTTTAAAAATTAGTTTCTTTAAGAAAACATAAATTTTCCTTTAAAAGATGCCTTGACAAAAAAAAAACGGTTGTGGGGTTTGGAAAGAAAGGGTTATGACCTATGGGAAGTGAGAGAAGGATGTACTAAAACTAAGGATGTACAATGAGGGATGAAGCCTACATGGATCCTCAGTATTCAAAGGGTGACAGCAACTTACATTTAAAATACAATGATAATTCAAATCGGCACAGAGCCAGCGGCAAAATAAAGTGAGGAGTACTTCCTGGAGTACTCTAGAGTTGTACAACATGGCGCGGTAGCCATGACAATAAGAACCCAGTGTAAAATCTGAGGATAGAGTAACATGGGGTAAAAACCTGATAAAACACAAGCCTGCTGACCATTCAGTCTGCTGCTTGGGAAAAACCACAACTTTCACGAAGCCTTTTGTTGAATGTCCGTATGTCTGGCCAAGCTACTCTGTGACGCACAGGGGAGAGAGGAAAGTAGTAATAGACTCCAAATCCAAAGAATATCAAAACATATTTAAGAAAAGTTGATGTATTTCTGGATTCCTTTATATTTCCTTTCTGTTTTTACTCAAGTTCCTGGAATCCTAGTGCTCACTTATAAATAGGTAAATTGTTATTTGGACCGATAGCATTTATTTAGTTAGTAAACTGGAAGAGTGTTGCTGTAAAAATCTCGATGTAATTTAAAATTATTCCTCCTACAATTATTCCAGTATTTTAGAAGAAAACAAAAGATAAAGATTACCCCCACCCCAGCTAATGAAGAAAATGTACGAGACCCTTATGAATAAACCTTGCTGTGGCTTAGACTACTAATGTAATTTTTCCTTCCTCTTGCTTCCCTCCCAAAGGGGATACATTTGTTTCCTCTTCTACGTAAGACACTTTGGCTTTCATCAGCCATGAAAAGATATAAAACTGACTTTGTGTTCAAAATTATCCAACACCAAGCCTTGCCTATGCACTCTTACCAGAGTGCAAAGGAGTAAGACTGTTGTCCAGAAAAATGGAAATAGAAAGCTGACCCTTTGTTGGCTCTGCATTCCACTGGTTCTCAACCTGGGGGTCGCACACCAGCAATCCTGCATAGTAAAAATTTACATTTTGAATTGTACCAGTAGCAAAATTATAGCTATGAAGTACCAACAAAATGATTGCATGATTGGGGTCTCCACAGAATGAGGAGCTGCATTAAAGACTAGCAGCCTTTGGAGGTTGAAAATTACTGACACACACAGTCCTATACTGAAGGCAGAATTATGTGAAAGAAGTAGTGGGAAATTCAGTAACCATTCTCACGGTATGAACACAGCAGCTCTGGTTGTGGTGTTCAGCTGACATCAAAGCCATCTATCCAGACCAGGCATGGACAAGCCTTTGCCAGGGAAGACCTGCCTCTTACAAACTGATGGCTCTAACTTCCCAAAATAACCTGACTGCAATTTACATCACAGCAGTATATAAACAAACTTTGGCTCTACTACACTAATTCCACAGGTTCAAAGCAATAACTAAATTTCAGAGTTTCCCAAAGTTTTTTTGTTGTTGCTAAAATAAAAATAGTCCCTTAAAAAAAAAGAGACAGCAACAGTCTCATACCATTCAAAGACATAAACACACAACAAAACACACAACCAACAAAATCAAACAGGTCTCACCCCGAGCTTCCCAGCTGCTACAAGTTCTAAGATACAAATAGAAGTACACTGAAAGGAAAAGCCATCTGTTGCATCAGGTGCAAACAAGATACTTCAGGCAAGATACAAAAATGTTAAGGACATAGTGGTATAATTTACATGCAATGAAATAAAACTCATTTTAAGTGCTTGGTGAGAATATCTGTTGGAAGGAACATGAAAATAATCGGAGCCACACTTGGGGTCTGGTTGATCACGACATCACTGGGATATCACAGACAACTATAATTAGCAATAGGTGTCTCTGAGCAGGACTGGATCTGCCTCCTAAATTTTAAATGATTGCTTGAAGCTAAAAATCTGGAAGGTTCTTTGGTCTGGTAATCAGTCTGGGAGTCTTGTAGAAACAAGCTTTCTCATGGTATTCCCACTGCCTGGTGGTTTCTGGCACTGTGTATAGAAACAAGATTTTTCTAAAAGTGTCTTGTTACGTCCATTTCCTATTTCAGCTGCGACCAAGTGTATGGGGGAATGCTAAAATACACAGAGATATGAACTTTTCACCACCAAAATTACTTCTTATAAATCAAGCCCAATGAAACTCATCAATACCACTTTGATGAATTAAGAATGCTAATGTTATACTATTAAATAACACAGAAAATATGAAAAAGAAAACATGAAAAATGTACTTAAAAACTTGTTATTATTATAACCATAACCCTGAGTAAGATGTAGAGACATCTTTAAGTATTAAACTCTCAAAGAGCTTTACAAGTACAAGGACTTCTCAGACATGAGATTCTATCTGAATCATCCTGGACTCAGATCCTTGGCTTTCACCCCTCAGTGGCCTTGACATTCTTAATTACATGTGTGTGTGTGTGTGTGTGCTATACTGCTAAATGGTATGCACTTTTCCAATCATATATGCACAGTGCGAGAAAAAGGCACTCACAGAAACAATCTTTTGCATCTATTGATATGACAGACAATGATGTGCATCAAAGAAAACAGGAGAATACAATGTGCTGATTGTAAATGAATAAAATCAAGTCACTTTCTAAACACATAGGAGTTACCTTGCTTCAAATCCAATAAAGCAAACACTTGATAGGACACATGGCTCTCCAAAAGGATTTTAACATCTGAACACAATGACTACATATTCCAGCAATTACTAAGTGATGGCTGATTTGAAAATACAAAAGCATAGAGAAAGTCTGAAACTGAGGAAACTCATAACAAAATATGAATTCATATGTAAAAACGTATTTTCCTTTAAAATTTAACTCAATGATAATTTAAAAATTTCTGAAGTTATGGAAAATGCATTTGCTTTCATTAAGTGAGTTAATAAAGTACTCCTATTGATGTACTGATTGTATGATACAAAAGAAGACATATTTAAAAATAACAGGTTATAAAAGCTCATGTTCATGGCAATGTGGTCACTGCTCTCTGTTGTTCATGACAATTTGATAATTTAACTCCAGTATTAAATTTCATCTGTCTCTTAATAATTACTAATAACTAGAAAGAGCTTAAGCTCATTGCCTACGCTGTTTATTTTATGTGATACTGACATGTCTAAAATGTGTTTAAATAGTGATTTCACATTATAAAAAGAAATTAGCTCAGTGAGTCACCATGGAATAGAACCTCTGCTTATTCTTGTTTATTAACTTTACATGTTTCTAAGCACACTTTAATTCCCCAAATCAAATACTTTTAATTTTATTATTAACAACAAAAACAAATGAACCTAACATAAGCATATGTGAAAAAATTCCCCAAGGAAGACTACAGTTTCCATCTACCAGTGACAATTTAAAGAATTTCAGTTTTTATAGCTGAACCTATTTTAACTATGTTGTTTCTAATACAAATCAGAAGAAGCCTTACAAATATCTTCTTCACAAAAAGTAGACACCGATGAAGAGCCTGAACATCTCTGCCCTTAGTCCTGCCAAGCCGTGAACATTAACCGGAGGAAGAAAACAAAGTCTTGAAAGCACGAAAGCCTGGAGTAAAGCTGCCTGTAAGAATGTGCACGGGTTCTACTTGATTAAGTCAGAAAGCCAAAAGCTCAAAGACACACAGACAGACACAGGTGCACAAGCACGCATGCACATTCACACACCAACACCCACAGAGCCACTACCTTCCCACCACCTTCCACTCCTCGATGGGCTAAACTAATTATATTAAATACAAACAGATTAGAGCCCAACTAATTTGGCACCTATACAATGTTTAACAAAAAACATGAGGGACAGGATCCTTTCATGTTAGAAAACGGCAATTATTAACTATGAGTTTTCAACCGAATTTTCATGTACTAGTTAATAGTTTCTTCAGAGAGCACAAATCCTCTGGATCCTATTAAATGTTCCAACATTTTGCATTATACAATCCCATCACTCTAATCGGTTGAGCAGTTCTGGGGAAAAGTGAACTAAGCTTGGATCTGAGGAATGCATCTTAAGATTTTAACAATCCATATGTTCTTCAGAAAGATACCAACATAATGCATCAAGTATATGAATTCTAGTAATGAGTGAGGCTGGCAAAGAGCCCGAGTTGTGGTCAGATGGCATTAAGGACCTGACTTTTGGTTTTTAAGGTGACTATCAGGTACTATAAAGCACTCGATGGGCAGTCCACAGTTAGGTGTCTCCTTTGGACACCATCACCGTGAGTATCCTAAGTTACTAGAGCCTAAATGCTCAGGAAGAAGCTCGTCAGGATCTGTGTTCAAGGAAATTATAAGGAAAGAAAAGAATGTGAAGGCTTTGTTTTACAGGATAGAAATCAATCACTGGAAAAGTTTATTATCAAAGAACGACTTCATATTATCATTTTTAAAATTTATTACCTTTTATATTCTTACAGAATAGAGTTATGCTATGTGTAGTATAAATTAAAAACAAAAACAAATAGACCAATTCTTCAGACTGCAGGACAGTAAGATGTCTCGGTGGGTTAGGGAGCTTGTAGCCCAACAGTGAAGTCCTTAGAAACAATGAAGTAGAAGGAGAGAACTGAGTCCTACAAACGTCCTCTCCTCTGACGTCCACAAGCACATCACTGGCTGCGCACAGCTGAGCACCCAACACACACAGTCTCTCAGTCTCAGTCTCCCCCTCTCAATGAATCAATAAAAACAAATAAATGTAAGAATGAATTTTCAAAAGTTTCAAACTACAGACATTCAGTAAGTCAGGAGGAGGAGGACAAGGCAAAAACCCCAGCCGTCTTCAATTAGAAAGAAGAGACCTGAGCCAGTTCTTGGAAAGTGTCCACTTTAATGGCCTTTTTCTTGGGGCTAGGGAGTAGATAGATGGTAAAGCAAGGGCATACCGTGGGAAAAGCCCAGGTTTGATCACAGTGCCAAGAGAAAAGAACAACTTTCCCTTTCACTCGAAAGGGAAGCATGAAACCATGTACATTTGCTCTAAAAGGAATCCTAAATTCATAATGCATACCAACTTGATTACCTTATCTAATCTTCCTTACTTTTAAGTTTAACTTGCTGAATACTTTTACAATTAATTTTTATCACTGGGAACTTCTAAATTAATAACAATTAATCACACAACAATAAAGAACTCGAGTAAAATTATTTATACTTACACGAGTGCCTGAAATCAATGGGTCTTAGATTCTAAAACTCTGTCATACAGCACTCTAAGTTTAAGTAAACATTATGCTCCCACACAGGAATAAGGATTAAATGAAATAATGTACATAGCAAAGACACAGTCATTTTAAGTCCTTTTTGGAACACACTGAGAAATAATGAAGGAGCTGGAGAAATGGTTCGCCTGGAGAAATGGTTCGCCTGGTAAAATGCTGCCCGTGCAAACATGAGGACTTAAGTTTGGACCATCAGTTTAGCACAGCCAGGATGTGACAGTGTACATCTATATTCCAGTGCTGGGAAGAAAGCGACAGAAGGTCACTGGGGCTTGCCAGCCAGCTAATCTCTCCAAATGTGTAGGCTCTAGGTTCAACAAAAGACCCTGTATCTCAAAAACTGAGGTGGAGAGACTGAGAAAGATCTAATAACCTCTGGCTTCCATACATGTACAAAGGCGCGCGCGTGTATGCACACACACACACATATACACATATGCACACAACACACACACATACACATGAACACACAAAACATGAATATTATATGAGTAGGGTTTTACAAAATGGCTATTTTTCTGTTTGTTGCTAAAATTTAAGTCACCAACTATTCTATCAACTGACTAGTAAATACTTTCATCCATGATAAGTGGAGCTATCTAGAGCAGCAAGTTATTAAGCAACACATCACCTGACTAGCACTTACTCATACTTAAGGCTTACCACCATGTTCCACAGCAAAATAAACAATGATCTTCCTTTGCTCCGCTCACAAGTTACTACAGTATTAATACGGTGTTACCTTGCCAGCATGCCCTTTTGACCTCAAAATCCTGAACTTGAAATTACATCTGATACAAGCTTTGGACTTTGGCTTGGTACTTTAAAATAAACACTAAAGTTAGTTTTTCTTTTTAATTTAACAGAAGAAAAACAACATCTATAAACATTAACAAACCTAAGTAAGGTCCTATTTGGATGTTAATAAAATACTGTCAGTCTTAAGTCAACTCTTCTTTAAAACGTTTCAACACATTCTCCCTTCCTGTTTGGGGCACTTAGGTAAAATAGCACAAGTTGTAACCCCACAAGCTGCCCAAACAACCAACTCCATTATTCATCAGCAGCCCAATCGGGGAACCCACCTCACTGAAGCTTTTCTTTTACTTTTAAAGACAGAGATCTCTGAGACAAATCTGCCACTGGTGGCCAAGAGTCCTTCTGGCAGAAACTGGCGTCTCTAGTGTTCTAGACTCTTAAGATTCAAGAAACAGGAAAACAAAGCATTGAGTGTCGTAGAGATATATTTTTAATTTTCTTAATATTGGCTTTCAAACTGAAGCCTGGAATCCTCGTGGTTTAAATGGTCTACATAAAACTTTTGTTTAGGAATAAAAAGTAGCAATGAACCCCTCTGAGGAGGAGCAATTACTAAGCAGTTAAAGAGATACATTCTGAAAGCAAATTACCAGGGTCCAAGTCAGCCTGTCCACTTACTCTTGCTCTAAAAATGTACACAAGTTACTTAATCTCTTTGTGTATGTAAAATGGAAGTATCAGTATCCCCAGTTAAGGAAAAAACAATCCAGTAAAACTCTGACCTAGTGCCTGACTCACAGTGCCCACTAAATTGAGCTGTTCTTGTCACAGAAGAAAGAAAATTAAATAAATGCACTCAGATCACAGGCCTGTCTGTTCTAGATGGAGCTGGGACCAGGTTCTGACTAAGACACACGAGATGGTAAGGAAAGCTCAGATCTAAACCCAGGATACCTGGATTCTGCTGCCAGCAGATACAACCACTACCTATCTAATTTCAAAGAGCAACTGTGCTCTCTAAAAGCATCAGGACCTCATGAAAAAGGCCAATCTAGAATCTGTTAGTGTTTTAAATACTGGCCTTATGGTTGAATCACCACTGGCAGCCTTCTCCATACTCCCCTACAAAATTAACTTCCATATAGTGGTTATCACATATAGCACAATCAACATCTATTACAGTGGTTATCTGCATAAGGGACTCTTTATAATTCTTGACTTCTTTAGCTTCATCTATTGTTTCTTGTTTTGTTTTGACTTTTTTTTTTGTAAAGATAGAAAACTAGTATTCTATGCTTATAAACAGCAAAAGCCATACACTTCTTAGTAGGAATGAGACTAATAGTTAGTCAAATACTATTTTAAGCTCTTGTGAAGTAGCTGGCACTGCCAGTTCTTCCTCTACTTCTGAATTAGCACACCCCAGAACGCCTTAAAGTTATGGATTATTTTGTTTTTAAGAAATTTTCAAATAATCACCTTTACTGGATGTTCTTCAGGATGTGTAGAAAGAAATAAAGTTTTTGATCCTTGAGATTTTTTTTCAACAAATTATAGCTGAAAAGAGTGAGCTGAGTTTGGAAATAGCCATGGTGGAGTGGGGTGACTGGGAATGCATCTCTGCGCATGTGAAAGTACTGCAGGAGAACTTAAAGGAGCTTTCTAATAACCTTTTAGGGAGTCAAGGTGGAAATCCACAGGTTTACAACCTACATCAAGAGTCTTTGAAATACCTTTTATTTCTAGTCCGCCTTTCTACAATGATATCAAAGTTTCCTATATACATCAAATCAAAAGCTATTACACAGAGATATTTTCATTCTTAACTTACGAAGGGAGTAAGGGGCAAAGGCAGCAAGAGAAAGCAGGAGAAAGCAGACCTTCTAGAATAATATCAGGTCACTCTTCCTGCTATTGTAATAGGAACAGAGAAACTGGAGTGTGAAGGTAACAATCTAAATGATCTCGAAGGTCCCATGTACCTTAAATGCATTTTGATTAATAGACTAAGTAAAGATTCACATTTTAGTGCATTTAAAAAATACATATAAGTGGTGCACACCTTTAATCCCAGCACTTGGGAGGCAGAGGCAGGCGAATTTCTGAGTTCGAGGCCAGCCTAGTCTACAGAGTGAGTTCCAGGGCAGCCAGGGCTACACAGAGAAACCCTGTCTCGAAAAACCAAAAGAAAAGAAAAGAAAAGAAAAGAAAAGAAAAGAAAAGAAAAGAAAAGAAAAGAAAAAAAATACATATAAATTTGACTAGGCAAAAAAAAAAGCCTTAGATTAAACTGGGGAAAAAAAGTTTTATTATGACTAACAGGAAAAATAATAAATCCCAAATGCAGTTTATATAAGCTTCTAATATTCAATGGAAGTATGAATAATATTTAATTTTCTACAATGTTCTCTCTTTTTAAAGCCTTTTGTACTATTTATAGAAAAATCACAATATACCCTTTAATAATAATCATTAGAGGAAAGGTTTAATTAGTAGCATGAGACTGCTAAAACCCAGAGTCAGCCTAATAGTATACAGGGAGAAATGAGACAGTGAAGAGTATGGTGTGCAAACCTGCTACCGATGGTGGGGAAGGCATGCTCAGTGGAGGGGGTGTGGCTTTACCCAGCAGTCTGCACAAGACTAAACATTCTGTTCTTTCCCTTTCGTTGGTGTTTATTATTTGTTTCTCTCCTTATTTCACATCTCAAAACCAAACAAAAACCACAAAACACTTCAACTTGTTCCCACAGAAGGTTTTGTAGAACAGTACTTATCCCTTTCCCAATCTTCACAAACCTCTTTAGCATCAAATAAAAAGCAAAAATGTTAGTTTTTCTTAAGCCTGAGCTTAGATGATAGAAAAAAATATTTGAAAGAGTAGGTTAGAGGCTCAGCAACAGAATGGGGATTTAGGGCATGGTTCATATCAGTAGAGAGGACTTTCTTAACATGTGCAGGGCCTGCATTCAGTACCCTACAAGACAACCCCCCACACCCACACACCCCACACACACCCACACATCAGATTAGAGAAGTCCTGCTCTAAATTGCCCTGGAAAAGATAAAGAACCTTGTCTCAAATACTTCATATTCAAATTTAGCACAGTAGTTTATCATCTGTGTCTGTCACAAAACAATATTGTTATTTTCCCAGTATTTATAAATCTTAAGTCAAAGAAATTCTATGTAACAATTCAACCTAGTTTGGATCACATTTTCGTACTATTCATAAAATTCTGTTCTTTAATAATTATATCAAAATACCCAAACAAGGCCAGGTGTGATGGCGCACATGGGTAATACAAGCACTCGAGAGGCTATGGCATGAAGGTCACAAGTTAGAGGTCAGTCTGAATTTACACAGAAAAACTTGATCTCAGAAAATGTGTGTGTAATCATATGAAAAAATAATATTCAATATCGAGTACATTGACACTACCTTGTCTGTTTTACATTTGGAAGAGGAATGCTGGAAGGTATTTGTATGACATCAGAATGAGGTATCAGGTCTAGCATCACATTGCTGTCCTATTATTCACTAGATAAGCATGGGCAAGCCTGCTTCTTGAGTTGTCAAGTGGAAGTAATAAGGGCATGTACATAAATAGGGTGTGAGAAGACAGTATGAAGCAATGTACATGCCGTCTCAGTCCCCTGACTGCCACAGAGATGGCATCCAGTGCAAAGTGATGCCCGGCAACTCATCAGCCTGAGCTTCTGTTCTTCAGGCTTCAAGAAGTCAAGAGGAAGGAACTTCTCAGCGATCCCATTTACATTCATTCTAGTGCTTTCAAGACCCTTTAAAGCTGAAGGAGATAAATACTGAGGATAATTATACTATTTAAAATATCTTCAAGAGATCCTCAAAGGCAAAGGCTGAAAGGGAAGTCAGATTGTTTCAGAAGCCCATAGGTGCACAGAAGCACCTTCTACTGCCAGTCGTGGAAGAGTTTTACCAGTCAAGAAAACAAACTTTAGGTTTTAAGATGATCTGAGCCATCAGGAGCTGGATTCACCATTCACTCTAAAACTTAGGATGCTGACCAACAATACCCAGTAGACAGAGACTTCAGAATAGACAGTCAAGCCTGTGCCTGCAGAATTTCTGCACCCACACTTGAAGGGGTTGTAGAGAGCTGGGAAGTCCCTCTATTTCTCAAAGTCAAGAGTATCTGTAATTGTGAGATATCATGAGAATAACCACCCACTGTCTGATTGGATTTAAGTCCCTTTGCACAAGATGAAACCCACACCTGACACTATCATCAGCCAAAGAACCTCTTACTAGACAGGTCATAAGCCCTAGGGGAGAACCTAACACCATTATTCTGCTCAACAGACAGTATTAAACCAACACTTAATGACTTATCATTGTAGTCACAGATTAAAGAATCTTTCAAGCCTCAGGAGAGAAGGTTCTATTTGTAATAGATGGTGATTAACACAGACCCACAACTGACTAAAGCACAGAAAACAAGAGCCTGTGGAATGCTCGTCCCTAAATGGGACATCTATATCATACCCTCTCCCAAGGTCCAGGGACCATTAAGGAAGATGAGGCACGAACAGTATAGGAGCCACAGGCAGTAGATGATTACAAGTAAACAGTGTCTTCTAGATACAACAGGGGAACTGCATGTATGGTAAACAAGGCTTGTGTAAGCTCAAGTCAGCCCAAATCCTAGAATATAGAAGAGAAGAAGACATAAAAATCCCACCCTTAGCTGCAGTGCTATTAGAAACTGATAGCGTCTAGAAAATGAATGGCCAACTTTCTTTAAGACAACAACATGTGGTAAGTCCAGTAGAAAAGCACATATCTAAATCTAAGAGTATATGGGCAACACTAATTAGTCTTGGCGATGTTTAAAAGAAGGATTAAAAATTTTTTAAAGAAGGTGATTATCTGGGAAAAATTAGAGGACAGAGTGACTATAATCAAATATACACACATAGATACTATATAGCGAATCCTGCTTTAATAAACAAAACTCTTATTATATATATATATGTTTCATACAAGCCTTTTAAATTAGGATTTACTCAGAAAAAGCATGCTCAAGTGCTAGAGGAGGCACAAAACTATGGAAGTTATGGGTGAACTGAAAAAACTGGAACAAATATATATAATTGAGTCTCAGACATAGAAACAAGAGGCAAAGGAAGGTAGTCACAGACAGCTCTACTTCACTTGTCAGATTTAAGAAAGCCATGCCCACCCATGAGCAGACATGAGAGAGCAAGTTAAAAGTCTTACCAGTGAGGGGGAGGGTGTCAGTAGAAGTGGAGAATAGTGGCTGAGTTATTTAAATGCACCCAGGTAGTAGACGACACTTCCCATGTACTCATACCACTCAAGCAATATGGTTGTGTTTTCTTGATTTCTATCAGCCCTTCTTTGTTGCAAATTTGAGCCTAGTGCATGTTCCAATTAACTCAACTCTTTGTTGCAACTTGCTAAGTTGGATGTCCCTTGCCAAAAAGGGGTAGGTGGTTGGTTACATAACAAGGATGGGGATGGAATCTGTTGCCAAGTCTGCACAGAGTTGGAAGAACGTGTGTGGTATGGGTGGGGTGATGGAAGATGGGAAGAAAAGGGGAGACCACAGGAAGGATAATATCCTTATAGACAGACTTTGTCAGGGACATGCCTAGTTGGCTGTGGCTAAGGCAATGAATTCCACAGGTAACCAAACTGCAGGTAATAAAGAGTCAATATACAGAATACAGACTGAGTTTTCTTATTAACAAGAATTTCCACCCCTCTGGGGTGATGTCTCTGGGAAGAACAGATGACAAGAGATTTATGATGGCTTGATCCAAGTGCAACTGTAACAAGATTTTTTTTGTAATAAGAAGGAAATGTTCAGGCTAGATGATCAAATAGACTTCGACAAAAAATTTCAAGTAAGATACAGCCAGCTCAATGTTGTGTGGATGCCCCTCATTTGAATTTGTCTATGTATTATAAGAGAGCAAGTCAATCTGACCTCTTAAGCAGGATTAAAGGCATCGTAGAGATTTAGACTAATACACCAGTCAAATTCACTTGTAGACGAGATATACTGTTCTACTGCAAGAACTATATTCAAAACTATCCAGCAATCTCCAATTTATGAAACATTTAATACATTGCTGATATGGATATGCTCACCAATGAAGAAAAATTGACAGAAAATTTAAATACTAAAAGGCAGTCACCATGAAGAATCCATGAGATTGCCTTTGAAGATAGGACTCTGGGATTTTGCTAATATACCTCACAAAAATTCTATTTTCAAATATACATGGTCATCATTTTTCTCAGCAATAGCCGAAGAGAAATGGAAGAAAATTTAAAATTATGTATTAAAAATACAAAGTTTTGCTTTTGATATAAAGTCTTCCTAGTCAAAACAAACTGACAAAGGTGGAAAATTAGTTCACAGTTGCAATTTCCATTTGCAATTATTACTATTAACCTCTATTTTGCTTTTTTAACTGAACCTATATAATTAAGATATTTTTTGAGGCTGGAGAGATGTTCAGCAGTTAAAGGCATTTAATGTTTTTCCTGAGTACCTGAGAACAATTCCTGGCATCTGTAACAATCAATTTTCACTATCTATAATTCCAATATTAGGAAATAAAGACACTCTCTTTTAGTTTCTTTGGGCTAATAGACATATAGACAGACAGACAGATGGATGGGCAAACAGATGGATGAATGAACAGATAGGTAGAGGTAGGTTGGTAAGTAGATGATAGATATATAGATAAGTGGATAGGAGAGAGAGGGAGGGGGAAAGAAGAAGGGAGGAAGATGGATCAAACTTAAAATAGATTTTTAAATTTCTATTTAAAGCATTAGGATATCAATATGTCAAACCCTGAGGAAATGGGCAGAGTTGCCAAAAAAAAAAGGCTTAAGTCATGGCTGCAGAGACATCCATGACAACTATATGCATGGCTGTTTACAATACTAGAAAGCAGATTAGACACAGGATCTGTACGTGGAACTCACTTGGCTTCCTAAAAGACCAAGGACTAGGAAAAGGTGTCACAAGGCAAACATTCTTCAATGACCTAAAAGGAAAGTAATGAAGATAGAACCTATCACAACATATTTAATAACATAATTTTTCTATAGTAAACTAAGGAGTGGTTAATGAGGTTTTATCCAATAAGTTGTACAAATTGTGTCATTTGAAAACCACAAAAATATCACATTAGTTAAAGGAAGCATTTGACAAGCAGTTTCTAGTTTCTTGTCCAATTCTACATTAGGCAATCTTGCACATGACATAATTAACACAACTTACTTAACTGATCTCTATTTGCAATTCATTAGGAATAGTTTTCCAGCAGTACTGTGCCTTCTAAAGGAAACCAGGCACATAAGAACAGTACTTAACCTGTGATAAACACACAATTTGAATCAATCACTGCATAAAACCAACAATGTCCCCAAATGGCACACCTTCATCATTGTGATAAACGGTGAAGCATCCTTTGAATAGCACACAGAAAAGCATATGTTCATAGACAAGTGTGTATCAATATGGATACATTCACCTCATACGATGGGACTGTCAATGATGAATCCTAGTCAAAGAAAAAAGGAGAAAGTAACACAACTTCTAAAGTTTTCCCAGAGCTTGGGGCCACAGATCAGAGTATAGGTCTCTTCTTATTGCAACCAAGATTAAAACCACTCAAGAGCAGATTATGGGGCTAGAGAGATGGCTCAGTGGTTAAGAGCACCGACTGCTCTTCCAAAGGTCCTGAGTTCAAAACCCAGCAACCACATGGTGGCTCACAACCATCTGTAATGAAATCTGACATTTTCTTTTTGGTGCATCTGAAGACAGATACAGTGTACTTAGATATAATAATAAATAAATCTTTAAATTTAAAAATATTTTAGCCGGGTTTTAAAAAAGGAGCAGAGTATGTGCTGCCTCTGAGATAGCCAATCTTTTAAGAGGCAGCTCAGCAGCAGCTGCACAATCCTTTGAAACTGTTAGCTCTGAATGCGACTCTTCCAGAGTCCCTGGCAAAAAGAGAAGACAAGAGCCCCATTGACTTTCATAAATAAAGGGAGAGTTGAGTACACAGCTGATGTCTTTCCTTCACAAGCCTTATGCTTTTCTTGTGGAAGTATTACTGAACTTGATGAGAGCTTTGTGGGCACTGGTGAATAAGGTTTACCATAAGAGAAAGCCAGGGTAACAGAGAGAAAGGCTCTGCCCTTAGCTATTTGGGGGAAGGAGAAGGAAGATTTGATGAGAAGTCAGGGGCTACATGAAGGAAGGTGACTTCAACACACCAGCTATTAATCTACAGGCTTAAAATCATTGTGATTTTTGTATTAAAGTGGCAAAAACTTGTAAAAGAATAACATTTATTTCCAATGTACACACAATGAAATCAGTCAACATATGCTTCTTAGATAATGTATCACTACAACCTTCTGCCAACAATAAGAGTCATAAATAGCATGACAGCAAGCTTTACTCAATCTACCTTAAATCATCAAGGTATTCACTTAGTTCTAAGTTTCTGGGATGTCACAGATAACAGAATTAAACGTCTAACAATGACTTCTGTGGAAGCAGAGACTTTTGTAAGTTTACACTATATGACTTTTAATATGCTACGCAGAGAAAGGTTCAATTTGATTCCATAGTTTCAGAAATGAAGACACGGAGATACAGAGAATTTTAGTGAGATGAGCTTAGACATTAAGTCGGAACCAAACCCCAGAAGTACTGAAGAGGAAGGCAAAAGAGCAGAGGAAAAGGCAAAAGAAAAAGATAAATACATTCTTGGTTTCAAAAGCACTTTGCCCTGAATACAGAATATTAAATGCCTAATATCATTTGTAAGACACAGCAACTGTTTAAAATTCAAAACAATATTGAGACTGTCTGCAGTCATGTTTTTTGATAGAATTTACTTGGCAACCATTTTTAATAAGAAACAGGGGGCATTAAGTAGGGCTATTGCACTTCTCCTTCTTTTCTTTCCTCAATCAGAGACATACTGTGTGTGAGTGAGTGTAGACAGGACTGGGCCAGGCAGGTTAGGTCCTTGCTGGTATGTTTATGTCCCTGTGCTAAGATATTTGCTTTAATCTAGTCTGCAAAGCCTAATTAAAACCTTTTCAATTCTGTACTCGCCCTGTATGCACTGTCTGGAGTATAAAAACCAGAGTCTGCCAAAAGTATGCTTTCATAATAGAAAAGCATACATGGAAAAATTATTTGATGGATTTTATGAAGGTATTTGGCAATTATATTTGTAAATAATGACACTTTAGTTTAACTTCTATAAATATATAATACAGATGTAACTGGTATACACAGACAAGGGTTGCATAGCATTATCAACTGCATTCTGAGAAAGGAAATACGCTCTAGATTAATCAGACAGCAGCTTCCAGGTAGTGAACACATGCACAAAATGATGGTTGGAGCACCAGAGTCTTATGTGCTTTCTGAACCATCAGAGAATCACAGTGATGTGATTCTGTGGGTTGTTTAAACACTGATGTCTACTATACAGAATAAAAATATATTTTAAAGATCCTTATAGTATTAAATATATCTAATTGCTCATGTTCTAAGAGATCAGGTACATTTTGATTATGCATATTTATAATGATTTTTTCTATCTGTTTTTGTTAATAACTTCAATTAGTTAAAGGAAAATGGAAAAAAAGAAAGAAAGGTGAATGACTTTCAAAAGCCAATCACCTGAGGCTTCCAGCAACAAGAAAACTCAGAATGACTTTCTATTTTCCTTTACTTCTGACAGACTCTAGATTTAACTGATATTTCAAATGGTTCTAATTACAAAAATTGTGTCACTGAGCTGAAGAAAATATTATAGGATTTCGACTTCTCACTCTCTGCTAGACCCTTGTCCTAGAAGCTACACAGAACTCCCAGCTCTCTGACTGATCTTGGTTGGGAGCTCATTAGGCTGTTCCTCACGTTAAATTACTGAAAAGGGTGATATATTTATAATACAGCTTGCAATGCTATAAAATGGCTCATCAATCTGTTTTATTCATAGAAGGTCCACATAAGGCCACTAGTCTGTTACTGGCAATAAACCTTGGGTGCATCTTCAAAAGACCCGCATATTAGATGGTGATTTATGTCTCTGTCCAAGAAATCAAACATGATACTAACAAGACAAGGGATAACTCAACTGACACTTTCAAAAGCAACGTGATTTTAGTAGTAAAGCTGGTGGGTATAAGATATACAGGGATGAGAGAAAGACAGACGATTAGCATGTATATATTAGAGGAAACGGTGTTAAAACAGCAGTTCTAAGTACTCAGATCTTAAACCTTTCCCAATCTGCTCTCTGCATTGTATTTCTTACATGGAACCTCATAAATAGGAGTCACTAATCATTTACTATTTTATAGCCAGAATGTTCTTATTCAAAGACAATGACATATCCTAAGTCAGGCCCCTTGGTTCTGTTTAATAAATATTTGTCCAGCTGTTCTAAACTTGTAAAACACAGGGCATTTCTAACCAGAAGCAAAGGTCTGACAAAGAGGATAAAAAGTGTTTAGGATGAACATAAGAAGCCAAAATAATTAAATTAATCTAACAACCCTTTTAGGAGAAAGTTTGTTTTTTAATCTTAGACTCTAGAAACCCCAAAATAGTATAGAAGTTTCACACCTTAAAAAGAAAACTGACAAATGATTATTTTAAATGACGAGTAGTTGGATTCTTTTTTTTTTTTTTAAGTTATAAAAGAATCATTGAAACTGTCTTAATGTGAAAACACGCATGTAGGCAGTAAAATGACCTCCCACACAGGAAAAGCCCCTGGCTTACATGGGCTTGCTGTCTGTCTCTTCCAATTGGCCATTTTTAAAAAATTCACTTCAAAGAAGGACTAATGTTGAATTACACAAACTCAACACATCACTGTATACAGAGTTGGTCTGCAGTGTTCTGTTTGAGAGAGAAAAGCCATACTTTTGAAGAAGAAGCTCTTCTAGCTGCAGCACATAGACGGTGGCCACCGTTTGTCCCCAGTGTCCGAGAGTCCCCTTTGGGCAAAGCTAAAAGGTTAGACTAGACTTTTCTCCATGGACAGCTCAATCCTGCACCCTTGAAATTATTTTCATGAAGATAAAGCACCCAGCAGCATTAAGAAAGAACTACCCAAGCCTTGCATAGGACTCCAGGCGGATCAGGTGTGCCCCGAAAGGCACATTGCAGCCTCTTTTCCAGCAGGTTACAGGTTCACAGCGCTATGTGTGGGCTTTCTATTTAGCCAATGCAAATATGAATCCTAAATGCTGAGTTTGTTCAGCTAAAATGCACTTGATTTGTATAGGAAGTAGGACATATTTAAATGGTAAAAAAAAATGGTTTAAAACACTGCAGAGCTTACAATGAGAAAGAGTATAATGAAATCACACAGATTAACAGATCTGTGTAGTTTAACTCTTAAACAACATTTAAAAATAACTTAGACTCAATTAACTTTGAGAAGTAGTTATTTCCTCTTATCTCACCTGTCTCTGAGGATGCTGAAACAGAGCAAGAAGTGGCCAAAAATATACACTTATGTGGCATCAAACATAAATTTCTCCTTTAATATGTACAAAAAGAAAATACTCTCTCCTTGCCTCCTCAAACACAAAACACACACACACACACACACACACACACACACACACACACACACACACACCACACCACACCACACTGGACCTCTAAAATATCTCATAGATAATTTTTTAAAAAGAGTTTCTTTTTGCACATTTTGAGATACACACAAACACATACACACACTCGCTCCAAGACTCATTCCTCTCATGTTCTGTCACAGGCAGCACCCCGGGGGCCCAAGCTGGTGGGGAGGGGAGAACAGAAGCAAGTTCAGCAGGCATCTGTTTCTCCCTGTGTCTGAGAGCTGGACACTGGCATCTCTTGCCTGAGCTTTTCCTGTGGGGTTCATCTAGTCAGCAGGGTGGGGAATAGTTGTCTGCACCATACCAAGGTCAGCCCGCTAGGCCTGACAGTCTCTGTCTCCATACAAAGAAAAGAATCAATACTTTTGGACTACGGCTGTGCCCTCAGTGTAAAACAACACACATGCAGCGTCTGACATGTTTCTAGGTGATTTGTGGCAGAACCTCTCCTCTGATCTGTATCCAGGAGCTGCTGTGTTACTGCTCGGTGCTTTTCACTGCACCCACCCCATTCTGTGCCCCCCACCCCCACCTAGCCCAGCTCTGTGATGTCTAATGCTTTACTCAGGGACAGAGGCGGGCATTCTACCCTACAGCTACCTGTCACTCAATAAATCACACCTAGGAGCTCAGTCTTCACAGAGTGATCTGAGCTTTAACAAAGGATCAGAGGGACAAAGTACAGGCAAGATACTGTAATTATAACAAAATAAAACATTCAGGGAGAGGGACAAAGGCTTGAGCATGGGAAAATGTCACTAGGGATATGATCATGGCTTCTGTCTTGAGTTTTGCTCTTAATATACCTACCCATCATTTATTTTTGTTGTTCTTCTATTTTGTTCTAATTACAGCTAGGACATATAGTGCTATTAAGGTGTCCTTGGAAACAAACAATGCTCACCACGGATGTTAAAATCTACCTAAGCTAAACTGAAAGCAGAGAAGCACTTTCCTAAGTATCTTCTGTATCTTTAGTTTGTCCTTACATAGTGTGTGTGTTTGTGTGTGTGTGTGTGTGTGTGTGTATGTGAGTGTGTATTTCCACCATCCTCTCAAACATCACAAAATGTGAAAACAGTTCCATGAGACAACTACTAATTGTGATTTAAACTTCTCTGAACAGCCAAGAAATTATTTAATTTACACAAAACATGGTAGGTTTATCAACACTAACTTATGTGGAAAATACCTTTTATAAAATTTTAACATATATCATTTGTTACTCAATTTGCTCCTGAATAATTTTATAGTGCCTTCCTTTTTGACTCCTACCCTCAGATCCATTTTCCAGAGATTGAGCCATTAGCCAAGCCAGATGAGAAGTTTCAGACAGTTTCTTCTGTTCTAAATATTTTAAACGCAGCCTTTGAGTTACTCCAGCAATTTCAGTCACATCAGACACCTCTTAATGCAGAAAAAAATGATGTTCCATCATGAAGGTCTCACGCGCATCTCCACTGGAACTGTTGCTGATGAAAATAAAAGTGAGTTCGAATATCTCTACACTTCCTTCCTAGTCAATCAATGCCTGACAGCACCAGCTCCTTCAGCTATGTACTTCAGCGATGATGGATCAATAACTGTGGTTTAACAACAGGGAGCCACCAATCATTATACGGATGATTAAAAGGGGTCTCACTCACATACACCTCTGCAGTCAGTGTAGGCCATAGGATCAGAATACTTACCACATACACTTCAGACTACAGAAATCCACATAAAGGGGGGGAATGAGGCTAGAGAATATTTAAGATGCAAGAAAAGGAAATAAGGAATACCCCAGGATTATATATGGTTTTGCCCCTATCATAGAAACCTTAATTCTCCAAATTCACCACAATGAAGGCAAAGATTAGAATCAGTTAAGAGTCTGAGTTCATCATGGACACTTACCACACACACACACACACACACACACACACACACACACACCACCCCTACCTAGAATATGAACTTAATTCACATTTAGAAGTCTCTGTAGCTATGCTTCTTTTTATCTCACTATATTAAAAATCCTCCTTGAATATTTATCTGACATGTCTAAAGGACCATTAAATGTCCTGAACTGTTTCACCCAGGAATATACAAATTTGCCATAAAAAAAGAGTAAATGAATCATGCATAGAAAAATTAAGGAAATGATTCAGGCTTTCAAAAATGTACTCTCTTTTTAAAATGATGATTTCCTTCACATACCTTTATAGGATATAACCTTAAACTCACTTATAAAAATAATAGGGCTGGAGAGATGGCTCTGAAGTTAAGAGCACTGACTGCTCTTCCAGAGGTCCTGAGTTCAAATCCCAGCAATCACATGGTGCCTCCCAACCATCTGTAATGGCCATCTGATGCCGCCTTCTGGTGTGTCTGAAGCCAACAACAGTATACCCACATACATGAAATAAATAAATAAATAAATAAATAAATAAATAAATCTTTAAAAATTATTTTAAGTTGACAAAATCAAACTATCAAGTGATTTCTTGTAAAATAACAAAATTCTTCACATTGCTTATTGTCATGTCATTGTTACTATTTGGAACAAGACTGAGGCCCAGTTCTGGCATAGTCAGTGAATGAACACATGCTGACTAGGGATCAAACAGTTTCAACACTGTTCTAGAAGACCTGAATATGCTGGCCTCTGACAGCCATAAAGATGAACAAGAAGGCTCAGTGGGTAAGGCGGTTTGCCACCAAGTCTGATGAACTGAGTTACATCTCCCAACATATAAAGTCAAAGGAGAAAACAAACTTCTACACGGTGAACTCTGACCTTCATATGTACTCTGTGGCCCAAGTATTCTCACATAATCACATTCATGCATAAATGTAAAATACATGAACATGGTGTGATATAACCATGATATGGGATCATAAATGCCTCAGCTAAGTCATATATAGGAAAGTGTTCTAACTAGGAAACAGACTGTCATCTAGACACTCTTGGGTTTGCCTAGATTCATTTTAGCTGTCACAATAAAGATAGAAAAGGGACAGCTGCTGTTAGCTATGAGTAAAAGCATAAAAAAAACTCCTAAATATCCTACCATGTACCTAGCCACACGAATGCATACAAACATGGATGCACACAGGCACGCACACATATGCACAACTATTCGACAGAAACAACTGCTGAAAACATAAGAATGCTGGGTACAGAATGTGCAGGGAGGAGAGGAGAGAATGCAAAATAGAAAACTCCATCAATAAAACACGTGGAACAAAAGAAACCCACCAAAACAAGACCCGAAAAGCACTGCGAACAGTGACAACACTGGCGAGTGCTGATGGCCTTCTATCTCAACCAACACTCCCATGGAACTGCTTGATCATTCTGCGAGTGGGAAGGGACAAAAGTAAGAAGAAGGGAGACTGGTCCAGGGCAAACACCCACCACAGCAGTTCTCTTGAGGCCAGCCTGAGCAACTTCATGAGTGAGACTCATTCTCAAAATAAAGTTTTGAGGGGCTGGAGGGATAGCTCTACAAGGGCACTTCTCTACTGTTTGTGAGAACCTTGGCTTAATCCCCAGTGCTATACAAAATAATGATAATAAAGTTGCAAGGCTCAGATTAGCTCTGCATATAATGAGAAAGACAGCCAATGTTGATCTTAGAGCTTGCAAACAATAAGCTGATGGGAGGAGAGCCACCGACGCTGAACACAGAGTTTGAAAACAACAAGGCAGTGGGAGCTGGTCCTGCACTCCAACCCACTCCAATATATTGGAATTGGTTATGCAAAACGTGCACAAAATGAATGTCAGCAACTTGACGAGTTGGACATACTACATGTTCATGTTACCAGCTTCACAATTAAGGTAATAAATGTATCTTTAACCATGCTCCTTTGAGGGCATTTTCTGCTTCTGTTTTGTTTTATCTTAAGAATACTTTGCTCCTTAGGATCATTTCCTGTATAATTAATTTTTAAGCACACTTAGTAATTTAAGTACAGGTATTACGGTGTACAACATTTCTCTAGAACTTACTGGGCTAGGTGGAAATTTATAACCACTGAGTAAGAAGTTTGGCTTCGCTGTAAGTACAGAAAACAAATAAGGAAATGGCAGCTCAGTTGCCCTTTGAAACAGAACAAGGGAGCAGGGACTAGGGAAAAGGAAGAATCCAGGAGGGCTTCCTGGTTTCTAACCTGAGTGGGTATTTTACAGCTGGCAACACGGGACGTGGCATAGATGGGGGTACAGTTAACATGCAACACGGACTGAGGTGTAGGAACAGACACTGAAATCTTCTGCCCACCTCTGCCTCAAGCTTTTAAAAGGACCCACCGAAAGAGATGAATTTACACATATAAAGCCATATACAAAAGCCTGGGCTGCAGAAAGAGTTGGAGAGTCATCAGAATATTAAAAGGAAATTTAAAATAACAGGAACAAGTTCAACCACTTGTAGTATGCAGAGGGAGACATACATATTATCTTGAAAACACTAATATTTAGAATGCACAAAAGTAACTATTGGATAGCAAATTAGAAACATTAAGGTTCAATACGGAATAGTGAAAAAAATCAGAGAACTTAAAGATCTGAGGATTAATAAAACTGGTTACGGAGAATTAAATGTCACAGAGACATAAGTAAAATCTAAAATGAATGAGATGAGGTCAGATCTCCACAGCATCTGTAGAGAGGAGCAGAAACAAGCTAGACTGCTAGAGGTCTAAGGCAGAAAGAAGAGAAGCAGTAGGCGATGCACAGAGACATATTCCCTTCTTAATGGGAGTTAGGAATGACAATGAGAAGGGCTGTCAGACAGGGATAGAGTGTGAGCTGGGCATTTATTAACTGAAATGGAATAAGCATGAACTAGGGAAAAAAAGTTTGTTTTATAGTTTTCTGAATGGTAGAACTATATATAGGCCCTGAAGTCGAAAGAAGGTTACTCATAATACTTGTTATAGAACAGAAATACTCTAGAATGTAACAGATACACTACATCCTCTCCCTGGTAGCATAGATCATGCTGTGACCATTCATTATCAACTCGAGGATAACTTAGGGATTTCAGTGGATATGTGGCTTTGCTTATCTTATGGAAGCTGCTATCAGAGGTGTCTTTCTAAACTCTGATTTTTCCAAAACCTCTATGTTGAACAGATGTAGTAATACATTTTAAACAAATAAACTTCCTAAGGAGGAGAGAGAGATGATCAACAATAGAATTCCTCCAGCAGGAGCAGGATGGAATCTACAAGTCCCATGAGGCTAACTGGAGGGGACAGTCATCTGTACTGTGACGTCTCCCGTTCGGTAATTCTCTAGTCCAGTACTATGTGCAGACAAAACGGAAACACTCATCGTTAAACTGTTTACAAGTGACAGCACTTCGAAAATGTGTGTTCTTAAATGCATTTTCATTCATTTCAAAGTACAGAAAAAGAAAAGCAGCCATAAAGTAGAAGAGAAAGAAAAAAGGGAGAAATATTCAACGGGCCATATACTTTAGTCAATTTTCCTAAATGTCACTGCAAAACATGGCCATCTTAGTCTAGGCTGTTTGTTGTGCTTTAAAACATTTGTTTAAGCAGGAAATCTTGGGTAAAGTACATAACCTTTCTCAAACAGCTTCCTCATTTATAAAACTGTTGGTACTGCCCACCCTGCCTCAATCCCAAATTCATCCAGAGTCAACTTAAAAAGAGTATATGAGAGAGTGATTAGTGCCTTAGGTATCTGTGTGGTAGTTCCTCAGGGATGAAATCACGGGTGGGTCATATGAAGAGAAGCTCCTAATGACCTTTGCCTCACAAGCCCAGGAACCATGAGAGTTCAGTGTTACCAGCTCTCTCCCATACACAGGGGTCCCCTCAGCCACAGTCCTAATGAGTTTTTACTGCACTACAGACTACTCTTAAAGCAGCCACAAATTCTGGTCTTCACATTTTCTTGCTCATTTTTAAACTTTGCGCATGTGGTTATATATCATGTCTAAGAGTCTCTAATATAAAACAAAACTACTGATAATTTTTTTAATTATAAATGTCTTTATGGCTGTCTTAAGAAAATTATAAATATCTTTATGTAATTAAATCTTAACTGGGGATTTTTTGAAACTTGAATATTCAATAAGTAAGACTAATTTGAAGTTAATCTGAACTTCTTAGCTTCAGAGACAAACAGCCTAGACACATCTAGGTTTTTGAGTGTGTAGCAAACCACATGAAGATTCATCTTTAAACCACCAGTTATTTGAAACAGCTGCAAATAGAAAAATAGGCTAGGATTTAGAGCCTTACAAGGTGAGAGCAATCCAGTTAACCATTGCAAAGGAAGGTTCACTTCAAACATTCAACTCCCTCTGGTCCGTTTTCACAGATACATTCACATGAGGATATTTTCATAATCAACATGGGTATTTTGGTCCCCTAAGGGGTGAATGTTATGATGTTTTGCATTAAGATGTTTCAAGAACATGATACAAAAACAACAGACACAACAACCCTATTATGTAAACAAGAGACCAAAATGTATTTTACATTAATCCCCCCCCACACACACACACACACACCAACCGTTTCCTATAGAGTAGATCTTTAAGGAAGCGTGGATTAGAATGAGCCATGACCAGAGATAGCTGAGCAGATTTTACCTACACATGGGAGAAACCATCTACCTTAAAACAACAAGGAAACATTGGATGGCCTAAAATTAGGAAGAATTTTCTGCTTCCCAAAATGCCTTTCTTAGTGAGGTTAGTTTTGTTTGCTGGTTGGTTGGTTGGTTGGTTGGTTTGAAAAACAACAACAACAACAACAACAAAACCACACAGTCACTACTGTTCCCAGTCAAGCCATGAATCAAGATACTATCACACCATAACCACAGGTAAGAACAAGAATGAAGCCAGGTGTGATGACACACACCTTCAGTCCTAGCACTCGGGAGGCACAGTCTCTGAGTTCAAAGCCAGCTTCAGTCTACAGAGCAGGTTGCCAGACAGCCAAGGCTATAAAGAGAAAACCTGTCTCAAAAGAACTTAACAAAAAAGAATAATAATGAAAACAATGCCAAGTGTATAGGAGGATCAGATATGCTGAGGCACACAGAAAGCTGTGTGAACAACTAGGACAAGAAAAGCAAACTAGGTGGGTTAGGTCGCAAGAGAGCATTTTCTTCCATAGTTCATTTGATTTGATTTGATAAGCATTGGTGTAAGGGTTTCAGATCCTCTGGAACTAGCGTTATAGACAGTTTTGAGCTGCCATGTGGGTGCTGGGAATTGAACCCGTCCTCTGGAAGAACGGCTAGTGCTCTTACCTGCTGAGGGAGGTTTTAAAGAGAGAAGTCCTGAAGCTGAGCATGAGCGAAGTGCACACTGCCATCCTGTCCTGTCTTATGGCTGACTCACACATCTGAGTCACTTCTAGGTTTTCACTGAGAATTATTATTTGGCGACATTTTCTGTGCACTGGGATGCTGGCCAATTACCACAAAGTGCTGCCTTGATACTGCATAACTCTGCCTGTTCTAAACCTAAGGACTTCCTCAGTCAGGGCAGTGCTTTAGAAATGACTGGAATGAATACAACACAGACACATAACTTCTTTTGTTAGGTGATCCTTATTGTAATCATCTCTAAAGAAAACAAATTTTACTTTCTAACTTACATAATCTAACTTCTTTGTTGTAAATGGAAATTTCCAAAATTTCTTTACTCATAATTAGGCAATAGTTAGATTAAAATTTAAAGCTGAAAACCATCTAAAATATAACCTTTTATCTGCCAAAGACCCCATAGGAAATCTTCAGTAACTGAAAAACAGACAATCACTGTACTTAGCTTCTAGAAACCATGACAATAAGAATTCTCAGAATTGCCGGGCGTGGTGGCGCACGCCTTTAATCCCAGCACTCGGGAGGCAGAGGCAGGCGGATTTCTGAGTTCAAGGCCAGCCTGGGCTACAAAGTTAGTTCCAGGACAGCCAGGGCTACACAGAGAAACCCTTTCTCGAAAAACAAAACAAACAAACAAAAAAAAAGTAAGAAAACCATCTGCAATTAACAGTTTATTTGAAGACGTATTAATGGTATACTGTTGTGCTTTCAATAAATCTTTATACTTGCAAAATAGTCCCATACTTTGTATATGATATCTTACATAAAATTTTAATTTTAATAAGCAAAAGGTCATGAGATTTTGTGTACATCCACATAAAATAAACCTTCCCAGTGAAGTTCCACCTTCTGGCACACAGAAGCTGTATCTTGCCCACGGGCATCTCTATCTACCTGGTTTTGGTCTCATCTTCAATTCTCTGTTTTCTTCACTCCAATAATTTTGACATTCCCTTGATCTCTTCCATCTTTGCTGACAATGTTTTCACCTATAATGCTATATAGATTTTTTTTATTTTGTTTCCCCTATCATGACACTTTCAGCAAGAGTCACAAGGCATTAAAGGCACTTAGCGTAATTAATTAAAACAACAATTTAAAAGCATACACCAAAAGGTTACTACTAACGAATACTTCCCATTACCTGAATGAACAAAACAACTCACAGTACGGTAAACAACATGTAAGCTTTGTTGGCAATTAAGTAAAAATGTTTTTCAAAAATCTTCTAAGTCAGATTCTATTGCTGAGACTTGGATGATTCTGTGGATGAACCTTATCACCATGAAGCACACATCCAGCACTCACCCAGCACTCACCCAGCACACACCCAGCACACACCCAGCACACACCCAGCACACACCCAGCACACACCCAGCACACACCCAGCACACACCCAGCACACACCCAGCACACACCCAGCACACACCCAGCACACACCCAGCACACATTCAGCTAATCCAAGGCACTTTCTTGATTCAGCCATGGTAGCAAGTTTATCTCTTGCTGTTGGTATAAAATATGATTACATTCATTTCTATACAGTCATATGCACAGGATTGTTGTCCTGCCCCCATATGACCTCAGGGACAATTGGCATATAAAGTGATATAACCTTTAAAAAAATCTGTCATGCTTTGAGGAAATTGTATCTGTTTCACTTCAATAAGATCTGCAAGATGAATTTATTTACTTGACTGATTTTTTTATTTTGATATTTTCTTCTACTTTTCAGTTACAATATCTAAGTTCAAATGTTTATGAACTAGTACTAAGGTGGTATTTCACCCCCCAAAATTAAGGCAATAAGGAACACTGCAGGTTTCTAGTTAAAGAACTAAATACTAGGTGGCTATGCATCTGTAGTCTCAGCAACTGGGAGGTAGCAGAGGCAGGAGCATTACAACTTAGGGGCCAGCCTGACCTACATAGTGAGGTTTTTATCTCAAAAACAACCAACAAGTCCTAAATTCTAATTTCAGAGGTGTTCCTTGGACACATGTGCCATGTATCAGCTGAGTGTACCTGCAATGATGTCATGAAACTATTTGTCTCTAGGTTTGTTGGTTCATCCAGGCAAGGTGATGAGATGTACCCACCTATCTTCATTAGCTATGTCTACTGTATAACAACAGTACCCACTTATTTAACAGCTAACCAATTTGGGGGGCCTGTTATTGTTCAGGGGTGCCTTTGTGGTTTTGTTTAATTTTTGTTTTTACACTTTGTAGCCTTAACAGGTCTACCTGAGAATAAAATAACACAACCAGGCCCTTATTGGGCCTACACTTCATACAAGGGAAATACTATTCCTAGACAGAAAAAAAAAAAAAAAAAAACCGAATGCAGTGGTTAATTAAAAGTGAATGGTGAGACTCTAGACCTCTAAGTGTCATAATTGGAAATCATTCTTAACAGTCCCCAGAAGTTAATTCCTAAGTATAAGAAAGTAAAAAATATTTGAAAAGACAGTACATTCAACTTTTATTTCTTTTTTTTTTTTTTTGAAACAGGGTTTCTCAGTGTAGCACTGGCTATTCTGGAACTTGCTCTATAGACCAAGTAGCCTCAAACTCAGAGCTCAGCCTGCTTCTGCCTCTCAAGTACTGAAATCAAAGATGTGTGCCACCACCACCTAGCAAGTGTTGCTGCTGCTGCTGTTTTTCGGTTTGTTTGTTTGTTTGTTTGTTTGTTTTGGGGGGAGACAGGGTCTTTTAATGGGTAGATCAGGTTGGCTTTGAACTCAGAACTCTATCTGTTCTATCTTCTGAGTACTAGGATCAAGGTTGTGTACCACCTCACCCCCACTTCAACTCTTTATCGATATGATTACAGTGAATGAGGTAGTCTTTAACATTAATAGAACAAGAGATAGGATGAACCCCAACACCTATCAAACTCTTAACATGGAAAGAAGAAACCTTCTTGGAAATACAGAAAATTCACTTCAAGTTTACAAAACAGAAAGTAGTATGATACTCTTTTCTGGGGTCCACTATGAGCAGGGCTACATGCAAAACAGCAGAATATTAAGATAAGCACAAACATGCATTTGCCCTCAAGGAGAGACACTTTTAAGTAAGCTTGCTTTTTCTCTAGTGCCACAGGTCCCACATTTATTCAAACATACAACTAGAACGTGTGTCCTTTGTGCAAAGTGTTCCTTCATTTGCCTATCCACACTGCGACTCCATGCAAAAACAGTATTTGTCACATTTATTCAGCATGTACACACATTTCTGACAAAGGCCAGGCCCAAAGACAGTGCTGAGACAAGACAGACAAATATGACTAAAGCTGACTCTTCCTAGGATCACAACACAGTTCCTCAGAGCTGCCTATTCGCATTTCATATGGAAGCGCTGCCTTGGAAATACCAGCTTATTTCAATACAGCCTTGTGTTGCCAACCCCACAGCAAAAGGTCAGAGTGTTCATTCAGAAAGCTTTGACATCTCCATACCCTATGACCTGTAGATGAGGAATATCAAGGACAGCCTGAGACCAAAGTCTGTGGTTATTACATAGTCCATACATTTTCCATCAAACAGGGCTGCTGCCCTGACCCCACGTGATCGCAGGGCCTATTGGCACATAAGTGAGAGAAGTAAACATATTTAAAAAACACAAGATGTGTTTTAAATCATTTTAAACCTATCCAAGTTGAGATTAGTTCAGTGACTTAGGCCTCTGCTGAAATCACATCTTGAAACATTATTGAAGCCATTATTGTGGAATTCACTTTCTGATTTTGATGTATTGAGTTCTGTTCTTGCCTCTTCTTACCCATAGCTGTATAACTTGGGTCTGCTGTATTCTTTCAAAGGAAGAATTGGCAGGGTAGTTGCCGTTACTTAGGATAAGGATGTAATCTCTTTGACTTTCTCTTGTTGGGCAAACTGCCCAGTGAATATCAATTTTTTTAGAGCTACAAATATGGTTTTAATAGATTCACAGATTTTAAATTATTATAATTCAGGGCACGTCTCTCCCAGGGCGAGCAAATAACTCATAACAATCCATGTAGATGCAAAGGAGATGACAATTGATCAATCTGCATGTGAGTCCATTGACAGAGTTACTGCTCCTCTTTTCTCTCCAAAGCCTCCCACAACACTCAGACAATTTTCACATGGAAAAAAATGCCTGTCTATGGGAGTTCAAATTAGTCATAATACCCACTTTGGGGACTGAAGAACACTTACTGTAAATCAGCCACTCAGAAACCACACTTGACATATTTTGGTTATAATATAACTGTAAGTTGCATAATATTGTACGTATTGATTGGCTCTTGAGACTGTAATGGAAAGCAACTGCCATACATTGAAAGTGACCAACCACAAGGCAAAAAAAAATTGTTCCTGAAGATTCCACAAACAGTCATTTTTCTTATAATCCAAACCTCCTTGTCCTCTACACAATATATTCTAACACACACTTCAGGCTGTATTATTTTTTTTAAGTCTGTATTTTTACCAGATAAGCCTGTTAACCTCAAATTGTCACCTAATCACCTCCCTCAGACTCAGAGAGTTCTAGCATGGTAAACTGATTTCTTCTTTAATGAAGCAGTGAGTGACCTGTCTCTGAATTAGAGAAATAACAAATATCACACACACACACACACACACACACAAATACCTTACTAGGTAACGATTCCCAGACTGACTGAAGAAGTTAAAGCAACTTTAAAACCATAATAAAATCTACCTCTCTGGTATTTCTCTATTCAATTCCTTTATCGTTAAAAATAAAGTAAATAGAGAATTTTTAGTTTGTGAGCTACTATCTGTGTACTTGGTTTGGAGTGTGTGTCTTCTAACTTCCCACATGAGTGGAGACCATGCTTTCCTCTGCTCCCTTCAAGTCTCTCTCCCACAGGAACACATACTACTCTATAAAAGGACAGCCAGAAAGAAACCCGGTAGCAAACAACAAGAAATCAAGGTCAGTTCTTGTACTTATAAAAAGCAAAAGCTGTTTAAAGACTTGAGCTGCATTTCCAACGGAAAACATTGATGTCATTTCTTCCCCTCCAAATGATCTGTCCTAATGGTTACCCTTTAATTTGGGGACCATGACTCTAATATAAAACGCATAACTATAATAAATACATATAATAATTGCATGGCTCGGCTACTTGTGTTAGATGTTGGTTTGTGAAAGATTCTTCTGTCAAATACATTGTAATAAATTGCATGTCGTGTTTCCATTCTACTGGGAACTACATTTCAGGTTTTCTTTATATTTTTTCTCTTCTACATCTTCCTCAACTTATCATGTCTCATGGTTCAATAAAAGCAGTAATTGTACCTAATGAGGTCCCAATGACAATCTGGAAAACAATGGGACAAATTATCCTGTAGCATAGTTTTGTTAAATAACTTGTCTGTTAAGAAAAATTTAGCCAGGCAGTGGTGGTGCACGCCTTTAATCCCAGCACTTGGGAGGCAGAGGCAGGTGGATTTCTGAGTTCGAGGCCAGCCTGGTCTACAGAGTGAGTTTCAGGACAGCCAGAGCTATACAGAAAAACCCTGTCTCGAAAAACCCAAAAAAGGAAGGAAGGAAGGAAGGAAGGAAGGAAGGAAGGAAGGAAGGAAGGAAGGAAGGAAGGAAGGAAAAGAGAAAAATTTAAATATATATGTATGAGAGAGAGAGAGAGAGAGAGAGAGAGAGAGAGAAGGAGGGAAGGAGGAGAGGGGAGAAGCTGAGTAGGTAACAACTCAACTTGATTTTCGTATTCCAAAATCAAAGATTTTTAAATATAATTGGGATAATACCTATAAATGTTTGATACATGCATGTGGATAAAGTAGTCAACTTATGTCAAAATAATGATCACCCTGGTCCTAGTATGAACAATCAGTGTTCCAAGAACTGCCCAAAATTACTGGGAGAACTACAGACAGTCCTTTCAAATAGTAAGGAGGTGGTTACAAGTATAGTTAACTTACCCATGAAGAACACTGACGTTCCCAGAGGTACAGAACAGCAAGTATGTCAGAGCTCTGTCTATGCAATGAAGTAAAATCAACATATGGGTCCCAATGAGCTCTCAATTTTCTCCATTTCGCTCCGTGTTCCAGATGCATTAACCAATATCGCTATTGACAGCTAACTAGCCATCTTAACTTAAGCTTCTCCCACGTACTTATGATTCCAGACAATCACCAGTATGGCATATGGTTGCTCAGAGAGCCACAGTAATTAACAGAAAATGAGAGCCAAAGAATGAACATTTTTTTCCATTTTCATGATGTGCCTTACTGAGAAGAAACACCACTCAACAGCAAAGCTGCTCCTCTCTCTCCATACCCTTCTTTACCTTGGTTCTCCAATCTCTTAGTTCTCCTCTAAGCTCTTCCCTAAACAAAGACCCTTCTTAGATGTTAATGTCACGACCTGCTCCAGAGGACACTGGTTATATCAACTTTCAAAGGAAATCACAAAATGAATGGCTAGGGTAAAACTGACTACATCAAACATGGAGGGGAAGATGACACCATGATGTAATTCATAGTAAAGAGAAATACAAAGGTGAGGAAGGAGGAAAGTGGGGGATAGCCTAGACGCTTCACATCCAAATATATGAAGAAGCCACACCTGAGAAAAATTCAAGGTGCTTACTTCATGTGGCCTTAACCACACAGGGTCTGTGCCTTTGCCAACAGGCATCTATTAGGCTGATTTATACATCTCTGGATTTTTGATAGGCTCAGTCATACTCCACTTCCAGGTGGGGTCATGACATACAGCTCCATACTGTTTTCTCATGGTACTTTGAAACTTCCCTCCTACCAGATACAAGAAGCTGGCTCTGATCAGCATGCTGAAGAAAACAATGGCACACATTAAGTCACCTCTTGAACACAGAAAGTGCCCTACTGCACTACAGGCATGGCTTCTAGTAAACAGATACCTTGATTTCAATGCACGTTTGGTACACAAAACGTTGAAAAGCCTGCAGAAAACATATCTAATCCTCTGTAAATATATCTGCAAGGTTTAACAATGACTTACAACATAAGCTGTATAACCAAGGACTTGAGGATGAAAGTGTATGAGAATACACATGTCTTACACCATTTTTCCTCATTACATAAGCTCTCAGCAAATCATTCATGGGTGACTGGTCTTCAGTTTTTTTAATTTGTGGTTGGTTGCTGATTCCCAAAAATTATAAATATATACCCCCAAGAGTAAGGAACATTGCTATGGAAAGATAATCACTATTCAAATGGTAAAATTTATGACACACATGAAAACGAGATCAAAATGTCTAAACAAGACATCCAAATATTTAAGTGTGTGTTACCAGTGTTGACAAATAAAGAAGACAATAACCCAAGTTTAAAAAAAAAAAACTCACAACTGAGATTGCATTAAGTCATTCATAACTGCCCTATTATGCACAAGACCAAAAGGACTGTTCTAGATCTATCTATAGGAGATTAAGAAGGAACAACAACAACAAATTTCAGTCCCCAAACTCTAGTCATAAAAGATTTTAGAAGATAAAATTACATATATTTTTGCAATTCATTTGTAAAATTATTGAACAGCACTGTCATGAAATATTAATCCTAAAAGAAGGCCAATGACATTTAGGCAAACTGAGAATGAGATCAGTACCAACAGATCTTTACTTCTCCAAAGCAAAGTTCTTATCTTGTAACAAAGAAATCAGCTCGTGAAGTCCGGTAGCAGGTGGGGACAGAACCCAGAAAGAAGAAAGTAAGCAAAAGCTGTGAAGCAAATGCAACATATAGACACAAACAACTGCACATGGTATTTTTAAAAGTGTCTATCTCCTGCAGCACCAGAGCTCAGATACATTCAGTTTCATACAAAAGATAAGGAATGGTCCTTGCCTGTATAAAGAAAAGACTTATGTGACTAACAGTTATAACCAAAAGTCCTTTGTATATCAAAGAAAAGGAGCCTTTTGTTTATCCAAGGAATTCCTAATGGGTTCATTTATGAGTAACATGTTCTTTGTATTTAAGACCCAGCACCTCAGCACAGTGTAACAGCAGGTAGCTCTGACAATGAACTTTGCAGAGTTTTGATAAAATAATACCTGAAGGCAATTGGTTCTTCCGGGGTCAGTAGATTACTGGTTCAAAAGAATTAAAAAAAAAAAAAAATCTGAGGACATTTTGATATTTTAAAATAAGAAAACCAGACATATGCAAAGGGGTGGGGGGAGTCTGGCTAATTAAAATTTCCAGTTCTATATATACAAATCCATCAAGAAAGGCCTGCAGGACCAGACCTGTGCGAGGAAAAGTATACCATCATCGCATTAATTGTGTGACTACTTCATAATGCCAGCCAGCCAGGTTTACACAGAGGAGATTAAATAACAAGATAATCTTATAAACAATGCTCATTTCACCAGTGTACCAAATAAGTTTGATTTATATCACTGACTGTTCTTCTAATTAATTTATGCACCCACGTGCTTCAATTTACACAGACAGATACCTACAGTGAGGTAGAGATAGCCATTTTTTTAAGTGTCTTGACCTTTGAGCTGGGTTCATGTTTAGTCTTCTCAATGTTGTTAGTCACTCAAAAATGAAGAAACTCTTAAGGCCCTGAATTAAAATTAACCAGGAGGAAAGAAAACGTTTTATCAAACTAAGTACTCACACCCCCATCAACATACACGTTTAATTTCAGTTAGTATAACCACCAAAACTTGACTTGCAAGGAGCGTTATGACTTCAAGTTCTGAATCAATCTCCCACTCCTCTTAAGTTCATTTCAAAATCAGCAGCAATTTTAAATGCCTGTGTTTGTTTTAATGTAGCTTCTACTGAAAGAACAATGAGAGAGACATCTCATTTTAAAGCATGATTTTTAATAATATTAAGGGCTTAGATAAAAATTTTACTGGGGAAAATCCAAGACTGAACTCATGTCCATTTTCTTAAGCAGAAAACAAAACATCTCAGAATCAGATCATTCAAAGGATACCATCAATGCTATCAGCTCATGCCCCAAAACTCTAAGACCACGCTGTAATAGAGCACTCTGGTGTCAGGATTATTTTAATTCAGCCATTTTACAACTTCTATGGATAGTTTCGGTGTGTGGGTAAGGATGTCTGTTTACGTATTTAATCAGGCAAGAAAAGGCTTTTCTCCTCTTTGTTTTAAAACTTTTGTTTATATAAGTGATCAACGTTTATTTGTAAAACCTCAATACAATAACAGATGTCAGCTGCATGATATGTTTTTGATTATAAACTCCTAAAGGGCAGAGACCCTATCTGTTCAGCTCACATTTTACAGGATGCAAGCACAGTACCCAAAAAGGCACTTAAGGATGTTATTTAAAAGTAAGAACGATTTCAAGGGGACTTAGTCTGCCTCTGTGCTCCAGGAAACTCTGCCGGCACTCACTGAACATTAAGGAAAACTTGTATTCTCTTAGGCAGTCCCTTTCTTTGCATATCCGCAAATGACACTTGGCTTTTGAAATAGGGCTCACTTAGACGTGACTATTTCTACTTCATACTTTTTAGGAGATAGCTTTTGAACAACATAAACAGACAGGAAAAAAAAACCAAGCAGCCCTAAACATTCTATGCCTTAGTACTGCTTCAGCACATCTCACAGGTCATGGGGGAAAAATATGATTTTATTTTCCATGGAAAACCTGCCGAGATTGCTCTGCCATGCTTAAAACTAAAGCCTCCTGAACTGTGAGCCCAGCGCCAGGGTTAGGTGTATGACTGACATCTGCGTTCTTTAGGTTCTTCTGGATCATGTGGAACATAGGGCAAATTGGCTATATAGCTTAGCGTTTCAATTTTAAAACAATGTCATCTAATATGTATAATCACTAAAGGAACAGGAACAAGCACATGATGTCATGTAGGCTCTGGCCAGCAATGAAGAGTGCTCGGAGGATCTAGAGGTACGTCCTAGGAAGCTTCTCACACACAGTTTCTAAATCATTAAGAAGAAGATATTGGCTTTTTACAACTCATACCATTTTCACTTGTAAGTCCTAACGAACCTAACACACAACTTGAGACTGTTCTATCTACAAAACCAAAAAGGTTTTCTTTTCTTGTACAAGAAACAGAAAGACTTCTATGTTCTAATATAGAGTATTCATTGTAATTAGCTCCAACCAAATATACAAATGGAAGATAATTAGTAACTCATAACTATAAAGAATGGGTATGGTGTGTAATATATTTATAAAAACCCATGCACACATACGTGCTCACCTGAAATGCATAATTCTCTAATCAAGATGAGATCTAAAAGCTTCCTCTTTCTTGCCTCCTTTCCATATGAAGCTGTTATAACAAAGCTTAAGAAATCACACACAGGAAACACAGCACCTCACTCAGCATTTCTAACATTAATATGCTTATCCACCAACATGAACAGCACATGTCAAATCCATCTCCTGAAATTCAGGCAGCATTCTCTTATCAAGACACTTAGACTATGAAGAATGTAAAGTTTACTTCATTCAAAATACACCTGAAATATTAAAACTGCTGCTACACAAGTACATGACTGCGATGCTATGGAAGCAGCGTGTAAATGCAACAGCACCAGAAAAATTAAAAAGAAAAACACATGAAAATATATAAAAAGCACCCCATTAATAGCCTGCCAAAATGGAAAATGGGGTGGGGGGTGGAAAAGGGAAAAACCTTACATTCATTCAGCAAATTTTCTGTATTTACTAACAAATTTCAATTGCTGAATTCACTATCATTTTCTTGTTTTTGGAAAACAGATGCACAGAGAATATTCAGTTTTAAAAAATATTATCTAATTTAAATTTTTTGTCAACTTTCAATTCCCATGGTAGAAAGATAACCTAAAAATTATTTTGTGACATAATATTTACACAGTCAAGATACCAATGCTTTTCACGGATTTTTCTTTTCTTAATCATTAGCTTTTAGGTAACCAGAAACTAGTGAAAATATAGCACAATAAGAATAGACTTACTCTTATTGTGTGCCATATAAAATGCCTTATGTACTAACACTATCTCCCCCTTCTGAGCCTTCCATAAATGAGAGGCAGCACCAAGGAAAGAAAAATTTCCTATTCCATTGCATGGACTAAAATGAAATCCAAAGATAAAAACCGATGGGGGGGGGGCATCTCCAACAGGCTACTCTTCTGGGTTTTAAGCAAGTCTGAACTCAAGGGTTCTACACACATATCGCCCTGCATAAGAGACGAAATGTGTCCACCTGAACCTACGAAATTCTGAGTGACACTGATAATAATTTTACTCAGAAACAGGAAGAGATGGCTCAATTAACATCCTGTATTCCTTTCTGAAACTTCTGATTCAAATTCATTCACATCTTTAAACCCATCAACAGTCATACAACTTTATATATGAATGCAATCTTAATCTTAGGTTTTATGGTTTGTTTGTTTTTTGTTTTTTGTTTTTTTCCTTCAAAATAATTGTGGACACCAATTTTCTCAGGATCAGCAGTTCAACTCTGTAGATGAAATGGAATTGTAGATCGCTTCTGGGGAAGGTGGAAGATGAGAACAAGATGTAAAGAGGAGCAAACAGAAAGGGACAAAAACGTAATGTGAAAATACAGATAGGGAAAGAGAATGTGGAGAAAACACAAACGAGGCAGGACTGGACAGAAAGAGAGGCAGAGAGGCAACAGGAGAGGAGGGAGCAGGCGAGATAAAGTATCTGCAGCCAATGGCTCTTATCCAAAGCTTGTCAGGGCCCAAGCCCAGCGCCTGCATCTTCTTTTCTGTCAGCAAATACCTCTCCTTTATTTTTTTCCACAATGTTTTCCGTACCTAGGCAGACTCATTTTCTTTTCAATTTTTAGGTCAGTTTGAAAGAAAGGTTCAATTCTGAAACTTTTCTCATGTGTACAGCAGTAAGTTTTATTTTGGAAATGTACTTTGGAGCCTACACACCATGGCTCACAAAACCTCAGAGCTGCTCAGACCTTTAAAAGCTGGCGGACGGTTACTGTCCTGCTGAAGAAGTCGGAGATGCCTGGTTCTACGCTGCTTGAGAATCATGTTCACAATCAGTGCCATCTGACCTGGAGAGGCAGACTCCTCGGGAGGGTGCACTGTGCACCTAGACCTGACAAAGGGCTCCCGCCACGCCACTCCTGGACCTGCTGACTTGCTTTGTCCAGCCTCACCTATTCTTCCTCACTGGGTGAGTACACACACCACCACGGTCTACACCATAGTACTCAGCATGTTCAAAGAAAAAACAAAAATGTTGTTACTCTAGTTACTGCCCAGTCTGCTGGTCCTTGCAGGGTACTTTACTACCTTACAAAACAACTTTTCATATAAAAATTCATCAAATAATGCCCCACTTTTGCTATATTGATCCTACAAACTGTGAGTCTGTGAAGTGGCTCCATCCCGTGTCATCACCGCACAGCAACTTGTTTCATTTACAGTATCCGTTTCACTTCTCCTCGCGAGCTAATATAATTCAATTTTTTTTTTAACTGCACACAGGCTGCTAGACACATGTGCATGGCAAATGGAATCTGAACTTAGCTTAACAGCCTCATTTATTCCTGATGGTTTAAATTATTTCATCACAATTAATGACACCCCCTCAGCTTCCTGTGCAGCACTGCCAGATGTTCAGAGACCACAAAGCCACTCTCTTCTTTGACGGCTGGTGACAAGTTGTCCTCTGAAGGACATTCCCTAGGTACACAGCCGGATGACACCTCCACTGCTTAGCACCTCTCTGCCTCCCAGAGTAACTACAGCGAGGAAAAAGCAGGAAGTCATGAGAAACCAGCAAATGCGTTCGTTAAGGCAAACTCTGCCAAGTGATCTAACCGTGGAGGAGCTTAGCCGCTGCTGGGGTTCCTACCCTTGCTGTTCAGGAAAGGCCTCTGTCTCCACCTTCTCCACACAGCGTCCACTGAGTGTAGGGAGAGGCTACCATGCCATCTCTCTCCAGGGGATCACAAGGAACCTCCACAGCAGTAGGGCCTTCCCAAAGAGGCCCTACTCACTCTTGGATATTTTTATGTGTAAGCAATTTGAAATTATTGTCTCTCTCTTCAATCTTGATTATCCTCTAGCCTATTCAATAAAAACGGTACATAGAAATACATTTCGGCAACTCTTTTTTGTGGCTTTGCCTATTTACTTAGTGTTTAAGTCAGGCTTTCTTGAGGTTGTTCTGTTTTCCCAGGGGCCACTGGGGTTTGTTGCTTAGTTTTGTCTGTTACTATTATTTCACTAATTTTGTTTAAAGGAAATATTGAAAAACACTGTTCCTTATTTCCTGTTTTGACTGCAATGCCAGGCAATCACGGCTATTTTACCTGGCCACTTTTAATACCAACAATAAAACGTCTTAGTCTAAAAATTCAGAAATATGCATTGAATTCTTCACTTGAGTTTCACATAAAACACAAATTCACATAAAATAGGAATCACAGGTAGCTAAAAAGGTGGTAGAAATAAACACACTAGCACTTTCACAATAAGAACTCAATACATGGCTCTGATTTGGGAAACATTTCCATAAACTAGAGAACATGTGGCAGACATTTTATGGATTATTTTTTAAATGTTTTAAAAAAATACCCTGATCTTATTCAGGGAATAAGGGGCCTTTTCGTTTGCCAAAAAGTGTAATAGGAAAACAGAAAGGCCACCTGTGTCAGCCCACCCTATAGCATGAACATGAGCTATAAGGGCATTTTAGAAACTATTTTCAAACTGAGATGAGAAATAAAAAAAATCAGTATCAATAGATTCTAAACAGATGCACAAGGCCTCTATGCATGTCAGTGATTATGTGTGTGGCCTCCCCAAGCAAGTTAATTCCACACGCCTCCCAAACTCCCTACACTTTCTCTTTAACAAGCTACTTGTGATTAAAACTACAGCCTCCTACATAGCAGTTTGAACAATGGATAAATACAAGAGGACATCGAACAAGGTGACTTTTCCACATCCATAATTGGATTTTCTTTTTTAATTTTAAATGACTATTGCATCCTACAGAACACTCAACACTTAACACTTGGTAATTGTATGCTTGCTTGGGATATCCTACAGAATAGACTGTCTTTCTCAGAGCTGAGGGACTTGGGGGAAGTTGTAGTAGTGACACTCTTTGTAGCCTGCAGACAATAGTAAACTCTTAGCACTCCCAGAGTTGCATCAGATTTTCCTTGGATGGAGACTGAAATGAAAGTTCGATTACTGAGAGGTAGATAAGTAAAATAAACAACTAATTTCATACAGGGAGGGCGTCATGTGGACCTCATTCTGTTGTCTCTGAACACTTTATCTGAGGGTGAAAGGGAGCTGAGTAAACTTTAAACTCTCATGTAGGGATGTATTGCTTGTGTGTCCCTGGCAGATGTGGAAAGGAGATGAAATGGGCAAGGGAGAATCAAATATCCCTTCGCTGCAGGTTTGCTGAGGGAAAGAGCGCTGCAAAGACCTCACATCTGGCAATCATTTGTCAATAGCTGGAAAGAGAACGGCAGGAAAGTTTCTGGCTCTGGGAGAAGATGAAAAGACAAAAACCATCTCTCTCTCTCTCTCTCTCTCTCTCTCTCTCTCACACACACACACACACACACACCACATGCGCACACACACACACACACACACACACACACAAATCGTACAAGGACTACCACACTCATGCTCTGCCACAGCCACCCCCACCACCAAATTTAATGATCTTCAGATATACTCTACTCCATGGTAAAAAACACGCAGTCACTTGACTTGTTAAAGCTGCAGTGTGTGTACATTTTTCAAATAAACCCCAGGGCTGATGTTAGAAAATCAAAATCAGTCAAGCAGAGACCGCCTGGTACTTTGGGCAGGAATCCTTGTGGTTTAGTCAATAAACAGAATCTGAATGAAAGACACCACAGTAACTAGACAGTAACGTTTTGAACAGCTCTTAACCTGAAAGGGGTGTGTGTGTGTGTGTGTGCTAGTGACCGAGGACATAAGGGTACCAGTCCACTTAGAGCTGAGGACCTGCAATGTGACTCTTAGCACACACTCATCTGTTGTTCCTAACCAAAAAAAAAGGAGAGAAAATAACATTATATGAGGTAATTATATGTAAGTGAACCTAAAAGAGCTTTTCAAAAAATTAGTTATATCTATCTAATTAGGTAGTAAGGGAAACTTCTCTCCAGTTTGTTCATACTGGTATACTACAGACAATCTGCAGGCTTCATTGTGTGTCCTAAAAAATAATCAGCTTTGTCCCAGTAGGTTCATCATACAATAAACAAAAGTTTTCAAGATATCTCCATACCACATTAATTAAGTTCTCCAAAATCACAGGCATATAAATCTGCTTGTGGTGATAGATAGACTTCAGGGGGTGGCTTCTGGTTCACCCTCGTGCTGCATTTAACTGGCAGTGGCTGCTGCTGGGGACCCCGTCCCTCTAACTCTGTAAGCGAAGGCTGCAGGTTGTTTAATAACCTGGCAAATTCACAGTAGCTTGTCAAATTATTACAGGAACAGTGTCATCACTAAACAAGCCTGATCACGGTTAATTACAATGCAGACCAGAGAGCAGCCTCAACTGTTCATTAATTACAGGAAGCACCTCATTTAAATTTTATGGAAATTTACACTTGCACCCTGGTATGTCTGGAAAAAAAAAAAAAAAAGAAGAGAGAGATCCTTCACGCACTCACCGAAGAAAGGAGTCTGTGGTTTATGAAACATTACAGTAAATTGTGTCTAATCTGGTTCTGAAATATTGGTTCATTATTTACTCTAATTTTCTAAGCACTTCAGTAGTGAAAAAGACCAAGTCAAACCTCACACAGTGAACTCTCAACCAAGAGAAGAACTGCGAGGTTAACTGTACCAACTCAATCCATGAGGAGATGCAGCTGGGCTGAGAAAGACCAACAGTCTGTTAGAAATATACAAAACACTTGTCAGCAGTTAAGGAGGGGCTATCCTAGAAGAACCATGTCCTAGAAGGCAGTCGTGCCGGTGCACAATTCTGTGCGGCTATTCATCAATTAAATTTCCCAAGATTCCCAAGCTAAGCAGAAAATTCCAGCTTCGCATCTATTTCAGAAGCCACTCAGAAAAATAAGCCAAGACATAACGTGAACTGAAGCTGACTTCCTGGTCACTTTTCTATCAAACGTTTAATCCCCAAGGCCTTTACCGAAGTCAATCCAGGTACTGAGTAGGACAGTTACCCGAGACCAGAGACATGATGACAAGTATCAGGAATCTCAAAATGATCAAACCATGAAGCTTCTAAGATGGCTGAAAAATCTAAGGATAAAAGGCGAGGGGTTAATAGGAAGAAGTTATAGGCAGAAGGAGGCTTGATGGGTCATGAGAACCTAAGTCAATGAGAACTAAACCATACATGAGAGTTACCCCATTCATGGATGTTCTTCCTAAGAAACAATATAAACAAAGTATTTCTTCCAAACTGAGGTGTCCTGCAAGTTACTCTGAGAATCCTGAGGCCAAGCAGTGCCTGGCACCGGAGAAAAGCCGATGACTCTGGCAAGGTCTGGAAGGAACTGCCTGAAGCACACGGCTACTTCTCTCATGGAGAAAAAGAGCAATGAAGTCAATGCCACGGCAAGAATGAATGGGGGGAAGCTTAAAAATACTTCCAGAGCAGATTCCGCTCATTGTAACTGACATAATACGGCCAAAATAGGTATTATTAAAAGGTATGGAAGCCATACATACTCAAGGAAGGAAAGGAAAAGGGAAGGAAATGGTTTAAGTGTGTCCCAGCTAATTCACCAATTCGACCTAGCTGGCAATCTTTCAAGAGATTTAATTTTCCCCGTCATGTACCAAAATTGTGTTACAGAGGGAAGCAATGAGTAACAGGATCACTTTCCTTACTTTGTGATGGTCTGATTTTCTCTGCTGAGCCCATAAAGACTTGTCAACAGCACTGTTTACCGGCAACCAGGTTTCACTAAACATGTACCTACACCTCTTCACTCCTTCACTCTGCCAAGATAATAGGCTACAGAAAATACTTTAACTTTTTATTGTAAACTGATATCGCAAACCCATTTTCTTCACACAGCTCAAGACACCTTATCCAACATTCACCCTCAAGCCGCTCACAGTGATTGCTGGAATAACATTCCTGCATCATGCCAAAGGTCAAGAATCAAGTTCCGTCCCACAAACAGGCTTTCTGCCGCCCTGTAGCTGTATGTCACACATGCTGTTAGCTTTCCAGAACTAGGAAATACATGATCAGGACCCAGATGTGTCACACCTGCTTTTCTATTGTCCCACATCCATACACCACCTAGACAGTACCAGCTTGGGACACAACAAAGCCCGCTCAGGTGGTCTTCTCTAGGCCAAGCGCAGGTGTGAAGAGAAGGCATACCCGCTCTAGAAATGCAAAAAGTTTAGCGTCCCTGCCTCTCACTCATCCTCACTCCCACTATAAGGAACTCAGTTGTAAAAATTCCTCTCATTTATTATGTGTTACATCTAAATCAGTTAAAGATACTTTAATCTTGCACTCAATATACTTACTCTGTAAAGCCTGAAAAATCTAGAAAATTATGCCAAGTTGAAACTCTAGAAAGACTAGGTTTATTCATACCATCCATGTTGAAACTTCAGTCTGTACATTGTAATGGCAAGCACATTCCTTAGAAATGTTAAAAGCACACAGAAGCGGAGATGTTCTTCATCACCGTTATAATGTATTGTGCAATACACCAAGCCGGGTCTAGTGCCTTAAGACCACACAAAGTGAACTAAATACCAAGCCAACATTTTCAGCAGAAATGTACTCTGCACATATCCCAATGTACTAAGACAGAAGATACTTATTAAGTATTGCTTTTCTTATTTAGCACATAGGTTATATTTGCCAAAGATCACATGGCAATCTGTGTCAGTCTATACAACCAGTCGTCAAAGATCAGGACTTTTCCTCTATTCCAGACTATGTCTCTTGGATGGATGGATAGATAACAAATTTATTCCAATTATACACAACTCATCCTTACAAAGACCTTTTGCTGCATAGATACATCAATTCTTCTTTATACCTATCTCAAGGGTTATCATTTCTTGATAGCACTGATAACACTGGCCTCCAGGGGTAACTGTTTCTGACACAGCATGCCCAGCTAATAAAACAGTAAGACTCCAACCTGGACTTCCAGCCTCTGGTCTGGTTCCTCCAGGTTTGGGCAAAAGTCTGCACCCAGCACTCTGCCAGCACATGCCAGTGGAACCTGAGGGGATATGGCCACATTAGATGCTGGCCACAGAGGCTGCACACAGTCACACTATACCAGACAGAAGTAGGGATGTCCCAAATGCATGTCTAAAAAATGCCATGATGGCCTGACACATATTTGACATTGTTATGACAAATATAATGAAAATGCATGAAACTTAGTTTATTAACTATGGAAAGGTAATTAACTGTAAGAAGAAAATACACACATACATTTTTCTCCTATAGCCCCAGCCCCATATTTACATCATAGATACATAAATATCTATAGACATAAAGAAGAACAGAAGTTAAAAAGAAGAAAAATGGGGAAGAAAAGACAGAAACACAGACTTTCTCCTGGGTTTTGGTATCTTTTTTCCACCTAACCTTCAAATTTCCATGAGTGCACAGAATTCTATGCTGTCTGAAGTCCCTTTCTACCGTCAAGATAGCTGTTGAAATTCTCCTTTTCAGGGATATACTAACACTAACATTGTTATTTTTATTTGCATACTGTTACCTTGTTTTGCTTCTCATTTGCTGGGGAGGGTACTATTTGGTTCATATGGGTTAGAACCCTGAACCTGGCACTTGACACACTGTTATCAAACAATGAAACCCCAGACCTAATACTTACTATCTTTAAGTGTATGAAACATGATATAAATTTTGTTACAAAAAAGTAACAATAAAACATTTTAATTTAGTAGATATTTCTTGGCATCAGAACTTCAATCCTGAAATCCAAGAAGTTCCTCTTTCAACATTACATCTTCTCTCACAATCAGTCAGGATCTTCCCTGTATACTGCCTACTCCAAATATTTCATCTCTGGTTTCAAGATGAAGAGAAATGGATTTAGAATCCTTCTATTTCCTACTTTTAACATTTTTCTCTGGGGCCTGGAGATCTCGCTCAAAGATAAAGAGGTTAAGTAACTGAAGCAAAGCTCTGGATTTACCCCCAGAATAGCAGACATAAAATAAAATTTGCATCAGTATTTGCCAGCACATGCTACCTCTGCTAATCACATGTATCTACCAATGTGTACCTCCTCACAGTGACTATGAGACAGATCTCCTGTACCTTCCATTCCTTTGGTGCCTTGAGTCTTTCAAATTGATCATCCGTGTTAACCAATGTCCTTGTTTCAGTTGGTCAGTTCTCAGCCACATGGGCTACATAAGTGATTCCTTCTTTTTCTCAACTTACAAAATCAGTTTGCTGCTCAAGTTCTGAACAATTTTTTACAGTCCCATTTGCCCCAAAGTTGATCTCTCATAACATAACCCAGTCAAATTTTCAGACATGTTTAGGTCCTAGTTAAGTCATGCTTAGGTCCAAATGGTAAAATGCCTAGATATCATCTGCTGTCACAGTTAATAAGTTTTGTTTGTTTATGAGACAGGGTCTCATATGAACCACACTGGCCTCTGGCAATCCAGCTGAAGATTGCCTTAAATCCCACAACTGCCCGGTTCTACCACCCAAGTGCTGTGACTCAGGCAGTACCACCGTTACATGTCTGGTTTATTTTTATTTACATAGGTGTCTTGCCTGCATGTATATCTGTGTACCATATGCATGTCTGGTACCCACAGAGGCTAAAAGAGAGTGTTGTGTCCCTTGGAAGTAAAATTACAAACAATTGTGATCCATAATATGGGTACAAGAAACTCAGGTCAAAAAAAATTAAGGACAAGATACTAGAGGCAAGAAGAACCCCATTTAGTGTCATCAATTCTAAAGCCATTTGTTGACTTTACACATTATAAAGACAATATGGGAAACCACCTATTATTTGTATTTTAGTCTAACACAACATAAGCACTTTCAAAACAAGAATGCATACTCTACAGTGTGGAGTAAGGGAAACGGATGAGCATTAGTGAAGCAGAGGCAATAAGTATTTGTGTTCTAGCCGGGTGTGGTGGCGCACGCCTTTAATCCCAGAACTACAGAGTGAGTTCCAGGACAGCCAGGCAATACAGAGAGACCCTGTCTCGAAAAAACAAAAAAAAAAACAAACAAACAAAAAAAAAGTGTGTTGTGTCACAAATGGAAACGATGCTGATTGTACCCTGCAGTTGACATATGGAGGGGCACTAATGAGTTCTGCATCAGTAATTCTCTCAAGGGGACAATAAAAGGAAAAGGAAAAAAATCAATCTTGGAATATTCAATATCAAAATGAATCCTCTCCCATCTAGAGAAAGATTCCTATAAAACGCTAACAAATGTGACTACTGAGCGGACTGAAATGGTTTCCATAAGCCAGAATGTATATTTTGCAAATTGTGTGTAAACAATACCTTATTTCACATATACAAAGCAAATTGCTACTTATCTTAATACTATTTGCCTGTGTCACAAATACTAAGCTCCCAGCTTCTTTTCATCTTCACACTCACAGAATGCACTTTATAAACACTCTCAAGAGGAAAGAAGAAAGTTAAACAACTATAATTACATTCAATTACAACTTCAGACACTTAGAAATACAGTTCTGAGAGGAAACAAGGTCTTTTCAGTTGGGAAAGGAAAAGTGTAGCAAGCCACCACTATGTTTCAACAGTCCCAGTCACAAAGAAGAACTAGCATGGGTAGCATGCCCAAGTCTGGAGTCCTGGCACTTCTCACAGGAAAAAGAAAAAGACATAAGGATGCATAATAGAAGACTCATATATTGTAGAGACAAGACAACTAAGATTCAAATCCAACTGCACAGTTCAGCATGGTTGTACTCTAACAACTGCAATGGACACTGTCATCAATTATCAGATGGAGAAATTCTTCAAGAAAGGTAAGCAACATCCAGGACATAAAAGATGACTGACGGGACTGGAGAGATGGCTCAGCAGTTAAGAGCAGTGACTGCTCTTCCAGAGGTCATGAGTTCAATTCCCAGCAACCACGTGGTGGCTCACAACCATCTGTAATGAGATCTGATGCCCTCTTCTGGTCTGTCTGAAGACAGCTACAGTATACTCATATAAATAAAAATTAAAAGTTTTTTTTTATTTTATTTTTAAGATGACTGACTAATTAGCTGTAATTTGGAATACTTTGCTCCTTCTTCCAATTTTAATACCTCAGAAGTGAGCCAGATCTCTATAAGCAACCAGAAAGTGACAGAAAAAAGAGACACAACTGGCCACCTTATCATTACTCCATTGGGAATTGAAACACAGTGGACCTCTTTAGTGTGCTTAATATAAATATTAAAGTGACTTCGAATTCTCCTTTATCCATATTCCTTTGTCCTAGGAACCAGTGTCTGCTTCAATACTGATGAAACTACAATGATTGCCATAAAATATTCAACAAGGATTAAGACTTTAGGGATGTTGTAGTTTTTGTTATTTTTGCTTCTAGTATATTTTGCTTTTAGAGTAATAAAATAATTTTTGTTGAAGAAAAATTAGTGAACCAATCACCTAGCGTTTCTAAATTTGATTCCACAGGTTTCTTTTGGGATGCTGTTTTGAACATATAAACTCCATTCTTCTGGTTCGGTAACAGCAAGTTAGAGGCCTTGAAGGCCCTTCGCAAGGCCTTGTGACATATCCAGGGGAAGCTGAAGCTGGGCACCGAGCTGCTCGCCTGTACATACATCAGAGGAATCGTGGTGCACAAGAGAGTGATTTACAACCTACTTTGTATATAATCAGCAAAAACAAAAGATGACAACAAGCATAAAAGCCCCTCTCTCCCTCTCAGGAGAATTCAGAAAAGGAGGGCAAGTGAGCCTTCACTTCAGTGTCAAAGGGCTTCCAGAAAACCTATCTTCTGTAGAGTGGAGAGGAAATGTACCAGAGTTCCTCCTCTGTCTCTCTGTCTCTGTCTCTCTCTGCCTCTGTGTGACTGTGTGTCTGTCTCTGTCTCTCTCTGCCTCTGTCTGTCTGTCTCTCTCTCCCTATCTCTCTGTCTCTGTCTCTCTCTCTCCCTGTCTCTCTGTCTCTGTCTGTCTGTCTGTCTGTCTGTCTCTCTCTCTCTCTCTCTCTCACACACACACACACACACACACACACACACACACACACACACACTACATTTTTGTGTCTACTTAGGATACATATAAAACTGTTAGGAACTAGACTTTTAAGCAGACAATATTAAAACGGCCCAAGTTGCAAAGGGATGCAGTGCCAAGGAATTGGAGGTGAATGGATTGGAGTGGAGGGTGTGCAGAAGGATGAGAGCAGAAGAGGAGACATGGGAATGATGACTTGGGGGTAATGTGTTAAGGAGGGTGGGGCTCACAGGGCCAGGGATGACTTCGCTTAAAATTTAATTTTCCTTTTAAATATGAAACATTCATGTAAGCTTTTGCCTGACAGGCATCATGAAAGTCACAGCCCAAATAAACAAAGTAACTTCTATGTCAGCTCAAGGCTTCTCAGTTAAGCTGGCTATAAGCCCAGATCAGTTCTGAATCACTGAAAGTGTTCTGGTGATTTCTAGTCCAGCAATGATGAAAGGGATGAGGAAACCAATCAGAAGAACCTGAAGAAGAATGGATATACAAATTTGGACATGAAAACTAGAATGAAGGAAAGGTAATAAGGAGTAAATTCCTTTAAAAAGAACCCAGGGGCGTGCTGGGTGCAAGAACGGTTACATTCCAAGGCAGATGGAAGCAGAGCAGTGCTTCAGAATGCCAGACAGCAAAAGGAGAAGCCACCCATATAACCCAGGCTGGAGGGGGAGGGGAGAGAAGTAAGATTCCCAACCCTGTGACGATGGAGATGAAAACTAAGCTCACTGCTGCCAAATCCATGAGTACAAAAACAGAGACGGCAAGGTGAGCTCCAGAGGCTGTGTGTGCATCGAACTTACAGCTCAACCTCTCAACTGACATTCTAACTCAAGACGAGACTGGAGGGCTCTAAGTATACCTCTCAGTGCTAGATCACCAATTACTAGACCCCTAAGCTAAGACTGCCAAGGGCCAAGCCTACAGAATCTAAAACAGAAAAGTGAATGTTCTGCTCCCCGATGAGAAAGCAGTGGTCATTTTCCTAATAAGAAATGGCAGAAACATACCCACGCCTACAGAAGCTTTAGATGAGACAGGAATGTACCAAGAGGAATCAGATAAAGATGGGGAAGGGTTCTAGAGGAAGAATGCAGGCTGGGGAGAGGGATACTCTGGAGTCATGTGACTCACTTGATGCTTGATGGGAGCTGACAAAAATGGAAGGTGACTTGGAGGTGGAGACAGTGTGCCTCAGGAGTGAGGAGAACTTAGGAGCCCACCTACTCAGCTAAGCTTCCCAGGAGAAGCGCTCCTAGCTCTGTGGCAGGAGCAACCTGTGCAGGTTCAATAACAGATTTTCACAGCCACAAACAAGAACACCTTGTTTTTATGCTATAAAACCAGGGACAAACGGTGCAAGTCTCTCTTCTCTGTGACACCCTGAGGAGTTTAATGGACCATTAATAATGCTAAAATTACACAATCTTTCCTCTAGAGTACTTAAAGGGCTTTATACCTAATACTTATTAGTTCTCACATCAGACAAATAGAGAGAATTCCCTTTGCATATTTTCCCTTTAAAGAAAACTGAGGCTTATCACTATAGTTCCTACCTTCCATGTTTGACAAATGAACATGGACAGGTGAAATGGAGACAAATGCTGCAGCTACTAGTAATCCCCATTTTTACTAGAGTAATCCTACCATGTGATACAGGTTATCTTATGCTTTTCAATTCTCAATTTACCTGGGTATTAGCACTAAAGAAAGTAAGGGTACAGCCATTTTATCCTGTGTCATCAGTACAATTTTTAAAAATTCAATGTACAAAATTGAATTGGTTTTAATTGGCTGCACTCTCTTTTAATTCAGTATTTTAGAAACTAAACATCAAGTTGTTGCTTACTGGAATATATACATTGTCAAGTTTTATTGCTGATATTTAATGAAAACTCACATGTTTTTCTGTCTCCAATGCTGGACCCCAACCATCCTACAGACAGGTAATAAAGCTCTTCACCAGGTGGTAATGGCACACACCTTTAAGCACAGCACCCAGGAGGCAGAGGCAGAAGGATCTCTGTGAGTTCAAGGCCAGCCTGATCAATAGGGCAATTTTCAGGACTACACAGAGAAACCCTGTCCCTTAAAACTAAAAAGCAAAGAAGAAAACAGAAAGACCTTAGGAGAGTCTGTGTCCTCAAATCTAAGCTGTCACTTCTTGTCCCTTATCTCAGAGCCTTTTTCTTTCTGTATCTGTATAAGTGGAGTCCCTGTGTGGGGCTAGTGATGTAAGAATGGACACGTGACACTTTTCTGAGAATCCAGGGGATGGACTTCCATTGGCACCCAGCACATCACTCCCTGACAGCTCAGAAGTCTGAGATACTAAGGGAAGAAGTATGATGATGACAGAAGCTAACTTCCAATGGGACAGTACAGCTACAGGAGAGACTAAAAATCTTACGGAGCCTCACTAGAGTCTAACACTGCCAATTTCTGGAGGCTTCTTGCTCTTGCAGTGTTAAAAGAAAAGAAAAATGTGTCTCAGCTCAAAAGAGCTGATACTGAAGTCTTCACCATGCAAAGTGTTGATACCAGCACACCTCCCCCTCTGCACTCCTGTACTAGCCAATCCTCCAACAAATAAAATAGAAGGCCATTTTCTGAGTGTTCTATGACACTAATGGCTTGATTTCAAATGAAAAAGCTGAGTTCTTAGAAAGCACAACTAAATGACATCTAAAGAAACCTAACCCTCTGGGGGACATGCTCATGACTGACAACGAGCAGTCCACATTGGTGGTCCACAGTGTGCCTGCCCTGCTGAGCTTCAAGTACAGAAAGCCAGACTACAGTGGAGTAAAAGCTCTCCAGATGATAATTTCACTTAGAAAGAGACACAACTACTGCAGAAAGACAAAGGGTATTCACTGGGGTGTAAGATCCAAACTTCCCCAAACATGATATACTTTACAAAAGACAGTGGGCATGCCAGAAGAAACAGAAGTGTGAAATAAAGTGCTGAAATGATCAAGGAATGACATGTCCCAATTCACACCTGCTGCAAGCATTAGCAGGAAACTGATAGAGGGGACAGACACTACCATGTGGATGAAAATCACTAAGATAATCTAGGCCAATGGCCTGGCAAACACCCACAATCTCAGCACTTGGGAGGCTGGGGCAGGAGGATTACCCTCTCTTGTGTAGCCTTTCTCTAAACAAGGAAACAGTGAAAGAAATGGCAAGTCTTTGAGCTGAGCCACTCTTCGAGGCTTCTCTACCTGGTTTTCCATAATAAACAAGAATCAGGATGGCTCAGACTTGGGAGGCACAGACCTATGATTCCAGTACATGAGAGGCTGAGCTGGATTCAAGTTCAAGGCAGACTAAGGGACAAAGTAGAGGAAGAAAGAATCAGGATGACTTTATCTCTGATGAGAGGAAGAAAGCAGCCTCCAGGAAAGCATTTCTTTTCAGCCAGTGCTGTTTAGAAAGGTGTTCACCTCAGAAGACAACATATCTATTTCAGTTGTTTTTACTTATAGAGACACAAAAAAACAGAACCAATCAATTAGGCTCTCCTTCTTTCTCCCTAAATTTAACAGTATTAGAAAGGAAAGGATTGACGGAAAAATGCACTCGTGCCTTGTGTCCAGTTGAAATGAAATGATAGAGTATGTCACATTTCAACGTCAGGAGCATAGAGAGCACAACATGACAAGTTACAACTGAACCAAATACATGAAATCAGTGATTGTTCTTTAAAATTAAAGTAGCAGTTAATGGCTTAAATAAAATACAGTGGGCAAATAATACTAGATTTGGCACACAAATGGATGACTGAAGATGCACACACTTCTGAAGAACCCTGACATCCCATCTGAAATTAGTTAAAGCCGGCAATCACGACTGAACCTAAAGAGGGATGCCACTAATCAGAGGAGCTCCAGTTATCTGAACAAGAGAGCCAGAGACTATAACATGTGACCAAAGATCAATAAACTGTGCCCAAAGATTAACAAAGCTAGCTGATTTTCTCCGAATAATACCAATCCTAAACTTGAAAAAAGTTGAAATGAGAAAGGAAGCCGACAGCACATTCAGTCCCGCTGTTTCATACCGTAAAAACTCTGTCGACTCAAACACAAACTAGACTCTCCACGGCCCAATCTTCCCTCTAAGCCTGCCAAGGACCTAAAAAGAGAAAGCGGGTACAAAACTGCTTTCTATGAAATGTGCTGTATGCACTGCAAATGCACCGATCTCTGTAGGAGTGAAAGGCAAGGGGAATGAAAAGCTGCATGTTCTGCAGCTCAGATAAAGGGCAACGGAAAACGCTTCCCACCAGTGATGTCTTTGTTACCAAGGACTATAAAAAGTGGGGAATAAAATAAGAAGGAATTTCTTATAGTTTCCAGTGGGGATATTCTTATATGTTCATCCTAAGTGAACATGCCTCATTCCTGAAATCTAGCAGCTTTGAAAACTGAAGGGGGGAGAAAGCTGGAAGGAAATAGAGCACTGTACACATTAAGTGCTTGTGTGTGTGTGTGTGTGTGTGTGTGTGTGTCTGTGTGTCTGTGTGTCTCTGAGTGTGTGTTAGTTACCTCACATATAGCTAACAACACTTAATAATGAGTAATGTTACTAATCAAACTTTCCCCTCTGTAATCTTTCAATGGTATGTGCCACCTAGGTTTCATCTGTCACCTCCAGATGAACAGGACACCATATCCCTACCCTTTCTGTTTCATTTGAATGTTAACCCTGAACTGTCATGCTCCCCTAAATTTTGTAGGTATCAAGTTAGTATCTCACTAAACAAAGTAGGGCAGTGTGCTACTCTTGGTTCCTAACTAAATTCCTCCCCCTATATCCCAAACCCACTGATTTTGAAAGTCAGTGTAATCTTGTTTTTCGGTCTCCTCAGCTATACCTTACTGCCTTGCAGATAATCAATTCTACCAAGTATCTACTATATCCTTTGCACAAACATTAAGTAGTAACCATCATTTGATCATGCCACACTCAGAAACCAGTACAACACCCACGAATGGTCACATGTGTTCTCCTATATTAAATGGAAAGTTCTCCACAAAGTATCAATTAAAGTTCTTCTTAGACCTCAAAGAATCCAACTTTGGCCTGTCCTTCAGTTTTAACTTCTCTTCCCTCAAGAATACTTCAGCTAGAGTTTAATGTATCTATTCAGTGGCTCTGATGTGCTGGCCTGGCTCTCCTCACTGGACAGACTACTCTGGCTGTCTACCCACAACCCATACACATTGTGCTTTAGAAGTCTCTGTATTTCCCAGAGGCAACTACTGTATGAGTTCCCCTGATGCTGAGGAGAGAAGGCTCTCCTCCCCAGCACTCTAAGATACATTAGGTAAGCACTGAACATCCTTGAATTTTAAGCCAGGTTTTCTATTACTAACAGCAATAACTCATTTGTTCAGCTCTGTACTACTCCAAAGCAACTACCACAGGCTTTATCCACATCAGTAAACCAAAATATATTTGAAAAATAATGCATAAATATCTTAAAAGTCATAGTGGCACAAGGGACAAGACAATTATTTTAACTATTTCATTATTTTACCTGATCCTCAACATATACCTCTAAGGCAGTTATAGACCAATAATTGCTGTTTTCTATAAACCTGGGATTCAAAAAAGTCATTAGTTATATGCATAGTACTAAAAGTTCAGCAATTAATTCCATGATATCTTTCTGCTGAGATGGGTTTCATCAGATGTGAACATGACATGATTTCTTTTCTGACTAAAACTGCTATTTAACCTTACTCCCAGATATGCCTAGAACCCAACTCTACAAAAGCAAGCCTCCAGAGTTAGGAAAATGGACATGTCTCCCCTATAATGTAACTTAAAAGGTCTTTTATTTACCCCCTCAAACTCTTACCCTGTGCTGAAATCTAAAGGTATGAAAACATGCAGGCACATCAATAGCCTTCCAAATTGAAATTGGCTGAGGTTCAAGACTAGGAGCTGTTCTGAAGCCTCCTTTAACAAATGCCTGAAAATAAGTACTGATTGTGATGCGTTTGGACAGAAAGGGATTAAACCAGCCTGAAGTGGGAAGAGATTTCTCATATGCAATGGTATAAAGGTAGCTTACAGCCTATTTGAGATGAAGCTCCACCCCTAATCAGCTTTGAATTTGTTTCAAACAAGAGTTAAAGTAAACTACAATTTGTGGGTCAAATGTAGCCCTGTTACCTTCTTTTTTAATCAAGTATTATTAAAAAACATCTATATCTACATATACATATACAACACACACATATATATATGTGCATAGACAGATAGATAGATATCACTATCACTGTTTGAACCTATGAGTTGAATAGCAATAGCTACTACAGAAATCATACATAAACCTAAGCCTTCAAAGAAAAGGCCTGCCAACCCATCTTTTGTTTTTCATTCAGGCAGGATCTCATGTAGCACAGGCTAGCCTCAGTCTTGCTAAAAAGTCAAGAGTGATCTTGAACTTCTAATCCTTCTGTATCTACCTCTCAAGTGCTAGACTCCTATACCATGCACTAACTCAGTGGTACCATGCACTAACTCAGTGGTACCATGCACTAACTCAGTGGTACCATGCACTAACTCAGTGGTACCATGCACTAACTCAGTGGTACCATGCACTAACTCAGTGGTACCATGCACTAACTCAGTGGTAGTATTGTTGATTAACACAAAATTACATGCTAGGTAAGCAGTCTACTGACTAACCTACACCCCAAACTCACTACCCCAGTGTACTCATCAATGCTGAAATTAGGCCTCCTTCCTAAACGATATCACTATCATTAATTCATCCTTAGGAAGCAAATATAGAAATCCAAGCAAGGACATTCATACTGCGGTACAATTCCTTATTTTTAAAATAGCCTAATAACCAATAACTCATTGAATCAATTATGATACAATAGTACAGGACTAGATTAAAAATCAATATCGTTTCTCTATTTCTCCTCTCCCATTTTACCCTTCTTCTCTCTCTCCCTCTTTCCTTTCTTCTCTTTCTCCCCCTAGGCCATGTGAGTGCTTAACACATACACTCAGTTGTGTCCCCTACCCTGCTCATGAAAGACAGAGCCATGGCACTCTTGAGTTTTTTAAGGCCACAAATACATACAACATAAATAGCATAATCCTTTAAAGTAGCTCTAATGTTTCAAACGTGTGTGTGTATGTGTGTGTGTGTGTGTGTGTGTGTGAGAGAGAGAGAGAGAGAGAGAGAATATACGTAATGAAAAGATGTTAATCAAAACGTTTGTAAATAGAACCATGTAAACAGTGACACTGACCCTTTCCTCCCTGGTTTTCCTAATTAAATTTGTATCTTTGCATCCTTCCTATAAAAGTCATGTCAAAAAAATTGAGACTATTAAAAAGCAAAAGAAATGTCCATGGTTTAGACCCTTCCTTTTTTCAGAAATTAAGAAGATATTCCGGTGATGGTGGTAGTATACACCTTTAATCCCAGCACTCAGGAGGCAGAGGCAGGCAGATCTCTAAATTCTAAGCCAGCCTGGTCTACAAAATGAGTTCCTGGACAGCCAGAGCTACACAGAGAAACCCTGTCCTGAAAATCAACATCAACAACAAACAGCCCACACAATCCAGAACTAAGAAGCACAGAAGGTTGCTCTCTTGGGGTGGGGGAGTTCTTGTTGTGGTTTTGGTTGAGTTTGGGGGTTTGTTGTGTTTTACTTTATTCTTTCTCTTTGTTTTAAAGACTGCAAGTAGCTAAGGCTCACAAAAAACTGCACATTCATGAACTTGTATCTCTGTTCCATGAGGCAACCTGAACAATGGATAACGTCCTAACTTCATAAAGCACACATGTGATAGACAGCGGAGAAGAGGTTAACAGAATCACTTCTTGATGGGGATATATTAATTCAATCAGTTGCTTGCTTCTGAGTTACTATAAAAAGGTTCATAAAGTACCCAAAAGCCACACACATTTAGAATTATGCTGCTCAGTGACTGATTCCCAGTGAAGAGTAGGAATAGAGAGATTTCTCTCTAACTTAACTTCCTTCCACAACTGACCTCATTAGTATTTAAGTAATCACTGAAAAGCCAAGCATATACATCATGCATGCAATAAGAACCCCGCACCATAGGTGATGAACATATGCTGGCAGAATACAGCTGAGGACTGGAAACTATAACAACACTTGACAAAAAAGGACAATATCAGCAGCCACACAGCTCTCCAGTTCTGTGCCACACATTACAGTCTTCTTTCCTAAGTCCCACATTATGAGACTTAGTCAAGCCTCAGGGAGAGTCCATAACTTTCCCAGTCAGAGCAAGAGATCACTTCAACTGCATATACAGTCAGCTGATAAGTATGGGTCCTCCCTGTATTCACAGGAGTGAAATCGTTATTTCTGATAAAGTACTATATAAAATCCCAATGTAAATTCATCAGGTGAGAAAACCTGAAATGTATGTGTTACAAAGAGAACACAAAATTATGTCAATTACTTTTACAGACAATTTATTCAATGAAGTACGTTTTGCTCTTACCTTTACCCATACATACACATAGAGGACTGAAGAGTTTTAATCTTTTCAAACTGAAGAAGAGTCTGTATATACTCAGACACAAGTAAGCAAAGAACTATGACCTGGGTTTTTTAGCCTTCTTCCATACTAACTTCCATTTCTTTTTTTTTCTTTTTCTTTTTCTTTTTCTTTCTTTCTTTTTTTTTTTTTTTTTTTTTTTTTTTTTTTTTTTTTTTTTTTTTTTTTTTTTTTTTTTTTGGTTTTTCGAGACAGGGCTTCTCTGTATAGCCCCTGGCTGCCCTGGAACTCACTCTGTAGACCAGGCTGGCCTCGAACTCAGAAATCCGCCTGCCTCTGCCTCCCGAGTGCTGGGATTAAAGGTGTGTGCCACCACGCCCGGCCTAACTTCCATTTTTTACTACTACGGAATATCTAAATCTGTATACCTTGAAATTAGACATACAAAAAGTTGTACAATGAAAGAAATAGCTATTCTTAGGTCTTTTCTCTTACAGAGCAGCGTCTTCTATAAATATTACAGTGATGTCACTCAAATCAAATAAAAGCTTCAATTCTCGGGCCTCATGACCTGAAGTACAGAGGTATGAAGATACTGTTTTTCTATAATCAAGTACTCCATGCACCAAGACAGAGGTCTAAAAGCCAGGATTCAATAGCTCTCACCCCATATATAACCACTCTGGTTTTACCAGTTCCTTGAATCACACCCCTTTAAAATGTACCTTCAAAGTGTCAGGGTGGGAGAGCCTAAGTAATGAGGAGGACTCTGGGTGGAATGTATGGATCTCCTTGCGAAGGTGAAGTAGGATAGATTTTGTGAGTGGACTGAGGGCTCGTGTAGATGGGAACAGGAGGGGTCCCATGCAGGAGGGAAGAATGAAAGACCAGAGGGAGACATATGGAATTAGGGGTACTTGGTGGGGGCTATTCCTAGTGCAGTGGAAAGTTCCTGGATCTTATAAGGATGACCCTAGGAAGAACTCCTATTTATGGAGGCTACAGAGCCTGACCTGGCTAACTTCTGTAACCAGGCACGGCTTCCAGAGATGGTGGGATTAGCCCACTATAGGACACCAACAAAACCACAAAACTATCGACCTACAACCTATCGTGCCTGCAAGATGTACTGGTGCAATGGTGGCTCAGAACTTATGGGGGTGACCAACCAGTGACTGGTCTAACTGGAGCCCATGCTCAACACTGCCTGGATGGCCAGGAACCAGAAGCTAGATGGCCCAGAGACCTAGTATAGAACCAAACACACTGCCCCACCTCCCCCGTAAAAAAGCCAATGAAGTGATTCCTAATGATACTCTGCTAGAGCAATGGTCATCTGAGAGGCTTCTGCTTGTACCTGATAAGAGCTGATGAAGATTACATTACACAGAGCTCAGGCAATTCCTGGGAAAGTGGAGGCAGGTGGCATGTGGTGGGACACTTAGGAGCCATAGTGGTCCAGGAGAACATGGCCCACAGAACCAATTAAGCAGGCCCCATAGGGTTCACAGAGACAGAAGCTGCAATCACAGAACCTGAATGGGTCTGTGCTATGTTCTCTGTATATAGCTTGTGGTTGTTTAGCTTAGGGTTTTTGTAAGACTCTTAACAGTGGGAGTGGGGCGTGGGGGTGTGCCTCTGACTTTTTTGTCTGCTCTTAGGACCCTTTTCCTCCTACTGGATTGCCTTGTCCAGCCTTGATATAAGTGTTTGTGCCTATTCTTATTGCAACTTGTTAGACCATGTTTGGCTGATATCCCTGGGAGATATGTTCTTTTCTGAAGGGAAATTGAGGAGCAGTGGATCTGGGGGAGAGAAACTGGGGGGAATAGAGGGAGGGGAGGAATTGCATGAGAGAATAAATGAAAGGAAAATGGGAAACGTTCAAAGAAGTAAAAATAACTTTCAGAAGGGTCAGGTGATTTCTACAACTCACTTGTTCCAGCTTTTACAGTATCTAGCACAAATAAGAAATGTTTAAAATTTAAGCAAATGGTTAAGACTGGTGATACAGGACAAGTAGATGCAATAGGATTCGTCACAGAGGGTATTACAGAAAGACGGAGATGATCTTGGACCGCCATGACCTGGTAACACTGTTCTCTCCCTTCCTACAGGTGAAGGAAGACATGCAAATGTTCTCCTAAAGCATTATTCTGTTGTTTCTAAACAGTCAAGCTTCCCTAGGGACCAAAGCTACAAAATAGCTCAAGGGGCTATAGACTGTGAAGGCCCTCTAACAAGCTACAGCCTCCAGAGTGTATTCTTCTTTTACCTTCCTCAAGGTCAATATCCTTTCTCCATTACAGAATCAAAGATGAACTCAGTAGAAGACTCTCCTAACAAATGACCCTGGTTTCCATCTCAACTACTGAATGGATGCATGGTTGGAAGAATTAATGAATTAATTTATTTCCTTAAAAAAAATGTGTGCTGGGAATGCATAATCTTAGGACTCAAGAGGCTAAGGCAGGAGAGCTTGAGTCACAGACCTTCTGGGCAACAGCATGAGATGCTGTCCAAAATCATAGGCACAGACAGACTGGAAGCAAAGAAAGGTCAGTGATGAAGGGTCTTATCTGAGATCACGTGACATGGGAGGTTCCTGAATGACATCACAGCAGGAGCATCCGCACTCAGGTCCAGTCAATTATCCCAGGAAGCTCCCAATATGCTAATGGCTGGCAAAAGGGACAAAAAAGTTCTCAAAGGACAGATGCTGATTTGTTTTAATGAAATCTGACTTGGGAAAAACCGTCCTGACTTGGCTGAAATGTTCTTATTAGAGAGATTTAATATTGGTGTAATTTCACTCTTTCCCTTCTTGGAAAATAAGAGGAAACTTTTAATAAATCAGATCGGAAAGGATTGAGCAGAACTACAACATCCTTTTCATAATTTAAAAAAAAAATGCTTCCATGAGTAGAATTATCGACTATAATTCCAGATAAACTAAATATACAAGGAAGGTTATTTGACACTTTTATTTTCACTCCGGGGGTGGGGACTTTAAAACTAGTTATAAGAAATAATAAAACAGAAAGAAAAAAAGCAAATACCAGCAAGAAAAACACATTTTAAAATCCCCAACTGGAAACCAGAATCACCCCAACTCCACTATCACCTGAGCAGCCACAGAGTAAAAGGAGCCCACTCTGTGGGGATCACAAGAGCTAAGGGAGGACGGTTAGTATATGAATATGTCTTAAATTTGAAGCATCAAGTCTACATATAAATCTCAATTTTGTTGTAAAGTTGATTGCTTGCTAGTTTAAGACTTCCCATAAACAATGTCAATATATCTGTTTAAAAAGAACAAACCATCATACAAACACCACTAATCAGATTAAACTCTGGAGGTCTATTTTGACAAAATCATTTTATAAAAATATCCAAATCAAGCCCTTAAAATTCTACATAAATAGAGCACACTGGCTTACTCGTGCCGCATTTCTTTTTTTTTTGTACAATATTCATGTTAAATTTCTGTTATATTCTGGAACTATTTTAACATTTGGAAACATAGAGAAGCTGGCAGTTCAAAACTACAGCTCAAACTACATCTTTTCTTAAGATATAGCTCCCCTCCTCACAGGGGATCTATTAGAAACACAAATGCTTTACAAAGGTAGAGGGCAAGAGGAAACTGTTCCATCTGTGCACATTTTAATCTCTTACAAATGAGCCTGAATCAGATCATGAAAGAGTCCAGAGTGCACACAAACACAAGCTATCTGTCTTTGGTAACTATATGTTTGAAACAATAAAGGGGGCTGTGGTACTCCTTGAGAGGGGCAAGGGAGGGACAGCCTGCAAAATTGGAGGTCATTGTTGAGGCCTGAAGTACCCTAAACCTGCAGCTCCAAGCATGGTTTCATTGCACTCTTCATTCCAAAGACTCCAAACCCTGGTAACTTCCCTGTTTAAACTGCTCAAATTCCAGAATTCCTTGTTTTAAATCACAATGGAAACGTCTGGATAAAATTGAATTAGAATGGCTCAGGATAGCCCTTCTAAATGCAGGAGTGTTGGGGGGGGGGGAGGAGAACACAAGGGAGCACATACTTAAATTTGTTTTGTTTTAACTCAGACCTTCTGCATTCCAAAATTGTATCCCTCTGACTAATATAAACCGTTGTTATAGAGAAGCAGTTAAGGGGAAGGGGGGAGCCAGGGAGAAGGAATGGGGGAGTAGTAATGGTAACATACAGTACCATGAGCTGCAGAGGCCTCCCAGTCAGTGGTGCAAGGTTAACAGATCAGTCCCGCTGGCCTTCAGGCAGACAGCAAAACAGCCTGCGGAAGGGGGACAGGGATGGCAGCCAGCGAGGGGGGCCCTGCTTGGGCAGTTTACACAAGGCAGCTCAGCTCCTTTCTGGCCCATTCCTCCTCTCTATCTACCGGCCTCTCTGGGTATGTCTTGTCATATTTTCTTCAGCTGCTAATTGTCCGGACTGCACGACTTTAAACAGTCACGGTTGAAGAAAAAAGTGAAACCCTTCTAAGTGACCATCATAGCAAATCAGCTTCATGCTGATGGGTAAAATTTTCCAAGGGAAGTGTTCTTCTGATAGTTCCTGCTCCTTCTAAGTCACCCCACCCCCAACCCCACCTCTGCCACACACACTCCCCTGGAGGGCTAAATGCACTGTGGCAATAAAACATTCATGCGACTTGGAATTTTAACACAATGCCATTTCCCTAGTTTAACCTGAAAGGAATGCACTAGTCACAACAGACTACATCATCCTGCCATTAAACCCTGCCAAGGAACCACTTTTTGGCCACGCTGGGCCAGCTTTGACGGGAAAGGAGTACACAGACCCACACACTGAGCACAGAGGGGCCACCTCTGCTTCCTCAGCCTTATCCAGAAACACCCTGCCCTTGAACATGACTCCTGACCTCTTGCATTGTGACTGGCTTGGGAGGCATGTGTCACCCTGGAACTTCTGTACAGCCACACACTGAGCAGGCCATTTGTGGATCCCTCTGAACAAGTCCTTGGGCAGATGCCAGCATCCTCTCTTATTACTACTGCTACCATTCAGGGCCCTATGGCTTCGCAGAAGGAGGCTTTCTCCGGACTAGATAATGCTGTGAGATGCTGTGGGACTTACTTTCCTCTGTTTGTTTTGTGCTTTAAAAAACAAAAAACAAAAAACAAACAAAAAAAAACTTCACTCTGCATTCATAATTAGGTGATGATTACTGACATGACCATTTGCGTTGGGGACTACTTATCAAAGGTACCAGTTCTTTCACATTTAAGTGACATTTAATTTAGACTTACAAAATACAAAAGAGAAATAATTCTGATGTCTCCTGACAATTTTAGAAGAAAAAAATTCAAAGGTGAAGAATTCTAAAACACGAAGTTAACCATATCACACAGCTAAAGCATTATCACAACAGAAGCAAGCAACTGTACTAGATTTAAATCTGAACTTCTTGACTCATTACTTGTGAAGATAATGCTCTCAAGCAATGTAAACAAAAAGCTAAAGAACAAGACAACACACGCCTGCCCCTAATGAGGAGCTGAAGGCACACGCACTGGGCTGCGCATGCAGCAGAGGCAGCCAGCCTTGGCAAAGCCCTGAGTTCAATCATCAGCATGGTAAAAATGCATAAATCAGTAAGAATACAATTGTACTAAACATTTGCAAATGCACACAGGTGCTCATTTCAGTGCTGAGGGTGAACACTAAGGTCTCGGGCATCCAAAGCAAATGCTTCAATAGTGAGCCACATCCCCAAAGTTTAAACCTGTCCTAACACCAGTGTGTATCTCAGTTCTTAAAAATCAACATACATTTAGAATAAACCACAGCAATGTTACCAGACGCTATAGTTTTGTACATAAAAAACATCATTTTTCCCTACCATTTTAACCACTGTGGTAGGGCTTTCAGAACAAGTTTTTTGTTTTTGTTTTTTTTTTCCCCTAACTTTAATTCCCCATTTGGAGCACTCATGTTGCTTTCCTGGGTAACGTTTTCACTTTCAAACTTGTCATCTTCCTCCTTTCTCTTATAGTCACAGCAGATGAGAAGGGATGCAAGTCCTGCTCGTTCTGACCCCACCTTGCAGCCAGGTGAGCTAAATTATCCCAGTAGAAGGCACAGCTCATCCCCTGCAAGGAAGCCCTGACCCTCTGCAGGAACAAAGGAAGAACAGCTCAGTCCTTTAAAAGAATACCCTAAAATATAAATAGTGATCTCAAAGCAACTTAACATGCACATAGAAGACAAAGCCAAACGGTCTGCTTTAGTGTAATTTCTGCCTCCTTAGTAGCTGGAATTAGTATAAGCCCTAGTTAAAAGACAGTTTTCCCCCTGTACACAGACATTATCATGCTTTGAAAAATCATTTTAATCCTTTTACTGGAGCTAGGCCATGACAAGTCCACAGAGAAGGACAACATTAACTTCTCTTATAAAAAAATTTTTTTTAAATCATATTGGAAAAGAAGAAAATCAATCCAACACAGAAGAAAATGTTATACTTACATAAACTATTCCAACTTCAAAATATAAACAGTGAGCCAAATTATATAAACCAGTTTAGATTCTATAAAATACAGCAATAAAGACACTTGATTTTTTTCAAGGCATTTGATTTATTAATAAATTCAAATTCTAGTTATGATGTCATCAATTTGAAGCCTACTAAAAATAAGCCAGAGCAATATGAAGGAAGCCCTAAGATTAAAACTGCAGCAGATCATGTCTGTGTAAGCCCCAGCAAGCATGCTTTTCTGCTCATATCAAATTAATCAACACAGTGATCCCACAGTGTTTTAGATCAAGAGCTATTTCCATTTTTTTATTGTATGCACACGTGTGTGTCCACCGAGCACAGGAGTGACCATCAGAGTACAACCTGTGAGAGCCAATTCCTCCATTCTACAGTGTGGCCCCTGAGGGCACTCACTAGGCTTAGAGGCAGGTGCCTTTATCTGCTGGGCCATCATACGGGTCCGGGGACCAATAGCTAAAGAATGAAAATACCCCAAGTCTGTGAATCTGTACAAGAGACTCTCTTCACTAACATCCACATATAACTTCTGAATTACAAGTTTCTGACCAATTTTATTATCTATTCACTACATTACATTTAAGAAAATCAGATTGCAGGGCCGGGCGCGGTGGCGCACTCCTTTAATCCCAGCACTCGGGAGGCAGAGGCAGGCGGATTTCTGAGTTCGAGGCCAGCCTGGTCTACAGAGTGAGTTCCAGGACAGCCAGGGCTATACAGAGAAACCCTGCCTCAAAAAACCAAAAAAAAAAAAAAAAATCAGATTGCTACAAATATCAGAATGAAACTACTTCTTCATGCAATTATTGATCAAAAAATATACTGATGATAAAAGAAAGTGTAATCAGATAACATGGAACCAGAAAAAAAAAGTCACATCAAAAAGTTCATTCAGCAAGCAGGAAGGAAAACTCACTGGGTAAAGTTCTTGACACACAAACAGGAGGAACCTGAGTGGTTTCTCAGCAAGCACATAAAAAGCTGTGCATGATAAACCTAGCACTGGGAAGGCAGAGAAAAGAAAATCCCTGTAGCTTGTTGGGCAAGCAGTCAAACAGAATAGGTCAGCTATAGGTTCAATGAGAGGCGAGACTCCAGTCATCTAGAGGATAGCACCAGATATAGACCTCTCGAGTCTGCATACACATACTTCTCTCTCTCTCTCTCTCTCTCTCTCTCTCTCTCTCTCATGTAAAAAAGTTTAAAGACATCAAGAAATTTTGTAGAATTGTTTTAGCAAGGACAAAAGAAATGATTAAAAACTTGGTAACCATTGGTCATTTCCATTTTGTTTGAATCAGAAGACTTTACCACATTAAATGACATTTAAAGACGTGAGTTCAGAACACCTACAGTATCTTTTGAAATGTAGAAACCAAAATAAATGAGATTTTTCTCATGAGTTTCTACTACAGGGAACACACATTAGTTTTCAAACAAACAAACATATTGTAATTTCTTTAAGCTTCACTTTAAGCCAATGGATTGGCTAAATTCAGAGAGAGAGAGAGAGAGAGAGAGAGAGAGAGAGAGGTAGGAAAGTCTTCGAGGAAGAAGGAAAGAGGTATGGACAAAGAAAGAGGAAGAAAACCTAAGACCATGGTGCTGGACAGGACCAGTCAGAAAGAAAGGCAAGCAGGAAAAGACAGTAAAGTTGAGAACAGGAAAGGATGAGGGGAGGAGTGGAAGAATCAGGTGGGAAAGGAGGGGGCTGAAATACAAACGGGTGTCTGGGGTAGACAGGAGGGACTGAAGCCCCTGGACACTCCGTAGAACGAACGGGCAGCTGGCCGGAGATGCTAATTCAGCGCTTTAACAAATCAATGCCACTTGAAAAGTACAATGAGAACCCTCGCCGGGTAGATGTCAAGGGACTGAGAAAATGCATTCTCAAGTAGTTCACATTAAGAGGGAATAATGTGTTAATTTATAACTCTTCACCCTATACACTCGGATTATCTATCTGTGTCAGCGATTTGACTTCTTAAATTTATCAAAAACACACGCGAAGGGAGGCCGGCTCTGCTTTCACCATTGGGAAATGGAGGTTTAGGGAAGGCCTGTTCTGGGTAAACCACTCCCCCCCAACCCCCCTTTTGGCTCTAGTGTTGGTGAGGATGGCAGGGAAGAGTGGGCTCCTGCTGGAAGATCAGGGGAGAAGGGGAGGAGTGGGTGGAGAGGGGAGGAGGGGAAGAAACCCGTGGTCCAGTTACTAAAGCAACCAAGGAAAAGGCTCTCCCAGTCAGTGGTTGATTGCATTAGGTGCCATCCGTCAAAAGTGACACAGAAGAGAAGAATAACTTGAATCAGCAACCTGAGCTGCCATCATCAGAATTTACTTTAGGGAAACTTCCTTAAGTCTCTCAGTACACCCAGAGGAAGAAAAGCTGCTGACAAAAGAGACCATAATTAAACAGTGCTTTTCGATGCCACCAG
>LR749840.1:685341-702841 GCA_902729485.2 Mus minutoides
ACACACACACATATAATGTAACCTCCAATATGACAATAGCAGTTTCTGTCCTGACACACAGAAAAACTGTCAGTAATTTATGCTGCCTAAATCAGCATGTTATGTGACTTACCTTCTCAAGGTATAATAAGCATTGTCAATATGCAAAGGTAAGTCTGTTTACAATTTTAAAATAAATGGAAAAGGGTACAGCTCATGAAAGTGTTTTAAGATCTTGTCTTGAAAGATAAGAAGGCAAAAGTGTTTCTACATATTTTCACAAAGTTGCCACATTGTAACTGCTTTGACTTTTAAGATTTCAACACACACACTACACTACACTCAGCAGTGTTTGAAGCTACAGGGGTATTTTTATTTGCTATTGTACAACTGCAAGAGAGGCAGACTTTCTTTTATTTTGAGGACATTCATATGCAAATGAATGCTGACAATGGAAATGAGAAGCTACACTTGATGGACAACCTTCAACATTTACTTGAAAAAGGCAAAAGTGTCTCACCCTGAAGCTGAGCTCTTTCCCCTTCCACCACTGAGCACAGAAAGGAAGTGAAGGACAATGATGGGCCTGCCTCCAACTTCTATTGGCTAAATATCATCTTCCAGAGACGCACAGAAAACAAACCTTCTTTTAAGTTTTGCATCTTTCCTATGACAGTATTGCACAGTTATTTTTAAATGAACACTGATTAGAAAGTAAAACATAGCACAAAGCCAGAAACTTTATACCTGCAGTGTGCCAAACTATCTACATAATATGGTTGCTTAATTAATTTTTATTTACTTCAAAGGTGGTAAGTAATGATAAATTTCCTGAATCAAGACCAGACCAGAGAGTGTACCACGTTCCTTTTTTCACAAAAATCTTAGGAAATTCACTACTCTAGACAGTGCATGTGCAGTGAGGAAGTATCACATACAAGTGTGTGTGTGTGCATTGTGTGTGTGCACGCGCACGCACGTTCGCCTTTCTAGAGCCACTGTTTCTATACATGAAGCAAGATTAGCCAATCCCCAGGATTTTTTTTTTTTGCATCAATTACCATTCCTGTCTGTCCATCCAAGCTACTACCAATTCTTATCATTATGGTACCATAATCCCCTTCTCCCCTTCCCCTCCCCCACTACACTCACCTAAGGGGTTAAAAGACTTCAGTACATTTGTGACTTGTCAGTGACATATAATACCCAGGTCCTTCATGCAATCAACTTTTACTTGACATGTATTTGCTCATCACAGGACCCACATTACTACTGGGAAAATGAAGAAAAACCTAAATTAACACTTGACATTCAATATGGTCAAGTCCTTAATTGGCTGGGCTTCCTGAGAAAGCAATTTTCTATTCCCCAAACTGTGCGCGTGTCATGTGTGGAGTGCAGCTCTTGGCCGTCACTGCTGTCCCTCGCTCCCTCTAATGAGAGCAGATGAATTAGTGCTACGTGACACGATTTGAACAGGGCTGCCTCCTCTTCCCCTCCCCCCAATCTTTCTCTTACACCAGTGACAGCTGTGTGGCAAGAGGAAGACAGAGAAATAAAATAGAAAAAAAAAATTCGGTAAAAGATCATTTTTAAAAGTGAACCTTAAATGTCTTGTTGAATCTGAAACTAACAGGGTCATTTAATTGTGGAGGTGGGGAATGGACTGTTATAAAGATCAGGGGAATTATCTGGATATGGTTGATTTGGGTTGTATTAAGCATTTTTTTTCCATTCCAGGCTAGTTGCAGTATTAGATTGAAGGAGTCTAATTAAAATGGAATTTACATCCACTTAAAATGTTTTTTTAAAGGTCTGGAGAATGGGTCAATTAGAAAAAATAAAGGAAGTGATTCTAAATGTAAGATAAGTATACATATATAGAGAAAACTTCCTTCAACATTAGGTCACAAAGAACACACAACACAAACACTGTCACTGTGTCTTGTTTTCAAATGTTATTCAGTGTCTCAATTCAGTGCTAGCCATTCTACTTGGAAAATTTTGGCTTTACGCCATTTATTGTTGAGTTTCTGCAACAAAAAATATTTAACCACTGATTTTATTGCATCGATTTGGAGAGGGAATACATTCTCCTCTTGTGATACGTGTCTAGCTCCATAAGAAATGGGAGGAAGGCCTGAGAATCTGTCCTATCCAAGATTCAGAAGTATGATTTCAGGGATTTCCCAAGTCTTCATTTCCTTCTTTTGGCACCAAAGTAACTTTACATGTCTATATGACTGGCCCACTGTGATGTGCACAGATGCAAGAGAAGCTGACCTGGCTAATCAAACATTGGAGAAGATAATCCCTCTCAGTTTTAGATGCATATGTGAAGGTGACAATGGTGTCACAGGCACCTCAGCACCTTAGATCTTTGCTGGCTTTTAGACAAGAGCCGAGGTAAAGATGTCCACTGTGGATAAAAATTATTTCAGAAGGTTTGAACCCCAACGGCAGGTAAAGCGTGCAAACCAAAGCCTGTTCACCTGCAGCCCCTCCTAAGGAGGCTGATCATGGAATTCTTTTTAAACTCTGGTTATAATTTAAGTAGCATTTTAGTAAGCACGCTGCTAAATTTAATGACAAGGAAAGATAGATGGTAGTTCCTTATATACTTATAGTTATGTATAAAGTAAAAAAAATATATAACATGTTATATATATATGTATATATATAACATGTTATATATATATGTATATATATATATATACATATATATATAAAACATTTCTTTAAAATTTCCCCTTACAACCAACAAGCCTAGAAGACAGTGTACTAGAAGAAAACTGTAAATAAGCCTTTTTTTTAAATTGAATTTTCAAACTAGCTGAAACATCAGAAATTTCAGACAAAAAGAAAACTTTAAGAGATGAGAATAATTTAAAAGTATTTTCACAAAAGCAACACAACACACAAGATAAATGCTCTGCATAAATTATCCATCCTGTGGCCAAAGCACTGGTATTTTAATATCATTAAGATTCCTTGAAAAATGAGCTTGGGTCAACTTGTGAATGGGCATTCTGTCAGGTGTTTAAAAGAACTAAATAAGGTAAGTTTAGTATTCTGGGAAAGCCACACAGTCTGATACATCCAGTTAACTGCTACAGTAGCATTATCATCGCTCAGCAACAAATGGCAGGACATCCTGCCAATAGTGCTAGGGTGACCTTTGCAATGCTGACTACTCCGTCAAGTCCCATCTCTCAGATGCAAGGCATAGACAGGAACAGTCTATTAACTGACAGAGGAATGGAAAACCAGAAGGCTCCAGTGACTCTGCTCTTACCACTCAGGAAAGAAGGCTTTCCTTTCCCTGAGAAGAGAGGGGCACACCGTGCGATACGGCTGAGCAGTCTACTGGCTTCCTCTTATCATTAGCCTTTTACAGTGGGAAACATCAACCCAACATTAAAATACCCTTTTTAAAAAGACTTGTTTGTTTATTATATGTAAATACACTGTAGCTGTCTTCAGACACACCAGAAGAGGGCATCAGATCTCATTACAGATGAGCCTCCCCATGTGGTTGCTGGGAATTGAACTCAGGACCTCTGGAAGAGTGGTACCACTGAGCCATCTCTCCAGCCCCAACATTAACAACTTAACACATTCTTTTCTACCCCAGCCACACTTCTGTGAAATCCCAACAGAAGTGGAGTGGGAGAGATTGAGGAGTGGAGTGAAGAATGAATTTCAAAGACACGAGATCTAGGTCAAGGGATGAAGAAAAAGCTGTTGATATTGTTTCAGAACTTTAAACCAATTATGACCTACCACTACCAAAAAGATCTGTTTACAGAATTCAAGGGGGCAGAAACAATGGGTCAGGAGAAAGGACTCTGTAAGGAACTGAGGAGTTTCAAATGTCACCTGGTAATAATCAGCCATGAAAAAACACGTTTTGATGCAAAAAAAAAAAAAAAAAGTTAACTGTGACTATGGCAAAGTGACATGCTTAAACTTGATATTCTCTTAGGGATGCACAGGCTTTGAAGCTCATAATAAACCTGAAATGGTTCTGTGGAATGTTAAGTCTTAATGTAGAAGGTCGGTGCCACTGTCATGCCTACACAGAGGTATGTCCACTTGGAAGTAGCTGCACGAGAGAGCTCCAGGGCACACAGCACAGAGAGTGTACCCTTTGATTGTACACACTTTATGGAGAGTTCTACTTTGAACTCTAAGAGAAAGCTGCAGCATACCCCTGCCTAGTTAACATAGCTAAATATAGCACTATACCTTTCTCAAAAAAACATAAACGCATCAGAGAGAAAAAAGATAGCTTTAAACACCCTGGCACAGGTAAAGACTAAAGTATTTATCATACATTCAACACAAATGTTATTTTATAAAACCCAGTAATATCACAGGGGGTGTGTCACCTTCTCCTCCAAATTGTTCCCTTTACTATTCTAGTATTAAAGCTCTTCCCTCCCCTTGTATTAAAGATATTTACTCTAATTCCCAGTTGAAAGGTTTCTGGAAGTGCTAGTCACAGTTGTGTTGCTATGAACTTGCTGAGAGAGCGGACACACTGATGGAGGCTTCTTTACAAGCTGCATCTACTCTTGACTTGAGACACGTGACTAACTAAAAGACCGGGACGTGTTAATATCTGGTCTCTCCTCCAACCCATGGCTTTTTCTGCAGTTTTGGAAGCAACTTAAGAGCTTGTTGTGTTTCCTACAGAGAAGGTTCCCGTCTGGTTTCTGACCCTGACAAGACACAGAGATCAACAAGACCCAGGGCAGAACCCTAGGCACACCTTGGTCCCATTTGCAGATCATCTTAACAAGATGCTCTTGTTTCTTGTTCCCACAGAAATCAATAACAGGATGACCTTCAATTTGAAATCCAAACCAATTAATTACCCGTTCTGTTGGAAATGTTGATATCTGATTTGCCTAGAGAATTTCAATTATGAGTAGCTTATTTCTTTTAAAGAGCCCCTTCAAAAAATATAGACTGACATTGAAAGCCCCAGCTTATACAATATAAATGATGTTTTCTTGAAGCAGGGATATACTATTGGCCTTGCACGAATTAGTATGGGGAAGTTTTCCCCTTGTGGTCCATCTCTTCCTTGTGACATCATAATCAATGGGACTGGTAAATTATAGCAATCCCACAAAGATTCAGGGCCAAGATTTCACTGCTGAAGGTGAGGTGAAACGCTCTTTATACTGGAATTTCAGCTTTCCATCTGTATCAATTATTGACACAAATCATGGGATTCTTTTCAGAATTTAGGAATTTTCTATTTCTACCTCTAAAATTTTTACATCCCTACTTCTAACTCTAAAATTCTTTTCCCTACTTATATTTAAATAATTATTATTTTATTCTGTCCATAAACTTGATTTTTCTTTGAATAGGATCATAAGAAGAAGGCTATACATCAAAAAAAATTAACTAAAAGCAAAAATATATTTACTAAACTTACTCATTTTAATTGCAGGGGGAAAAGTGAACTCAATCCATCCCAGTGGGGAATTCCCACAATGAATGATCACACGCAATGAAACTATTATCTTCATCCATTAAAATATTATCTAAACCAGAGGTTCCTATCTGGCAGCCAATGGCTGAATATAGCCTGCAGATGAGTTTTGTTTGGACCACACAGTTTTTAAATATTTGAATATGTTGCCAAGATTTCAAAATCATGAGATTTCACATAAAAATTGTGTTTCTGGCATCTCATTAAAGAAAAAAGAAGGTGATCTGGAAACCAGGAGGCCTACATTCCCACCTGGCAACAATTCTCTGGACCCCAGGACTGCCACCTCAGTGGTTAAAGGGATGAGCTTTCTGGTCTACCACAGACCCCACAGTCTCAACCAGACCATTCTACTAGCTTAATATTCATCACCTCCACATGGGAATTCTAGGTAACTGTTGCCCTTTAAACTTTCATAACTATTCCAGAAAAGCTTATAGAATTGTTGCCAAAAGAAAAAGGAAAAAAGAAGAAAAGAAATGGTTCTACAAACATATATTTAAATATATTTCATGAGTTTATATAACGAACGACAATGAATGCACACTTTATTTCCAAATATAGCTGTTCCAGTTATAAGTAACTATGAGGCAGAGAAAACTCAATTTCATAACTTAAAACAAAATCTAATAGTAAATTTCAAATCTATAACCTACACTCATCAAACAGTTGATCCCTCACATTTATACTTCCTTGATGGAGGTATCATGTACACCTAAGTAAAAAACGGACCCTCCTAGGTGAATAGGAAAACAGTTGATTCCCAAATGGCAGTGATGAGTCAGACTTTTACACGGGTTTCCCATGAACTCTATTCTCCTGTGCAGCCTAGAAAGGATGCTAATACAAACTGCTATTCAGCTCTCCACGCATCCTGATCCCTCACATTTATACTTCCTTGATGGAGGTATCATGTACACCTAAGTAAAAAACGGACCCTAATACGAAAATAGTATATATCTTTAAGGCACATTTTAGAAAATCAACATTTAAGATGCGCACATACCATAACAAATACTAATCTTTACTTGGCCCCACTTGTATGCATCTGACAATACACTTAGATAGTCATTACTGAGGGTCCAACAGGTCATGTTGTACTTTAAAATGGCTGTTACTTTAAAGCAGATTCCTACGACAAAGTTGTCATGCATTTTTAACCTTTGGCTTTTTTATTTAACTGAAAGCAAGTGCAAATATTTATTTACAGTTCATAACTTCCATTCAACCATAACATCTCAGCATTTAAACCTATCAGTGAATTTTACAAACAAATTTAAATGTCCTACTTATCACTTTATCCAACCATATTAAAAACAGGTTATTTCTAATTAATTACTGTAGCCAAGAAAAACTTAGATCTCCAAAAAGACTTTATGGAGTATGCTACGACTGGTCATATATCACAGTATCAGAGTATCAAGACTTAGATCACCTATAGCATACTGGCTTATAATCATTCCACACACTTGAAAGAGTATTTAAATGAGATGTTTCCTCTCTATGAGAAAGGTCTTTCTTCCAATTGTCCTTAAAAGAATCACTGAACATACACTAAATATACTTCACAATCGGACTTTAATCCCAAAATTTTCTTGACTCTGAACTCCTACAGCTTGAAACAGTTGACAAAATCATAATGATCATACCGAATTCCTTAACTCCTGGGTGAATAGGAAAACAGAAAATATGCTAAGTCTGGGCACCATGAATGCAGTTCTAGTTGATACCCAAATGGCAGTGATGCATTCCTTATGGGAAACGTTCGTCCTAATTTCTATTATGTTTGAAATTTAAGCAATTAGAAACAGACACCTGGAACTCACTTATTAATTTATCTCTTCCCTCCCCTTTTACACTTCTTTTGACATCATTTCTGAAGATGCCTCTTAAGTTGATGCTCATATATAAAGAGCCTTGAATGAGTATTCACCATTTTCTTCTTTAAAACACCTTGCTAGAGTGTGTAGGACTGACCCTATCTCATTTTTTAAGACTACAGTTTCATTTTTATAAGTATTATTTCTTTAATAATTAGTGATTAACAGTAGAAAATTAAAACAATAGTTCTAGAAAATCATTTTCTTCCTATATCATTCCAAAATAGCTTTATAAAGAAAAAAGAAAAGAAAATCCCCCCTTGATACCAAAGCCTTTAGGTGCTCCAAATAACCCTTCAGGTAAGGTCATAATACATTATAACTGCACCTACAGTGTCCCAAGCTTGATGGATTTTTTATAATGTACAATTTTAAAAAATAAAAAATAAGCATATATTAACAAATGTTTAATTTTATTTAATCTTTCTTTATGGAGAGAAAAATACTGCTGTCCTTTAACTCCCCCCTTCCCATACTAGTCACTAATTCCTGCAAAAGGGTGTCCCAGTGCAGGCTCCAGTTAGGGTAACAGGGATATTCTGCAGACGTGCAGAGCATGCAGGCATAGGAGCAGTGGGTTATCAGAATCGTCGGAGGCCAGGAGTCGTTGCTTTATTAAGAAATTGTATAGAGTAGCTATTTACTCAAAGTCAGAGCAGCCAACTTCTTGCTTTCAACAAAAGAATGTTTTTAATATAATGAACATCCAGGCTTCTCTGGTCATGAGAGAACCTGGAATATATTATACATGCATGAATGTGGCAGGGATGTAGGATATGGGATGTGCTTCCTATCAACAGATTAACACTTCATTTCTATTACTCTAATCTCACCACAGGCTGTGAACACTTTCTTTTTCTTATTTGAACAACAATGGTGCATGAAAAACCAAGCTGACAGGCAGGCTGGGTTCATTAAATGCACAAGGCCTTTATTCCCATAACACATCTCACCTGTATGAAGCCAGGGTTCTGGTTTCCAGGCTGCTACTGAAACAAGCCCTCCCAGATGTTGGACTTCTGACACCCCCCTATCCTCTTTTTTGCATAACATACAATAAAGATCACAAATAAAGCAAAAACGAGAAAACTCTTCTCCGTCACAAAACAGCGCTGGCAACATATTTTAAGATTCACTCTCTCCCATGATCACTTGCCAAAGGTCTTCAGGAGAACGAGGCAAGATAGCTGTTAAGGGAAAAGACAAGACACCACAGGTGTGGCAATTCACAAAACAAGAAACAATCACACCAGTTCTCAATCAATGACACCTAGCTTCATTTAAAAAGCTAGGCTCCTATCTCTGAGGCAAGGCTCTATGTTCACTCCAGCACAGAAGGAAGGGGGCATGCCTAGGAGCACAAAGTTATATCATCTAAGGCACTGACCTATCCCTAGGGTGGGGATGCTTGCTTGTGGTGGTCCTTATGTTTGTAAACTCATATTCTCTTTGCATTTGAGGCAACGATTAATAAATCCCCAACATTCCCAAACTAAATCATTTAAATGCCTTTAACGAGTCAATCTAACAGTCCTACCCTGCCTCTGTGTCTACATATCAAGTAGTACAAATGTCCAACTCCATGGCAATACTAGATTTGTAACATTTGCTAGAGAAAAGCAATAAGACTTTGTCCCAAACGTCCATAGCAGGACTTCAGTTTCAGTTCTATCATTATATATAAAAAAGAAAAGGACAAAGTAAAAACAGTATTACATATTGTCCTAGTAACCTAGCTGAGTCTGCATTAGGTTCGACAGGAGGTCAAAAATCTTCATGCTTGCAGGCATCATCACCGAAGGGAAACTTTCATGAACATACTCATAATGTAATGTCGCAGCATCTTACAGAGCAGCAACCCTGACCCTCTGCCCTGTGGAACTGGCAGAGGGCACATCAGTGGGCCATTCCCTTTCTCATGCCTACTCACGTGTCCCACACAGCCATCCTAATGGCATACCTCAGTGACATCTTCCTTGCTTGTAATTGTAATGGAAGGAGAGAACAAACATTATTAAAACTCTGCTAATGGAGATTCTCATTTTAATATTAGTTTTGTTATTATGTTAAGCCAGCTGAAAGTAATTATTTTTGTCAGGTAAAATACTCATTATCCTGAAGTTTTTCTTTCCAAACCCCCAGTTCAGACACAATAATCATCAAATGTAAATCCTAAAGAATTGTCTGGAGAACTAATAGCCACCTTAATAAAGTTGAAAAAAATCCATGGCAGTCACATACAAGCACACAGGTGAAATGCCAGAAGTCATATCTTTCCAATTTACAAAAATGTTTTTGTTCTTGTTATTTTTAACAATCTCCATGCCTTTTTTAAGACAATGAGTTAAATGCATTACATACAAAACAATGATGAATCCCCACATGTAGGACATATGTTTTAAATATCTGTTTCCTAATAGCATGTTTATACTGGCCCTGCTACCATTTCAATTGTTCCTTTCAATGTCTGAGCTCTTACTAGCTGCAGTTTACCTCAGGCAAATCTCCTGATGGTCAGTCACCCTGTTCTTTGTACCTTTCCTACTTCTAAGAGGATATCCTTGTGTGGTGTTAAGTCCAAGTATATAAAAATGATAAATCTAAGAAGAGCTGCTAGAGAAAAGGAAGCAAATTTTCTTTGCCTCCATCTTTTGCATATGTCACACTGAACATCTATCAGTAGCACCTCTGAGTGACAAGCCCTAGGTGTGCAGCCACCCCTGATTTAAAATACTCATCCTCAGCAAAACAAGGCTAGCCCTGTCACTGACATGTGCGTATGTGAGGATAGCACCACATTCCTGCACTTATATCAGAATGGCAGATTGGCAAAAGGATGCCTGATTCAATGGTTGTTACTTTCAAGCGCCTTTTAATTCCATTGCATTAGGCAAAAGAGAGGCAGTAAAACTAAGGAGGCAATTGTATAGAGGGAGAAACAAAGGTAGAAGAGAGAAATGAACTCTATGAAAAAGGAAACGGGGAATAAGAACAAACTAACCTTGTCCTAAGGTCATTAGGTAAATGTCTACCAGCCAAAGAAGAACAAGAGTCATAACTCAACACCCTTCTCTGACCAAACACTAAAGGCAGCAGCAAAGGAACATTACAGTTCTTAAGGACGGGTAACTAAGATGTCAGCTCTGCTCAAGGGAATCCGTGGTTTCAATGAGTAACTTCCTACGATTCAACGTTATTCTTCCTTTACGGAGAGAAATGAAAAACTGATGGGCTTAATTAAAGAAAAACAAAAGGATATTATATTGTTGTTAAAGGATCGATTCTTTTTCTTAATTAGAATGATGATTAATAAGCGGAGAATTTGATTTCTGAACTCCCTGGTTTGAGTAAGGCATTGTTTGCCTGTAGTGCTCCCACTAAGGAGGGCTCTGACTGCAGGAGACAGCACTCTCTCATGCCTGCACCCCATGGCACAAAATGCTGTACACTGTGCCCCATCGAGAGGACACTGCACTCTGCCCTCGCCCAAGTCCAGTCCAGTCATAAATGTTTCACCGGAGGGTGGAGTGTACACTGTGAAGTCTGTGAGGTTTCCTACAGGGAAGGTACAAATTAAAAAAAAAAAAAAGAATCAATACTTTTATTTTTTTTTCCTTTTCTCTAAACTTCCTTTTAAGCCCAGGGAGGGAGATGAGGTACAGGTCAGGCTCAGGGGGAAACGTGGGCCCCAGCCACAGCTCCAACACGATCTTAGTGATGTCATAGCACATGCTTTCTTCTCCCCAGGATAATTTTCATCTCCTCTCCTCTGTATCTTGACCAGCTTGTCTTCCAGGATTCTCCTTCTACTACTTATTTTCTTTCAACAACAGGACCTAAAGGCTGCTCTCCTACTCTACCCCGTTCCTTTATTTCTCTCTTAAGCTTATGAGAAGTCAAAGTTACTTGAGAGGGTGTCTGACTCCCCTTTGCCTCTAATCCCGGATGCTTCAGTGGATGAGGGGAACCTCACAAAATGTGGACACCAGCTGCTCTTCTGGAAATAAGAGTGGCATCAGCTTTGGCAGATGTGCATGACATCAATCATTCCCTATGACCCCAAACACTCTTCTGGCCAAAGCCTAGAGAACAGTGGTTAGTTATCAGCAAACGTGTATCACGAAAGGCACTTGGAGCAGAACTCATGCCTCCACATACATCACAGCAGACGCTAACCCTTCCAAAGGAAGGAACTCCTGGGACCATTATATCCCATGTTCTTTCAACAACAACGAACAGTGAGTTCTAGAGAAAATGACTTCCACTGAAAAAGGTGTCCCACGATTCACCGATTCAGTTTTCCTTACTGCACAGAGTCCTCGCTCTATACTCTGGGGGAAAGCAGTCTCCACCTAAAACAATTTAACCACTGTAGTCGACTTATGAATACAGGGTAAAGGCAAGTTCTAATTTCCTCTCCTTATACTTTTTTTTTTTATATATATATTCTAGTCCTCATTACCAAGTTAGCCGTAGACAGGCCTTACCTATATGTGCTAAGTGAAGACGGACCAGAGCAATGCCCACTGTGTCTCCCTTTAAATAAGTGTGTGCAATGTAAAAGTTGGGAAAGAAGAAACCCTAGGGTTTTGTTTTTCACTGAAGTCTGTGACGCCATCTCACTATCTGTAACGGGCTGTTCCTTTGGAATCAGCTCCCGTGTCACAGCGACCTGGCAAACTTGAATGCTTTCACTATCACTGGAATCCTTGCAATCCTGCCTTGGCTGTGACCCATTCACTTTTGTCCCAACTTCCCAGAGATGCCCTGCTCAGCATGTAATTAATAAGGGAAGAATTGTCCTGGCTCTTATCCCTGACATAGGTGTAGGAAGCTATGTTGTGTTGGAAGCCTAAGTCTGTCCTGTTATATTAATCAATCTCCATAAAGCTACTTGGTTACAGAAAACAGAAATATTGAAAAAATAATTTCAAAATGATCTCCAACTGTGCTTAAATTCACTTTAAGTGCTATGTGTTGGAAATAAGTTTTCAGTTGGTGAATGAGTTTATACATGTGTAAACACATCTGAGGATCTATTTGTACATACTTAGTTACAATAAAACACACACGGGGTATCATATATGCAAGGCCCACTACATTCCCAGTTCATTATACAGTACACAGAGCTGTTAAGTGAAGCCTGCATGTTAACACCAGGTTGGAAGCAAAGGCTGACACATAGGTACTCACCTCGTTACTACAATTTCTAATTTAATACTGCTATGACAATTATCCAAATATTCCTACTTGTGTGCTACAGTATTAAGATGAATGTCAAGGATTACATTTTAATTTCAGTATGTACCTATCATTAACATTTCAAAACAAAGCACATCATCTCTCAAGTTAGAGGGTCTAAAATGGAGGTGGCAGTATGCTAATTCAACAAACTAAAACTATTTGCCACCAAATATAAACACCCATTTTAGCATAAGGGTAAGTCTGGTCAAGTTAATCCTTTATAAGTAAGCTGTGATTACACAAATACACCAACTATAATAAGGAAATTTTAAAAAGGAAGAAGGGGGAAATATAGAGGGAAACCTAGAAATGGATGCTGCCTCTCAATGAGAGTCATTTTCAAAGGCCATTAACTATCAACTGCTTTACTCATAGCTCTGATTAAACAAGACTATTCATCCTATGTAGAAAGGATGCCTAGTTTCGAGGAGAAGCTTTAGAAAAAAAATATATTGCAGGAACTACAAAGAACAACCTGGCCACAGCATATAGTTTAGATACATGACAAACAAGAAATGCTGTATGTGAATCTTTAAAATTGTTAGAAATGTTCAAATTATTTTTGGAGGGCTGGGAACCAGGAAAGAAAACACACATCATGTCCATTTTAACTGCAAATCCTATGACTGGAACTGGGTTTGTCCTCACGAACTGAAAGCAGTAAAAGAATACTGGAAGAAAAATTTGTATTGAGTGCTCTTGCAAATGAATTCCAAAAACGCTATTATACATTTCTTATATATCTTTTAATCATTTCTCAGGGAAGTGCTAGGTTTTATACTAGTCAAAAAGTTTACTCTGTCCTATCTCTGGTGAGCAGATGGTCTGGTATTAATGTAAATCACTGATTTAATTTTTAGCCTTCTCGATTTTGTCCCTCACCTATCTAGGAAATGATTTCTCTGGTGATAACTAACACATCATGCTAATGAGAGAATCTAATACACAATAGAAAAATGTCACTACTAATAATATTTGCATGAAGTTAAATAAAGCAACTGTAAGAGAATGTCAGACAGTTGTTCTTTAATAAGACACAGTTTCACAATGAAATTATGTTGTTAATTTTGTTACATCATTGGGTGAATCCTAAATTACTCCATAAAGATGCACAGCGTCATTTATAATTCTAACTTAGTATTTCACTCTACTCTGAAAAGAGGCCTTATTAAGGGATCTGCATTTTATTTGAAACAGGTTAAGTATACCTGGGCAATAATAAAAGGTATAAACAACTCTGGTAATACAGGAAAAGTGTACTATCACCATTACCTGTACAGTATCATTTCTTAAAAAGATTTCAATGAGATCAAACTATACCTTCTCTTAGAGGAAGCTATAAAGATCTTATTTGCTACTTTCTCAAATACACAAACATGTACAAAATATGTACAAAAATCAGCTTCCAAAATATGATTTTTAAAAAAAATCTTCAAAAGCAAGCTCCTTTCTCCCTACCACCTCCACGTTTGTCTTTTTAACAATACCTTATGAGAGTATCCTGAGAAAAATAACCTTTGGGGCTTTGGAGATAAGGAAAAAGAGAAAAAGGGTTTGGACATTATCAATTCATAACTGAGCCCAGAACTCTCAGTTACAAAAGTCAACAGCTAGACCTTTCAAGGCTCTCAAGTATCTGTCTACAAGAAAATGTTATGCTTCTAAACAACAACAAATCACACTTTGATTTTAAAGAAAATAATGTAAGGTAGGGTAGTGAAGTCAGGAAGTCCCATTTAAAGCTTTAAGGGGGACAGACTTAACCCTACTGAGTCTGAGCCAAATCATTTGCTAATGTTAGATAAAAGGAAAGATTTACAGTTAAGGAAATCTAACTTCATTCAGGGGAAATGCAAGATACAGACTGTTCCATGCTCTGCCTAGCTTACCTCAGCTTTAGAGGACACAGACCTAGATTATTAAACTTCAGTGTTCATCAGACATTCCCAAGCATACGTTTTCTGTGGCTAACACCATATGTGGTGAGTTCTCTACAGCTCAGTCTCTAAACATAATACACTGGCTCTATTAGTCAGTCTTGTCCAACACTGAACAAGGTAGTCAGGGAAATATTGGTTTTTATTCTACTATAGAAATCGGTGAAAAACTGTATTTAACAGATTTCATTCGCTCAATTAGCTAAATTTTTACTTAGAGATTAAATAATCAAGCAGAAAAGCCTCTTTTATCCTAAAAAAATTAGATATATAGAATTCTGCATACTTGATTAAGTTAGAAAACAACTTTTTATCTTTAGCAAAAGCTGGCTTAATGTGGGTATTGAAACTATTATTCTTCAAAATTGTTGACTTTAAGAGAGCATTTCAGGAACTATCACACACACACACACACACACACACACACACACTCACTCACTCACGCACACACATGCATACACTCTCTCTCTCTCACACACTGAACCAGCGCTGCTGATCCACTACACTATAAGGAAAACAAACACATTAAGCATGCACAGCACAGACTTAGACAGACTTTGAATTTAAGACTACACAACCTGAAATGGCATCCTAAAAGAGAAAGAAAAGCACGTACACACATGTAAACACATACTCCTTCTTTCACCACTTCCAAAATGCACAAAAGGTAAATATTTAGTAACTGTGAAAGTTAACGGGAGGCTAAGCATCACTAACACCACCAAAACAACAACAACCAATAATAAAGAAACTAGAGTAAAATGGTCTGGTCACAACATTGTCTACGTTTGTGATTTTCACCCTTTGTCATGATGCTCTGTGTTATAATCTGTTCATTAAGCATGGATGCCTTCCCTGTGTCTTCATGCTCCTCACAGGCACTGATGCTCACCATACACATGCATTCACACAGGTACATTCAAAACACATCTCTGTAGCCCCCGCAAACAAGCACACAGAAAACACCACGGTGGGCTGATCATACAAGTTTCTCTATGAGAAATTTAAATTATTTCCCTAATTCTGATCTATTTTTGTGTAATTTGCTTTTATTTCTTTTAATCCTAAATGTTTTCCACCACTTAAAGTCTCCTTAGATGCAAATCTACTTGGAAATGGGCTAGTGCCCAAGCAGCAATCTAACACCATCTATGTGGTTCAATAGCCATTTATCAATTGATCATTATCTCTATCTGTTTTATTAACTCTTTTTTCACTAAAGGGAAAAACCTAAAGCAATGTAACCTTTCAAAGCATGCATGTGCATACACATGCCACTAACTCCAGGGAAACCCGGGTGGGCGAGATCTCAATGTTAAAGTGGGACACACGTTATTAGGTTCTAAGGTTAGTGAAAACACACTCTGTTCCAACAACCACAAGAGAGCCACCCAGACAGGAAAGTGCTTCAGAAAAGTACCTCGAAAAGCATTCTGCAAACACAAGGAGCATCTCTGTCAGACAAGAAAGGAACTTTTCAGGGAAAAAAAAAGATTACACATAAAGAGTTGCTTACTGGGTATATGTTGATTGCATTTAAATCCCAGCTTACTAGATCAGCAGTTATCAGGGTCCCTCTACAGGATGTCAAAATACACCTTATTCAAATACATTTTTTCTTATCTAAAACTGGTTGATAAAACTGTTTACCAATTAAATGTTACAAGAGCCAGGCTTTATGCACTCTCTGGCAAATGTTATTTCTAAACTTGTGACAGTTTACAGCCTTGAAAATTGTTTTATTTCATTACCAAACATTTAAAAATCTACCCCCAAAGTATTCAATTTCCGCCAACTCTCACATACAAAAGGGATCTATTAAATAGCAGTTGCAGTTATTTTAAACGAGTGGGGCAAGACCAATCTTTAAACAACCGCCATCTACTTAACATCCCAGTATATTTGTCAGTACTACTTTGGTGCTGCGAGGATGATAAACTAACTCTTGCTTTGTATGGGTTTGGGGTAGGCTTCTGAAATGCAAGACGTGTCTAGGAGGGAGGCACCAGGGAACTTCCCTCCCTCACTTGAGCACAGTCCAAGAGGAAAGTTTCTGGGTTGTTTCCCCTTCGCTTCCTCTTACCCTCGCTCCCCCGCGGAGCCGGGGAGCCAGCAATTGTGCAAGAGGAGCCGGGCGCGCAGGGCGCAAATCACCGAGCGCTTGGTACGGATGGCTGCGGGTGATTAATTATCCGTCCGCTGCCCTGGCGCTCTCCGGGCGGTTCTCCCGGCAGGGTAGCAGCCGAGCTGCCGGCGGCGGCTGAGCGAGAAGCGGCTCTGGGAGAACGCAGGGGCCGCGCCGCCGAGTGTGAGTGCACCGCGCCGGGCGGCAGGCGGCGGGCGGCGGGCGGCGGGCGGGTGGCGAGCCGAGCGGGCTGCGCCGCGGCCAGGGGAGCACGGGGAGAGTGAAGCCACCGAGAGCCGGAACGGAGGCCGAGAGCAAGCGGGAGCGCAGCCTGCCGCCCTTCGGGTTGACCCGGCCGGCAGGGAAGCCTGCACAGCCTCGCTCAGGTCTGAGTCCAGCTGCTCCAGACACCAGAAGTCAGACCCGCTGCTGTGAGGGGCCCGCGCTTTAGGACTGTTCGCTTGCAAGACCTACTTCGAGACAGCAGACACTTTGACCAAGTCTTTTACATAGTCAGAAAGATACATTTGTTGAGTAGTCGCTTTTTCTCTTTTTAGCGGGAAACAAAGAAATAAATTAAGGCTTCGCAGGACCCAGGCTGCACACGGTGAAACTTTGCAGCAAATGCCTTTGCTTTCTCTAACTTCGATGTCCTTTCCTTAAGGACCCTTGGGGAAGTCATGAAGTAACACTGCACATTCCAGTAGCACAGAAATGACAATGTATATATTTTTGAATTTCAGAAACATTTAGAAAGAAAAGTAGCAGAAAGAAAAGGGCACATAACAACTCGAGGTTTCTTTAAAAAAAAAAAGTAACTTACCTG
>LR749840.1:705341-726282 GCA_902729485.2 Mus minutoides
CGGATCAATTACCAGACAAGCAAGTGATAGTGAAATCAATGAAAGATCATCAGCCACATTATCAGTGTTGCAACTCATTAGGGCAAAACTGAGAAATGTGCTCAACGCGAGCCCAAGCAAGGTGGCATTACAAAACAAAGGGCTAATTTGGAGACCCTGCTGTGAACAATCTGTAACAGAATTAGCCTTTTTTCCCCCTAAACTGCACAGCTCCATAACTAAATGTGACAGACTGAGAGAAGCAGTTTATTAAGACACCAACCCCAAGTTTATTTAGTTCATAAACTCTCTCCTAGAAAATCAATACAGTCTGTACAGGGTTATTAGGTTGCCTAGCTAATACATCCAAATCTGCTATGCCCAGCCACAGTCCTCTGACAAAGTGCTACCCAGAGTATGCAAACTGGTCTCTCTCAGACTGCAAGGTCTAACTGAAGTCTGCAGCAGGACTATTATTACCTAAATACTCCTGCCATAGCCACGCCTTAAAAACATCAGGATAGCCTCGCAAGATTCAAAGGAAAAAAATCACAACAATTACACAGTACTGTACCTCCTAGAGGGATTTTGTCAAACAAAATCTTAACTAATTCCTAAAATCAGTTTAAAAAAAAAAAGGTAAAAGCTTCCTTATAAGGACACCAGCCCAAAGAGTTAGCCATAGATAAATGTGTTAAAATGAAGCACAAACCTTGAATGTTTATTATGCTTTGCAAATTTTACATTTAAAATCCTTCTTTTAATAAATTTTAGAGAAGAAAATTCTGACCCCTGTAGATATTCTCAAAATATGTTATGTGAACCTGCCTTAGGGAAATGTAGAACCCTGATGGTCTTCTAGCTATGAATAAGAGACATGAATAAAGACCCAGGTCCAAGACAAACAACAAAACCAAGGCACCAAGATATCATCTGAGGGTTTCCATTGGCTCTACGCTCTGTAGATTACAGACTAACCCTATGAAATCATTTGTATCTAAGTTATTTACAGCCAGGCCATTGGGATAAATATCACTTTCACAATTATTGCTTTCTTTTTCCCCTGATTCAAAGTCATGTACTTCAGATTAGAGGATCACAAGTCTGAAAGGTCACGTGAAGCTCCTCACATTCCCTGTGACTGAAAGTTAGGCTGTGTATGCTCAGAGGTCCACCAATGAGCTCTCAAGGTCCTGAAGAAACTGTAGAACTAGGAGTGACTCCTCCTTATAACACACAGCAGTAACACACACACACACACACACACACACACACACACACACACACACGACTCTAAATACTTTTATACCAGTGACATAAGACCAGGAGACTGAACAAGGTTAGGGTAAACAGCTTTGGAAATGACTAATGATATATTAACATTTAAAATGTTTTGGAACAAAACAAAACAACCCCCTCCCCCCAAAAAAACAGAAAGTCTGTACTATTAACATGCCATCAGTACACTCAACTGGCTTCAAGATTCTAAGTCTTAAACCTTAATTAACAAAAATAGCTAAAGTTCAATTCACAGATGCTACAGGTAAACGTTTGTTTCTATCAGTACCGCATCAAACACTTCACCAGTCATGTTTCTAAGTAATATGTTAACAAGTCAAGCCTATACGCTAACCCCGCACTATATGCACACACTTTGGGTAGTAATTAAAAGTTGTAATTACAGGAAATTGGTACTTTTAAACCCCTTTTTGCACATAACTACACACTGTGCATGTACCCTCAATGAGGTACAATTAGTTACAAAGACTCTGCATCTCAGTTAGTGTGGGATAACAAGACTACAGGGGGATGCAGTGCAGTTCCACCAACAGAGGAAGGCAGTGTGTTCTTTCCTGTTAGCTCTGTAAGCACTCCTGCCCACAAGTGACTTCAATATTTTAGCAAGGTGAATTTGGGTCTTTCCATCTATATTCTTGAAAACTACACATTGATGCAAAAGTTAGTCACAATTACTGAAGGACCATGCCAAAGAATGCTATATTGCATGTATTTCTGGAATAGACTAGTTTGTTTGTTGTGTTGCTGTTTGTTTGTTTGTTTGTTTGTTTAAGGGGATATAACCCATCAGTTTATATGTATATATATATATACGCACACATATACACACACACACACATACGCGCACACACACACACATAAACACACACACACATACACACACAAGGTCTTACCATGCACACACACACACACACACACACACACACACACACACACACACACACAAGGTCTTACCATGTAGTCCTGGCTGGCTGGTTGGCTGGCTGGCCTGGAACTTACTTTGTAGACCAGGTTGATTCCAAGAGATCTGCCTGCCTCTGCCTCTCCAGGACTATAGGATTAAGCGTCTGCTCCACCAGACCCAGCTTTCCTTTTCTTTTTTATCTTTAATTTCTTTAGTCACTCTGTGACTGGGAACCCAGAAGCTATGTAAAGGCTGGGGTTCTGTGCTAAGATACTCAGGCCCTGCACGGAGAAAGCACTTGAAGGTTTTCCTTTTTTCCTCTCTGCTTGGTTGCTTCCTTCCTTCCTTCCTTCCTTCCTTCCTTCCTTCCTTCCTTCCTTCCTTCCTTCCTTCCTTCCTTCCTTCCTTCCTTTCCCCCCTAGCTATGACTACAACAACATAAATCCTGAACAAATATAAAATAAATGTATGGTTTGTGTACACAGTTTAAGAAGCATCCCCAGGACTTCTGATGGCTTACAGAGCCATACCTGTGACTCCCTGGGTTCAGTTCAGCCGCTGTTAGCAGACTCTGTAATGACAGTGTACTGGCCTTTGCTCTTCCTTTAGTCACAACTCACTTCCAAAGCTTGGTTAAGTACAGAGCTGGGTTAAAGATCAGTGGTTTCTCATGTGACACATGCTGGTATTCATCTAATGGCTTGTCAAGACAAAACTGTCCCTGTTCTTGCCAAAATAATAAAAATGACGCTCCATGTCGCATGACAATCAGCACTTCCTCATGGTGAAACAACTCAAGCTTTCTGTAACTCATTCATTTTATAGAAAAAAAAATGTTAACTGGCTATCCAACCTCAGTGCACAGAATCAGGTTGTCATTCTCAAATGCCTCTTTCCTTCTCAGAACACTAAGGCAACGTGTAAACTAGCCACTAATCAAATGCAACTTTAATGTATAAGGTAAGGCTAAAGCTCAGGTTCCTAATGTATTAAGGCATATAACTTAATATATGCAAATTATGCAGGAGCAGCAGGCTGAGCTCAGTCACAGAGGTGGGGCAGGCAATTGAGGAAATGTCATTTTTCTTGAGAACAAAGTGTAGGACTTGCTTTGCAACATCTGTTGGTCTGTGTGAAATGTTAACAGATGTCTTAAGTGGAAAAAAAGGAGAAAGAATTAATAAAGGAAAACTCCTCTGAACAGATAATCCACCCAAATTTCCATATTCCTAAGGAAGAAAGTTGACAGCAGCCTTTTCCCCCTGTGAAGCCTGCCATCCCTACTTTATTGTGAGGTTTCTTTTCCGACACAAAATTAAGGAGGAAACATTTTGACTCGATATAAAGAATAGAAAGAACTAAAGCTAATAACAATTTCAATTTTAAATTTTTCCAATTTTTTGTGTTTGCTTTATAAGTATATAGTTATCTATGTTTATTGCTTTCCTAAACTCACAGATACAATTTGATGAGAGGACAGTAAAATATTCATTTCCCTTAAAACATACAAACACACGCCGGGGAAAGTGGTTCACACCTTTAATCCCAGCACTCAGGAGGCAGAGGCAGGCGGATTTCTGAGTTCAAGGCCAGCCTGGTCTACAAAGTGAGTTCCAGGACAGCCAGAGCTATACAGAGAAACTCTGTCTCAAAAAAACAAAAACAAAACAAAACAAACAAAAAAACCATACAATCCCAAACAGTGAATACACAATCAAATGTATGTGCAAGTTGTAGAGAAAAGAAAGGAGGTGAGATTAAACAGTGAATATACAATCAAATGTATGTGCAAGTTATAGAGAAAAGAAAGGAGGTGAGATTAAACAGTTCTTCTTAAGATCAAGACCTGTTTGATTGATAATGTTGCTCATTTAAAATGTAAATAAGTAAACAAAAAAATCACAAAAATAAAAAATAATCATAATAAATAAAAGATCAAGATCTGAGTTATCTTTTTGGTTTTGTTTGGTTTTTTGTTTTTTGTTTTGTTTTGATTTTGAGACAGGTTCTTCTACAGAGCTCTGACTGTCCTGGAACTCACTATATACACCAGCCTGGCCTCAACTCCAACTCACAGAGATCTGCCTGCCTCTATGAATTACCTTCTTTTTTTTTTTTTTTTTTTTTTTTTTTTTTTTTTTTTTTTTTTTTTTTTTTTTTTTTTTTTTTTTTTTTTTTTTTTTTGGTTTTTCTAAACAGGGTTTCTCTGTGTAGTCCTGGCTGTCCTGGAGCTCTGTAGACCAGGCTGACCTTGAACTCAGAAATCCGCCTGTCTCTGCCTCCTGAGTGCTGTGATTAAAGGCGTGCACCACCACGCCAGGCAAATTATCTTCTTTAACATAAAGATACTCATCATTACAATTAAGATTCACCTAATATTTACACATAAATCTTTGCTTGCCAACTGATTTCCAATTTCTTTTTTTCCATTACTACCTTTATAAGAGACAGACAACTGTATTTTAGTTGCCAATGATCCCAGACAGTAGCATCTGACAATCATGGATCCACAGGTTTAAATTTTAAGGGACCAGGAAAAATTTTCTTATTTAGCAATTGTTTTTCTTGTTTAGTTTATTAGACTACTGAGCCAAGTATGTATGTAGAAGTCTTTAATTCAGGTTAAAAGATGACACATGGGCTCCATAGTGGTTCAAACTTTTAATTCCAGCACTTGGGAAGCAGAGGCAGGCGGACCACTGTGAATCTGAGGCCACTTTGATCTGCATAGTGAGTTTCAAGCAGAGAAGGATCTTTTTAAAGATCCTATCTAAAAGAAAAAAAAAAAAGATGTTTCATGAAGGCCAACAACTAAATGTAACCAAGTGTCGTGTGTAAATGATATGAACTACATAGTCTATTACTTTTTCTATTAAAATCTTTAAGATAAGAATTTAGGTTTAGAGTCCATGAATTAGCTAATTCAAAGTCAGCTTAAAGGGTCTTTATGAAAAGGAGAAGAAAAATTTAAGTTTATATTATCATCTTTGATTGATATCTCAATCATGATCCTTCTCCTCCAAGAGTCTGTGTTAGAATTTACTTGTCCCTTCATATTTGTAATATTCATATATATATATATATATATATATATATATATATATATATATATATATACACACACATATGCCAGATTGCTTTGACAACCTGAGTTGGGCCTTTCAACATATAGTAGCTTCAGAGAAAACAGCCTGAAGATTCCAGGGAACAAGACCATGGTTCAGTTTTTAAGTAAGTGCACCCATGCCTTCATTTTTAGATGGTTTTCTGGCAAACCATTATGCATATACTAAATACTCAGATGTTAACTCACAGAACACCAACCACATCAGTGCACAAGACAGAAATAATAGCTGCTACGCACTGAAAAAAAAGAAAAACGGGAAAAAAAAAAAAAAACGGTGACCAACACTGTCAGAGAAAAACTTATACATTAAAAAATATCTTTATGTGACCAGAAAAGAAGCACAAGGCCCCAAGCAAAGTTCAAGCCACTTCAGAGAGTGACATTAACATTCCACTTAGGAAAATAGGACCTAAAAACTTTACCCAAAAGGAGAGAAAGTGCTCCATTGACAGTTGCCTAACTTGACTGAGACACAGTAACTGCTGACACCCTCATCAAGGCTGAGCTCTGGAATGCACTTCAGGGAAACACTCAAATGCTATAATCCATGGATGCTAAAGATATGACAATGGACAGATGTGGTAAGTGAAATAGATCAGGTAGCTTACAGAATGCTAAGGAATGCTGAGTCCCTTAGAATCAAGATTCACATTTCAAAAAAGCATCTTCAGTCAGTACAAATCTCATGCCTACAAAAGATCAAACATTTTGCTATTTTGTTTTGATCTAAAAACTGAGAAATGACTTTAATCTTTCTGTGTGTAAAGCAGTGACAAAAGCCATCTCACTACCACAAGCTACAGCTGATGTTCTTTGAGAAAATCTTCTGAAAGAATCAGTGGTGTCTTTCCTTAAATGACTATAACAATAAAAAGAAAAAGAAAAAGAAAAAGAAAAAACCCAACAAGCTGGAGCATGGAGGTGCACTGGGGAATTACTTTCCTATGACCACGAAAGTTGTGGAATTATAAAGATAATATTTATGCTTTTATTTACTTCCTTCTAAAAACTGCAGACAGAGATGCTGGCAGCTCCAGTAAAAAATGTCATAATAATAGTTTAAATATCTGTCAAGAAGGAAGACTGAGATTCACTTCTACACAAGAAAACCATGTTACAAGGTTGGGCTCAGTACACTTAAGCACACACACATACATACACATACAAACACATACACATGTACTCACAAACAGACATACACATACATAAACATACACAAGAGCACACATACCTGCACAAACACATGCATACATACTAACAAACACATATATACAAGCATATATACACATATACACACATGCATGCATACACAAACATACACAAGCACATACAAGCTACATATACACACAAACATAAATATACACATACACACAAATTTGCACATATTTGTATGACTTCTGGATTTTTTTTTTCAAATTAAAAAATTTTAAATGGGAGAGTGGAGGCCTCTGGTGTAGGACCTCAGCTGGAAGCAAGCCAACAGGAAGTTTTTCACACACAACTGCACAGTCCGTCCATCCAGCTGATGTCCTGGTTATGTTCACCTTATGCGTGTGTGTGTGTGTGTGTGTGTGTGTGTGTGTGTGTGTGTGTGTATGTGTGTGTGTGTAACATATATGTTACATTTCATTTCTCAAAGATTACTACCCTAACACATCCATTTTAAAAGCAGTGACGATTACAATAAATCTTCTCTAGAGCTATGTGTAAAAAATGAAAAGGGGGGATGAAATAAAAGAAGACATTTTATCATGATCAAAATCATTGCCACAGAATTCTACTTCATTCCATATCTTCAGAGGTAAAAACCGTTGAGAAGGCAGCTAAAGGCATTCACTTCCTAGCATGCATATGAGTGTGAAAGACAGCAAGAGGGTGGAACAAATAATAATTATGTGGGAACAAACCTCAATAAGACAGTCAAACACTGTGAGCATATTTAAATGACTTCAATAGGAAAGAACCACATACCTCAAGTTGCGATGGATCAACCCCACAGCATGGGACCTTAAAAGGTGCTTGCCAGTCTTGATCACCAAGCCTGCCCTCTGATTTGTAACTGAGGCAATTTGGAGGCGGGGAGGGCACAAAACGTGCCTGTTGAGAGATTAGAAAAAGACATTATATATAGTCTGCAGGCAGTATTTTACAGAAGTCTCGGTTGCAACAAGACATTTTATCTTAAAAACTGCAAATGTAATATACTCCTCTGACCACTCAAACACTTGTAAAAAGAGTTAGTTACTAAGGTTTATAGCAACCAACAGTTATCTACATGAACCGTAAGAGAACAACAATGAGGAAAAACAGAATAGTTCACTGATGGGTAACAGGGCAGCGGGGCCAAACTCAGAGTGGCTTCTTGTGTACAAGCATACCTCTGCTCAGAAGCCAAACCAGCACTGCACTTGGATTCTTTGCTTTGAGGGGAGATTGGATAGCAGGTATCTGACACCAGGCCTGTCAAACACAAGTTCTACCACAGAGCTACATTCCAGCCAGTACCCCAATTTATTCCATTTTCTTCTACTGATCACCAAGAAAATCATTATAAACCTTCTTACTCACTGTTGAAGAACTATTTCCAAGCCTCACATACTGAGTACAAGAAGCTGTAAAGAACCCCAAAATAAAACCCGGTCCCTGCTCACAGGTTTATAATCGACTACCGAATAAAAGTCATACTTGAAAATGACCTTATATAAATAGAGACGGTGGTAGCAAGAACAGTAGATCCTTATGATTTAGGGAAGGGTGCCTTCTTACTGATACAGGGAAAGAAACCGTCTAAGCAAAGGCTGCCTTTGTTCTGGGCTCTGAGAGGCCACCAATTTTGCCCTAGAGAAGTGATCCAGGTTGACTCGAGCTTAGGGAGTATGATGGATAAAGTAGTAAGAAATGAAAGGATGTGCGGGTGATGGAACTATGTGTAAAAGTCCCACAGTCCTCTCAGTTACAATTTTGTTATCTACCAAGCTATCAGTCAAGTCTACTCTACAAAAAGACAAGCCTACCACAGGGTGACTGTTAATATTTTTAAAGAAAGTACATCTAGGACAACACATTAAAATGTGAATAAAATGAAGCTAAGAGATCAGTTAGGGCACTATTATAATAAATAGGTAAAAATAAGCAGATAAGGCTGATGATAAAAGCGAAACGCACAAGACACCATGAGGATGAAATTAAGGGCCGAAGAAGGACAGACAGGACACGTGTAAGGACACTGGACACATAGCACACTGGTTAAGAGAATGCCGCTCTTTAGAGAACCCAAGTTAGTTTCCATGTTGCATGGCTCACAACTGCCTGTAATTCCAACCCAGGGGATCTGACTTCTTCTTCCAGCCTCTGTAGGCACCTGCATGCATGTGCACACACAACCCCCTCCCAAGATGCTGACAGACACAGGATTAAATACGTGGATCACAAGAGCCAGTGTGACACTAGGCATCTGTTTGGTAGCGCCTTCTAGAGAAAGGAGCATCAAATGATGTAGAGGAATACAGTCATGCTCCGTCAGAGGAGCAAAGCAATGGACAATCTGTAAACACAAAGGGGCAGAAACGGTAAATGAAGAAAAACCAAGAACAAGAAATATGGCTTCAAAAGTTAGCAGAGTTTAAAGAAGTGTCCTTAGGAACAGACAGCTTGTTTTCTACTACAGGAGGTTTAAAAAAGAAAAGTCTACAGTGAGCAAAGGGGACAAAGTCAGTTGAGAGAAGGATATTGAAGATCTAAGCCAGAGGGGAAATCATATAAAGGGTCCCAGGAGAGAATAAGGTAAGAACACAAATGAAAAGGTTCTCTGAAGGGAAGAAAAAAATCCCTCAGACACCAAAGGAATGATATAGAAAAAACTTCCCTGGTAAAAAATGCAGGCAGTAGCCAAGCGTGGTGGCGCACGCCTTTAATCCCAGCACTTGAGAGGCAGAGGCAGGCGGATTTCTGAGTTCGAGGCCAGCCTGGTCTACAAAGTGAATTCCAAGACAGGCAGGGCTATACAGAGAAACCCTGTCTCAAAAACCAAAAAACAAACAAACAAACAAAAAGAAAGAAATACAGGCAATAAGGCCAGGCAGTGATGACACACCCCTTTAATCCCAGCACTCAGGAGGCAGAGGCAAGTAGATCTCTGAACTGGAAGCCAGCCTAGGACATGAGGTCTAGGACAGCCAGAGGTCTAGGACAGCCAGAGCTACCCAGAGAAACCCTGTCTCAAACCCACAAAACCAAAAACAAAGAAATTCAGGAATTGGTGTGTGTTTGTGTGTGGGGAGGGTGGGGGTGTAAATATATAAATAGAACCTACTCAGTCAACTCAGTGTTGCTTGCATATCTGTGATTTCAGGACCAAACATTTGGCACTGAATAACCAATCAGAGGGCATCTTGCATAGGGAAGGCAACCTCTGTCAGCATCCCTTAGTTGCCTGTAGTTTTTGTCTGGGGCTGGGACCCCATGGGATTTCCCTCTTCCACTCCCCCTCCTTGTCCTTGTTCAGGCCCTGCCATATTGTAACAATTAAAGAAGATGAGGCCAGAAACTGGAGAAGGAGCAAGGGTGGGGCCATGGAAGTTGTTAGGGGAAGGAAAGGGAATGGAGAGAAATGATGTAATTATATGTTACTTAAAACAATAATAAATACACTTAATGTTTTAAAAAAAGAAACACAGTCCAGTTAAGAGCACAAACTAGAGAACAACTGGAGAAAAGCAAAGGAACAGTCTACTCAAAAGGGCGATGGAGGTCAGACTCCATGAGGGTCTGCCAGCCAGCCGCAGAGAGGGCTGCCTCGGAAAGTAAGTCTCATACATACATACATAGGTATGTACATACGTGCGTATGTACACCCCCTCTCAAAGATTTATCTTTTAAATTTTAAAGAATCTTTTTGTTGTTGTTGTTGTTGTTTTGGTTTTTCAGAACAGGGTTTCTCTGTGTAGCCCTGGCTGTCCTGGAACTCACTTTGTAGACCAGGCTGGCCTTGAACTCAGAAATCCGCCTGCCTCTGCCTCCCGAGTGCTGGGATTAAAGGCGTGCGCCACCACGCCCGGCTAAAGAATCTTTTTTAAAGGCAGTGTAGTTAGGAGTTGGAAATAGTGACACTGAAATCTGAAATCCTGAAAACCAATACAGTGTTCTGAATGCAGAGAATGATGCCTTTCACCAGAACATATAGCCTACGAGGAAACAGAACTTTGGGAACTATAGTGATCATATACATTCCAATAGTGATGAGTTCATGTAAAAAAAATTAAAATATGAGGAATAGATTTTAGAGCAAATTATTTGATCTTTATTTATTCATAAACCCAATTCTATGTACATACAGAGCATTTTTTTTTTTTTAATGGCTGTAAGTTTACTCCTGGCTAAAGAAATTCCCCAAAGCAAACAAAAATTGGAAATACTTTGAACTATATCACATATATGATTTGAATGAAGGAAAGAGGATATGTCTAAGAATCTTGCTTCATTAGCAGACATGAGACAAAGCTGAGGAGCTAAGTCCCCCCCCCACCCATCACTGCTACTATGTCCAGGCCCTTGTGATCCAAAGTCACATCAACGCTCCACCCAATTAGTGAGGACTGCATTAAGAGAGCTCAGCACTTTGAGTCCAGAGTCCCTCTAGAGACCAGGGAAATGTTGAGTTCCATCACATGGCCAGTACCAACAGCCACCCAAGAAACACCTCAGGGACACGGACAAAGACATTTATCTGCTGTGCTGGCAGCCACTACAACCAGCCTTCCTAACAGGGTCCTTTCTGTAAGGACCGCTGTCTAAGTGACCTGTCATATAGCTTTATAAAGTAGCATTAATACTGTGGGCCAAAATGAGATTGATCTTTGAGCTTCGTGGTCTCCTGTTGTCAACAGTGCATTATAAAACCAATACTAAATACTTTATAAACAGGTCTCCCTACAGTGTATTAGAGAAACAGTGCATATTTCATGCTCCATAGTTAGGTAGCCACATATCCATCAGGCTAATACATTATTTATTAGATACCCAGAAGTGCAATAAGAGTCAATAAACTAACTTCTGGATACTTGTATGCAACTATTTCAATGGAAATTGTAACCTGGATGAGAAAACATTCTCACTAACAATGGCAAAAGGAAGACCCTCTCTCAAGTATACCATTAGAAGGGATCCCATATATCTTGAGAGAGGAAGGGAGGGAGGGAGGGAGGGAGAGAGGGCTCGAAGAAATTCCTATGTCTAGAAGATAATTTTTGTTACTGAACTTTAAGTGATACCAAGCATCATACACATTTGTTTGTATATAAGGCCTCTGATTTTCCATCCTAAAGGACAGCTCAGGGAACTAATAATTGGTAGAGACAACATGTCTATCGTACCTTAACTCAGATGACAGCTTCCACTGCTGCTTTGCACTTGTGATCTCAAAGAAACTATGCAATGACTTGAGTGTGTGTACAAAGTCTGTACTATACACGCAGCAAGGAGTGTGGAAGTTATTAGCCAAAGGTTTAAAGGAACTTTCATTTATTTCTTCGTTTCTTTTCCCGCCTTGTATTTTTGGTTAAAGCTCCCAAGCCCTTGGATACATGTGATGCAGTCCCCGATGCCCAGCCCAACATCACCAGGCATCTATGGTTAATTCAATCATTTCTGAAAGAGGACCTTCTGTTCTGGAATGTATTCCAGCCCTTCAAGGAAGAAATTTCTTCAGCTGGGAGTTATTTCTCAAACTATCAGAGGCGTGGACCTTTGTGTAGTATTGCGGGTGCCATGGTTTCACATGCTGGCCACATTAATACTGAAGAGCAAGCATCTGTAACCCACAGCTGTGTGTGCTCCAGCCCCAAAGCACCCGCAGGGCCGCTGCCAACGCAAACCACGCTTCCCGTCCCACATCGGAGCCGCACTGGTTTTCTTCAGGAGCCAGAGACTCTAGATACAGTTTTGAAAATGGAGTTTTGGGTACTTTCCACTCGTGTGGTGGGTATGGACTGTCAAGATGGAAGAATACTGTCAGGGGCATTGGCTCTTTCCTTCTCCCCATCCCACATCAAGTGGATAAGCTATAAAGGGGGAAGGGCAGAGTGCAGCAAGGGTTAGGCTCAACGAATATCATATACATGTATAAAATGTGCTTATGTAACTAACACAATAGTATGCACAATGAATATATACAGTGAAAATTTTTTCCAGAGAAGGATAAACAAAAGTTATAGTGTTGAAGTATTTAAAAAGCCCCTAGCGAAACAACCTAAATGGACAAACATATAGTGTCTTTTCCACAGTGTTTTTATTTTTCTTCCTAATATCTTATAGCTTTATTCCTATAGGCAAGAGTTTTGAAGGTTGAAACACATTTTATGAAGATGAAAGAAGCAGAAATAAAGGACGAGCATGGGAGAGATGATTTCACATTTCCTCCTCAAAGAGATATCCCTGAACTCTAGAACATCATGAAAGCTGATAGGAAAACATGGACTGAGACTAACTTCTTTGTATTATTTTTGCTACTACAACCACTACTGCTAAGATGACTCTTCATATTAATGAGTTTGGTATGTAGACAAACTATAAAAGACGCAGTCTCTGACCTCAAGTACTTATCTATGTCTGTGGGGATTTACCACTCTTGCTAGATTTACTTTCCTCTTCAAATGCTCGCCCCGAGGAAGTGATCATCACTCAAGACTTGGAGCCTTTCCATGGGTGGGGTTTACATATGGCAAGGAGAAGGGGTATTTGCCCTTGGACACAGATGGTACCAGATCCAAAGCTTAGTGAGTCTGGTTTGCTTGCAGCAAAGAGAAAGACTAAAATTTATTAAAAAAAAAAAAACTGACAATGATCTCACTGAGCTTTATTTAAAAAGTCATCAGATGTGAAAGTACACAGTACGAAGTGCATTATCATATCAAGCACATGTATGCACTATGTCACTATGCACTGAACTGGTATCTTACAGCTTTTTCTGTATGTATGCCTCAGCATTCTCTGCCATACAGCAGCCCATGTGCATTCCATGTGTGCCCAGCACACATGTGTATCGTGGTAAAAAGTCCGGCAAGGAGACATTTTCTAAACGCAGGTCTGACTATTACTTACTGGCCAAATCACTTAACCCAAAGTTTCCACCTCCAAATAGTAACAGTAGAGGTAATTCATAGAATTGTTGTGAAAACTAAATACTTTGGTTAGTATAAAAGGTTTGCTTTGTATATGTTTCTAAGCACATATACTCAACAAATATGACACATACTCTCTCTCTCTCTCTCTCTCTCTCTATATATATATATATATATATATATATATATATATATATATATATATGTATGTATGTGTGTGTGTGTTTGTGTACAGATTTCAAACTAGATGGCCTTAGACATTTTTGTTTGCCTGCATGCGTTTTAATTAATGGGCAACATATAAAGTCCAAGAAATATTAAAGTTAAAATACAAGTTCTCAGCTGCAGGGGTGGAGGGGTGAGTTAGAGCGAGGCAAAGGGTAAAGTGTTGGGAAACTGAAGATTCAGCAGAAACACTACTCTACAGCAACTGTAAGCTGGGCTGCAACACAAGCTACTGTCTGCTTAGCAAGCACCCCTCCCCCACCCTCACCCGTTTTCCTCATTTTGTTGTTTGCCTGGCAATGTGAGCCATTCAAGAACTACATATGGAGAGTTCATTCCCACACACAAAGGAAAATGGTATTTAAACAAGGCTGGCCTTGAACTCACTAAGATCCACCTTCCTCTGCCTCCTGAGTGCTAGGATTAAAGGTGTGTACCACTATGCACAGCTCCAGATGTTTTCCATTGCTAGCCTCTGCTGCTATTGCTGTTATTCGGGTAAAGGTAGTTCTGAAACATACTTGCTTTCAATGAATGAAGATCTTTTCTCTGAAGAATAAAGATGTGAACTCTGAATGTGGGGAAGAGCAGGGAAGACCCTTTGTAATCTGAGGCACCCTGCCGGGGGCTGGGGATGAGAGTTTAATACAATTGCTTTACAACCAAGGAAACTGAGGCTAAAACACAGAATGAGTTGGTAACAGAACAGGGACAATTTTTCATGGCTTGGGTCTATACCACACTACTTTGACAGCAGAGTTCAAGGCAGTGGCCAAATGCTGAAAACTCACGATATTCCAGAGTTTCTCTTACTGACTTGACTAAAGCAAATATTAAACTTTCAAGAAACTTCATAGCCAAGTTGTATTTAAACTGAGAACTTGAAATAGGCAAGCTTGGAAGTCATCAACAGTTGCATAACTTCAAGCTCTTTGTATAGCTCCATGAGCCAGACAATGAACTTTTACAAGCACAACCACCGGTAGATATTCTGACTTTTGGCTAACTCTAGCATTGGGCATTTTATATGGTACATATAATCAAAAGTGTTTCCACATCCTGTTTCCTAGAGATCTCAAAGCCAAGCCATATACATAAGAGTCAAGGAAGAAAGTAAATATGTCCACTGGCTAAGATCTCTTATTCTATAAGGCACAGTGACAAGTTACATAAAAATAAAATTGGACAAAAATCCAGTAACAAGAACTCTTCCCACATTAATTACTGTAAATATTTGGAGTCTAGGGGACATTACCCTGTATTTAGTATGCACCTGCTGTATGCCAGATACTGTGAAAAGGATCAAAATTCCCCTATATACATTCCATTTTTCTTTTCATAAGCCTTATTATAAAAATGCAAATAAATAAATTAATTAATTAATTAATATAAATGCATTAGAGTAGATTAGTATCCATCCGCTTGACCTGAGCCAGCAGGAACAGGGATCCTGAATGACAAGGTGTTGAGTGGAAGACCAGGTATAAGAAATAAAAAAGATGAAAGTAAGACGAGAAAAGCTATAGCTAGGACCAGGAGCTCTTGTATAAGGCTATTGTGCAATCCAAGCAAGTTTACTAAGAAGTATAGTATCTGAGATACTATTTGCAGCCAAACTCAGCTGAGAGTTAAGTCAGATAATGTTGACAGAGAGAACAAGAGACATCTCGTGTGTGTGTGTGTGTGTGTGTGTGTGTGTGTGTGTGTACAATCCCCATTTGTATAAAATACTTTTAATTTTGTCCTTCACAAGTCCCATGAGGTAGGCACTAATATTCACACCTTATCAATGAGGAAACTGAAGCTAGCAGGATTAAATCACTTGGCCAAATCTTGTTGCAGTGAAAATTTAAGACTGAGTTAGTTTACTTTCAAAGCATGTGCTCACCTCAATTGTCTGTGTTGTTTGCCTTTTAATTTTTAAACAAGAATTTCCTTGAAAATTGATAAATACTACCTTGTATCTTTAAAAAGCAAATGTCTTTCTGTATCAACTGCTTTTTCAATTTGAACATCACTTAACATGAAGTGCTATCTTTAGGGCTTGGGGAAATTATTTTCCAGAAGAGTTCAAACCAAAAGAAATCTGGGAATATACCATTTTTAAAATTCAGTAATCTACCAAGTTATCCTTTTATGTAGTCAGTTATATTTACATTTTTGTATAGCTAACATGTACATTTTCATGCTTTTATCTTTTGTTTTTATTTATTATGACCCCTTCCCATAGTTTATTAAGGAGCTGTTAAAAAAAATGTATGTGCAAATAAGAAACATAAAAAAAAAATCACAAAAGGTACAGAATCTCAGGGTGTGGTATTAATGTCTAAAAGTATAAAATAAAAAGAGGGACAAGGGAAAGAAGGGCCCAAGACTGTGGCCTGGACAAAGAGATGACCAAATAGAGTTACAGGGTTTAAAGGTCCAAAAAATCTTAGCAACTTTGTTTATTCTCTGGAGGAGGCTGGAAACACTGCCCACATCATCAGAGTTGTACCATTTTCAACAAAGTCCCCTCATTTCCTGACTTACAGGTTAGTCAGACAGCCATGTGCAAACACTAAGTGGAAAGAGAAGGTGAAAATAATCGCTCCCTTTTCTTAAGAAGTCCCCAAGTCAGTGCAAGTGTCACTAGCTGAAGTATGAACGCAGCAGAAATAATTTGGTCCTGAGAGGACTTGTGACAGCACTGGAAACAGGAAGGCAGCAAGAGGAAGTGCAGGGATCACCGTAGCTTGGACAGACTCGAGGTATTAATAAGAGATGAGATTACACAGGTAAACTGCACAGGCCTTGAACTGGGAACCAAGCTCCTCAAGCAGACAAGGCAAGCTGTGTGGTTTTCTAAGAAATGATGGGCAGTACATACAAGGAGAGAGAGAGAGAGAGAGAGAGAGAGGAGCTGCGAGTATTCGGTTGGCAGGGGTAGGGTGGCGGTGTATGTCCACATTCCCACAGAACGCAAGGTGTAAGAACAAGCAAGCTTGCTGTTCTTCTGTACTCTACAAGTATATCAACACTTGGAAATACAGTATATTCAAACTGAAAAATAAAGCCCATGACATGACAGCACCTAAGGCCCTAATCCCAGCAATTAGAAGAAATAAATTAGAAATTTACAGGTACTTCCATTTTTAAAAAGATCCTGGGTGAAACCTCAAAAACTAGTTTACAGAAAAATTTAAGTATCAGTATTTGTATTTATAGCCCAAATATTTCTACCTCAAGATAATTTCTCAAATCAAACAAGCAGAGCACCAGTACTATGTTTATTGTCATTTTTCTACTGGAAACTCCTTCCAAAACAACAGTACCTATGGCTTTGTCCTGAAATAGAGAACACTTCACCCAGTTTATACATCTGCCCATGCTCTCTAGGAAGGAACCTCTGTCCAGAACCCACAGAAAACCCACGCAGCCAATGTGTGTGTTCTCTCACACAAGCACTTAAATCTTCGTGATTTTCCACACTCAAGAGCCTTCCACTCAGGCCCCAAACTCAGTGTGTGTGAATCAGACCGTTGTAACTGTTCTCATATAACTGTTCCCTGCCCATTTCAAAGTTTTGTTAACAAACAATTAAACCTCCTACTCATCGGGGCTTAAAAGCAAATTCAAGTGTTTAACTTCTATATTGTTACCGCATTTGGCAAACTGCCCAGTATTCAAAGGTATTTAGGAAATTTGGATGAAGGAATGAACACTGGGTGAGGAGAGGGGCTAAGCCCAGGGTGTGCTTCTCTGGGCTGCTCCCTCAGAAGCACTGGCAGCCTTTGCTGACTGAGCGCTGTGTGTTGTTTTGTTTGTTTCCCTCAGCTCCTCACCCTCTCAGAGCATCTATCATTAGCCAGTCAAGTTTCACCGCTGAATTTTCTCTTTTCTTTTAAAGTTTCTACTTAGTATCATATTTTAAAGATTTTCAGATCAAAACAAAAGGAAAAGAAAATAATGAATTGATAAAAGTCCAAGCTAAGTCCAGAAACACTAAGATGTGCTTCAAAATGTCCTTTCCTATAGTATTTACCCCACTGTAGATGAGCTGCCTAGGGTACTATGAACACTTGAGGTTGGATGAGACAATGTAACAGAAAGTCCTCCCATCTTCCTCCAGGATATCCTCACCACAACACCCTAAATGCTTTTAAGGAAAGCAAGTGTCACCTCTACAAGATCACAAATTAAAACCTTTAAGAAGAGCCTCTCTTCTGGCTGGGGATATATCTCAGGAGAGAGTGCTTGGTCAGAATATATGAGGCCCTGGGCTGGACCACCAGGCCTCTCTACATGCCCAAAGAAATGCAGCTCCTGTTCTCTCTCATAAAACTTATCTCTAATATTACAGATTTATCAATTGCTCTTAGCCATAGCTCTTAAGAAGATGTAAATGTTTTTCTAGAATATTAACTCCATCAAGGTATATTTTCCTAAGCAAATTATTATGTACATGTTTTAAATGATTACGATTTTAAAAATGTTTGCCAGTGTGGGTGGATATGGGTTACACCTCGAACATGCATGACCAGCCCTTGACCACTAAGCTGTCTTTCTATTATTCTCCTCTTAATATGATAGTGTAAAGATTCCACTTAAGACACAGAATTCCCATCTGAAGGCAAAATCCAACTGCTGTGCAATGTTTCTAAGAACCTTTTACATATAATGCCTTTTAAAAACCCCTAATTTAGAAGTCATTGCTCCCCTGTAGTCCAAATGAAGCTGAGTGACAAAGGTTCACTTTCAGGTGGGAAGCTGTCTGGGAAACCTTTGTTTCTCGCTCAAATTCATTCTGATTTACTAGTGCCTAGCATAATAAATAAGTATAAACTGTTAGAAAAAAATTGAATCTGGAATACTTTTAATGTTTTCACTTCCCTCTTGATCCAACACCTCCACCTTTAACTATAATTAATCGGTGCCTGAAAGTTTAAGGAACATTAAGAGGGTCATTACCATATCAAAACAGTTGATCAACGACATCAATGTGTTGTGGGCTGCCAGTCATGTAGTCAAAAGAGGTTTCATGAGGTTGTATACAAAACAGGTGACTCAGTATTTTAATCTCAGAACTAAAATTCTCCTGCAGTCTTGGAAAACAAGTCACTTTTACAAACAATGTGGCAAACACACATCAAAGACAGCCTCTAAAGCTGGTGGGTTGAAAAGAAAATACAAGTTACACCGGAACCTGTACACTTTTGGATTCTGATTCTTCTAAAAGACAACAACAAAAGACATGCCATCAAGTAAACACAGCCTTAAAAAGAAAAAAAGAAAACACAACTTGGCATTTTGTATATAACAAAGTAACAGAAAAAGTATGAGTTGCCAAACCAGCCAAAACACGATGCAGCCTACATGGCTACAGCCAGCGAGCTCTGGGCAAAGGAAGGGGCTCCCACAACCTCCTAAACACGCTCTCAGTTTGATTCTGGATGATTTTAGTAGTGATTCAAACCTATGAAACTGCAGAGCCTTATGTCAACATGCTCCCACGTACCTTAATGTCATGTGAGCATCCCAGGTCAGATACAACATGACACCAACAGTCTGGAAGTAAAGGGGATAAACCAGAAACTATTTTAACAGACTTAACGGGGTCCTCTTTGCAATGGTTATGGGAAAGACCTGGCTGAGGCTGAACATTAACAATGGTTGTTAAGGTAAAGTTAATCCCAAAGGTGTTAGCATGAAACTAACCACTTCAAAAAGATTTTAGAGTATATTTTATTAAATCCTGAAATGCATGTCCTGGTAAATTTCTATATAAATTTGATTTACAAATTCCACCGAAAATGTGCCACAGCTGGCAGAATAAATGACTACAATAAATCATTATTAAATAACTGTAAATCTTTGTAATGACATAACGCCTAACCAACCCCCCCCCTAAAAAAAAGTATGCAGCAATGAACCTTCAGTAGAAGAAAATTGCTCTTCACACAGGAAAGCAAATTACAAAACTTACCATGCCGACATTGCAATAGGATTCAATGACTAAACAGTGAGATTCAATTCACATAAATTGTACTGAAGCCTAAGCAGAGCTACGCTTACTATCACATCAAAACAGTGTATGGCAAGGGCTAACATGCTCCGGCTTCTCACACTGATGATGACACACACACAGCGGATAAGTCTTACATGTACAGCTGCATCCAATATTTTGTTAGACAATAAAAACATATTCCAGGTATCAATCAACAAGCCCAGTTTGTCCTTTCTCCAAAGCTTCATAAATATTCTGTAGAGATAATTTATCTCCCTGCCATACTCTCTTCCCTCCATACACGGCTCCACCCTACTTCAAAATAAACTTTTTTCAAAAGATGTAGAGTTACATCCTTTTTGATGCAGAGCAGATGGGTAGCTACAGTAGTAACCCATTACTTCAGATACTGCTTGAAGTAAATCACTCCCAACATTTCTGCCTTATTTACCTCTGCAGCTTTCATTTGTCAACGTTCAGAGGCATGGTATCCTGTCGAAACCAACAGGGCTCATGGCTCCATCCAGCAAGATGGGCTCCAGCAGATGACAGGACCTAGAGTGCCTGCTCACAGCCTATAATTGCTGCCTCTGCCTCTTGGGAAGGGTAAATTATTAACCGACACCTTCATGACAGAAGAACTAAGACAAAGCCATTAAAACTGTTAGCACACCAAATATTTCACACCGCCAGTTGGTAAAGTCTCTGTCCAGACCACCATTGCTTTCTCTTGATTGTATTTATACCTCAGTTTCCCAACACTCATCTTCATAAAATGGAAAGGTGTTCCTGAATGCCATCTCTTCCTACATTTCTATTTGCCAGACCCCAGTCAGCAAAAGTATTCTGTCATAGGAAGCCAACCACTGCTTCTTTGAATCTGTTTAGATTTACTAGAACAGGAGGCTGATTTAGGCAGGTGGCTCCAGGGCAAAAAAAAAAAAAAAAATACACAAACTGATCTATCTAATTCAGTAGATGGCAGACAGTCTTAATTTTAAACTAGATCAAAAACATTTTGCAAATGAGAATTTTTCTACCTATATTTCATTTTTCAATGTGCTGCAGCAACTAAGATAATCATTATCATTAAGTGAGTCTACTCCGAACGCACGCCTGGGACTCAAACTTGGGTATTTCTTCCCAATAAGACACTTCCCCCTTCCCCTTCACTTCCGAGCCACACAAAACCATTCTCTGTGTATCCCCCACCCTCCTGGGAGAGCAAAGAATCTGTGCTATGGCCTCAAATCCAACACATTCCAGACCAAATAAATAAGCCAGTAAACGGATACCTAACTGTG
>LR749840.1:738458-761837 GCA_902729485.2 Mus minutoides
CTAAAAGACAACAACAAAAGACATGCCATCAAGTAAACACAGCCTTAAAAAGAAAAAAAGAAAACACAACTTGGCATTTTGTATATAACAAAGTAACAGAAAAAGTATGAGTTGCCAAACCAGCCAAAACACGATGCAGCCTACATGGCTACAGCCAGCGAGCTCTGGGCAAAGGAAGGGGCTCCCACAACCTCCTAAATACGCTCTCAGTTTGGTTCTGGATGATTTTAGTAGTGACTCAAACCTATGAAACTGCAGAGCCTTATGTCAACATGCTCCCACGTTCCTTAATGCCATGTGAACATCCCAGGTCAGATACAACATGACACCAACAGTCTGGAAGTAAAGGGGATAAACCAGAAACTATTTTAACAGACTTAACGGGGTCCTCTTTGCAATGGTTATGGGAAAGACCTGGCTGAGGCTGAACATTAACAATGGTTGTTAAGGTAAAGTTAATCCCAAAGGTGTTAGCATGAAACTAACCACTTCAAAAAGATTTCAGAGTATATTTTATTAAATCCTGAAATGCATGTCCTGGTAAATTTCTATATAAATTTGATTTACAAATTCCACCGAAAATGTGCCACAGCTGGCAGAATAAATGACTACAATAAATCATTATTAAATAACTGTAAATCTTTGTAATGACATAACGCCTAACCAACCCCCCCTAAAAAAAAAGTATGCAGCAATGAACCTTCAGTAGAAGAAAATTGCTCTTCACACAGGAAAGCAAATTACAAAACTTACCATGCCGACATTGCAATAGGATTCAATGACTAAACAGGGAGATTCAATTCACATAAATTGTACTGAAGCCTAAGCAGAGCTATGCTTACTATCACATCAAAACAGTGTATGGCAAGGGCTAACATGCTCCGGCTTCTCACACTGATGATGACACACACACAGCGGATAAGTCTTACATGTACAGCTGCATCCAATATTTTGTTAGACAATAAAAACATATTCCAGGTATCAATCAACAAGCCCAGTTTGTCCTTTCTCCAAAGCTTCATAAATATTCTGTAGAGATAATTTATCTCCCTGCCATACTCTCTTCCCTCCATACACGGCTCCACCCTACTTCAAAATAAACTTTTTTCAAAAGATGTAGAGTTACATCCTTTTTGATGCAGAGCAGATGGGTAGCTACAGTAGTAACCCATTACTTCAGATACTGCTTGAAGTAAATCACTCCCAACATTTCTGCCTTATTTACCTCTGCAGCTTTCATTTGTCAACGTTCAGAGGCATGGTATCCTGTCGAAACCAACAGGGCTCATGGCTCTAGCCAGCAAGATGGGCTCCAGCAGATGACAGGACCCAGAGTGCCTGCTCACAGCCTATAATTGCTGCCTCTGCCTCTTGGGAAGGGTAAATTATTAACCGACACCTTCATGACAGAAGAACTGTCTAAGACAAAGCCATTAAAACTGTTAGCACACCAAATATTTCACATCGCCAGTTGGTAAAGTCTCTGTCCAGACCACCATTGCTTTCTCTTGATTGTATTTATACCTCAGTTTCCCAACACTCATCTTCATAAAATGGAAAGGTGTTCCTGAATGCCATCTCTTCCTACATTTCTATTTGCCAGACCCCAGTCAGCAAAAGTATTCTGTCATAGGAAGCCAACCCCTGCTTCTTTGAATCTGTTTAGATTTACTAGAACAGGAGGCTGATTTAGGCAGGTGGCTCCAGGGGGGAAAAAAAAAAAATACACAAACTGATCTATCTAATTCAGTAGATGGCAGACAGTCTTAATTTTAAACTAGATCAAAAACATTTTGCAAATGAGAATTTTTCCTACCTATATTTCATTTTTCAATGTGCTGCAGCAACTAAGATAATCATTATCATTAAGTGAGTCTACTCTGAACACACGCCTGGGACTCAAACTTGGGTATTTCTTCCCAATAAGACACTTCCCCCTTCCCCTTCACTTCCGAGCCACACAAAACCATTCTCTGTGTATCCCCCACTCTCCTGGGAGAGCAAAGAATCTGTACTATGGCCTCAAATCCAACACATTCCAGACCAAGTAAATAAGCCAGTAAACGGATACCTAACTGTGCGGGGGGAATAAACATCTACAAGTTATGTGTGGAAACAAATGAAAATATCTCTAAATAAGCAGAAGTTCAAAGGAGGGAAGCAAGACAGAACGAGAGGACACCAGGGCTCAGGGAGGCACGGGAGCAGGAGAACAGTCAGCAGACCCCAGAGACTCTGAGAATGTACAACTCTGTGAGTAGAGCAGGAAAAGGCCAAGGGAAGGAACCCCTAAGCACACACACTAATTCGGGAGTCACAGATCTGGACTACAAAGTGTTGGCGACCCAAATGTTCAACCACATTGTTCAGGAAAAGTAATAAAAGATAAAAAAAAATAATAGCCGCTGCTAGGACTATGACTCCTGGATCAACCACTTAAGAATGATTTACTTGTGTTAAATCTGTGATTACACAGCAAAAGACATGATCTTCTCCTTTCTCCTCTCACTTTCTGCATCCTTACACACCCAGCCATTCCCCAGGCCCCAGCTAGTTGAGGGGCACAAATCCCTATTGTTGGCCTACATCACTGTGTTGGTTTGAATAGGTATGGCCCCCAAAGACTCTCCTGTTTAAATGATTGGGCCAAAGGGAGTTATTGGCACTATTAGGAGGTGTGGCCTTGTTTGTGGAGTAGGTGTGGCCTTGTTGAAGGAAGTATGTTTCTGTGTGGGTAGGCTTTGAGGTCTCCTGTGCTCTAACTATGTCCAGTATGGCACCCAGTCTCCTTCTGCTGCCTTTGGATCAAAATGTAGACCTCTCAGCTCCTTCTCCAGCACCTTGCCTGCCTGCCTGCATTCTGCTGTTAGCCACTATGACCATAATGGACTAAATCTCTGAAACCGTAAACCAGCCTCAATTAAATATTTTCTGTTAGAAGAGTTGTCATGGTGCCTTTTCATAGCATTAAAACTCTAAGACAATGACTTTCTATACAACAGATGGATTTTTTAGTGAAATCTATCTCCAAGGCCCTGTGTAGCAGCAACTTCATATCTGACTTCTCAACTCTGCCCCACCTTAGCAAATGATGCCACCCGCCACTCTGAACTCGGAAATGACTTTCTCCTTTTATAAAACACCACTCTCTCCTTCCTTAATTTTGTAAAACAAGTGTTTCCTTGGAGACACAGTGTATCAGAGTCCTTCCTCTAACCTTTGGAATAGAGATAAATCTCTCTAGGGATTGAACCCAGTCTCTAGATTTACAGTATAGTGATAACACCAGTATAGAGATAGTAAGATTTGTTACTTAGCAAATCAACTCAACATATGTATAAATGACTGTCTTGGATCCAAATGTCCTCATGGAGACTTAGAATAGACTATCCCAAAGGGAAAACACTGTTATCATTTTATTATTTTCAACTACCTTTCCACATAAAATGGAAGCCACAGTCCCTTAACCGTGCAGCTGTTTTGAGCTACCTTACATGTGCATACCTTTCAGTGCCTACCCAGGAATCTACTGTGTCCTTTCTTGATGAGAATCTGTTTGGTGTTTTTGTAGCTGGCAGGATTATTGCATTTCCCAGAAATTCTTCTTGTTGTTCTAATACTTTTGTTATGGAATCAGTCTCTAGATCCTTCTAATATCTCTACGTTCACTTACTCTCTAGTCCACTAGCTACATCCCAACATGCGTGCGCGTGCGCACACACACACACACACACACACACACACACACACACACACATACACACTTTCACAGTTATAATAACCCCTTACCTCAGCTTTGTGAATGTGCATTTTCTCCATCTGATTTTTAAATTACCGCTGGATTTCCCAACTCCTCTAAAAGGAACATGATTTTCAGCCTCTGCCAACCTTCCCAGTTTTGATCACCTGACTCCTCTCCCAGTGACCAGTGTTTCTACCAGTCATCTCATACATATCTCAAAGAATATCTATGAAGGTGTTCTGAAATCATTCCATTCGAGTATCAAAATGAGCTGTTATCAGTCTCAGTGTAAGGAAGTCTTATAAATTATCACATATTTTGTATTATACCAAATAACATTTATTTCCTTATAGTATTTAAAATTTGATAAATATTTAACAAATTAAAAACTCTTTAAAACCCTGTCCTCTTTCTTGTCACTATATAGGCAAAGGCCTAGGCCTCCTGCACTAATTCTCAGAACTTAATTATTTGTTTACCTTCTGTCTCCCCTATGGGTCACTACTTAACAACCATGGTAAAGCTCTTTGGACCTATATCCCCAGGACTAGTGGAAAGAGACTAGATAAATACTTCTGAGGGTATCCTTCAAAGCTGGGTAGAACAGGGACAGAAACTACTTAAGGCTCATTTTATCTTCATGTACTTATCTATTAGATATTTACTCTAATCTTAGATCTCCAGCTATAGTAGACTATCTTGAATCCTGTCATTTTGCAATGACTACTAAATAGGAAGCCATTTTCAGAAGGATTCCACCACATCACCACTCCTGCTTTCTGAAGAGTACTATGTGAAAACAGATAAACTCAGGCCCTGGGGTTTGTATCCAGTAAGCCCTTATACAATTTCTTGACAATTGTTAAGTATGACAGAATTAGAAATGCCCTCATGTGTCAAAAGGGTGGAGATGGCACTTCTTCTGTATCACAAAACCAGTTATGTTTGGGTACGTCTTCAAACTCATTTGTCAAAACTACATCCGTGACAATATCAATGCGACTGTCAATGAAACTCTGCTCTTTTCAGCAACCATCAAATGTCGGTTATATATTTTGATACCATGACACTACTAAAATCATTTTTTTCTTTGTCTCAATGCTAGGGATCAACACAGGCCTCACATATGCTGGGCAACTATGTTATCACTGAGATACATGCCTGGCCCACCAACCTCTGATTAAAAGATAAAACCTGTCTATGAAGATGTTCTGAATTTATTCAATTCATTTGAGCAACAAACTGAGCTGTTACCAGTCTCCATGTAAAGAAGTCTTATATATTACCACATATTTTTTACTATACCAAATAGTTTTTATTCCTTTATAGTATTTAAATTTTGACAAATGTTTAACAAATTTAAAAAACAATAAGGTTCGTGGTCACCATGACAAGTTAAAAAAAATCCATTGGCTTTAAACAAGAGAAACTTATATTCTGTTGGACAGGTCTCACTGAGCCAAACTCAAAGTGTAGCATGTTCAAGAGGTGCTAAGAGACAATCTGCTTCCCAGTCCTTTCTAGCTTCAATAGGCTGTCTATATTGCTTGGCTTGTGGCCCGCTGATTCTATGACTATTCTTTTTTCCATTATTACAGCTCTCTCCATCACCATAGCTAGGAAAAGCTTCGTAACTCTTAACAACCCATGTGATTAAATTAGGTCTACTTAGATCACTCAGGAGTACCTCTGTATCTTAAGGTTCTTAAACTTAATCACAGCTCTAACATCTCTAAGGTTAAGATTTGCAGGCTCTTTTATTTTGAACGTATGTGGTGTACATGCCTATATGAAAGTGTGTGTGTGTGTGTGTGTGTGTGTGTGTGTGTGTCAGTGCTTATGTGCAACCCCCACCCCCCGCAAGGTTGATGTTGGATGCTTGGTCACCTCATTCTGCAGGGCCTCTCAACTGAACCCAGATCTCACCAATTCACTTAGTCTAGATCACAAGCTTATTTTAGTCATCACTTGTCGCTACTTCCCAAACACCAAAATTACATGAGGACCGTGTCATATAGTCCTGACATGTATGTAGGTGCAGGGGATCTACACTCATGTCCTCATGCTTGCACATCAAGCATTTTTTTTTTAAGATTTATTTTATTTTTATTATATGTAAGTACACTGTAGCTGTCCTCAGACACTCCAGAAGAAGGAGCCAGATCTCGTTTATGGATGGTTGTGAGCCACCATGTGGTTGCTGGGATTTGAACTTATCACCTTCGGAAGAGCAGTCGGGTGCTCTTACCTGCTGAGCCATCTCACCAGCCCGCACATCAAGCATTTTAACTTCACACAGAAACATGTCCTTGGTGTAGTTTACAGGTTCTCAAAATTCGCATATAATGAGGAGCTACTGTGCTGTTGACCAGACAAGCCATGTAAAATGTTCAAGTCAGCATCCTCACAGTAATAATTAACAGTATTCCTAACGGTATAATAAATGTAACTATGGGATGATGTATCCACCTTGTCACCACAATTAAAACCTTCACACAATCAATTAATTTTATTGATAGTCACACATTCATACATTTAAAGGAAATTCTTTAAAAATGTATTTATCTTTCACTTGGATGGACGAAATATTCTGTGATCAGTTTGGTGGTGTTCTATACACAGTGATTCTTGAGCAGATTTGTCTAGATTTAAAGTGATAAATTCCAGGAAACTAATTCACCTAAACTTTGTTATCACACTTCAACTTCATGGCAATAATTTTCAGATTACACCAGAAATCAGCATAATGAGAGTGTACCAATTACATATCACTACTCCAACAATAGGCTATAGCTTCATACTTCAACGTTATGAAGTGTGATTTCAGCACTGGAATTAAGACATTGTACAAATTGTACTTAATACTTTTGCTTTGTTATAAAAAGATTTTTCCCCCATAGAAAAGTTAAGGGCATACCTAAAGTGTATTTAATCAGGGACATGAACTTACTATGCCAATGGCATTTGAAAGGACCTTAATGGAAAGGTATTTTATTAAGAAAGACCCTTTGGACAAAATACAAACAAACAAACAAACAAACACTCCACAAAGTAGATTTTTTTCCAATTTGTTTTTACCCATTTGGTTGGAATGTAAGTTTCCTCACTAGCATCAGTGTGAATGAGTGTTAATATTCCCCATACTACACAGGGGATAAAACATACTACACATAGTGTCAACACACATTCTCAAGATGCATTCTCCAACAGGCCATTTACTTACAACCAGTCCTATTGTTTGCATATCTCAAATCTGTGTAGGCATCCCACAATAACACTAAAGGACAGAGGTGCATAAATATGAAATAACTCAACTTTTAGAATCAGAAACTCATGAGTTAGGTATATTTAAATTTAACTTGTAATATGAATGTATTACTTTTATACCAAAAAAATATATAATAAACTGCTTCTACTGGGGGAAGAAATGCCATGAAAGTTACCTAAAACAACATCTCAATATGCCACCAAGTGTTCAGCTCCCTTTTAAGACCAAAGGGAAAATACATAAATTCAGTATAATCTCCTCAGGACGATTAGTAATTATCCAAATGCCATCTCTGTTTGATGGCTCTTAGGATACATACTCAGTATTAGGGGGAATATAAGTAACTAAGGTGTTTAATATGATCTCCGTCCACATGCTGGGGCTAAAACACGAATCTTCAAAATATCACAGTTTGTGGTCCTTCAAAGCTCAACCTTAGCCGCTTACATTTTATTCCTTGGAATTTAATGGTAATGGGAAAAGGGGAGTGAACAGAAGCAATAACAAACACTAAAGAAGGCTCCTTGGATCCTGACTGCCACGTGGGAGCTGAGCACCTAGAGGATCCCTTACTGTCTACCCCTTGCTCCCCCATTCCCATAGCCACAGCAGACACTGTTCTTGCTCACCCCCTCCCCCATCTGCTTCAAAATCCACCCAGGGGTACCACCCAGGGAATGAAGGAAAATTATCACTGTCCATGAGGTCATGTATGGACTCTCAAAGAGACATGAAGGAGCCCAGAGGAGAAGGTGGCCTGGGCAATCACCCAAACTGGGTTTGAAATGTAACAGAAAATAAAGTTTCTCACATGGAATCTGAGGAGCAAATGACAACAGGGAAGAAGATAATGAGTCCCGCTGAAATGCTTCAGAAATGAATGAATGAATGAATGCAGATTACCATGAAGAAAAAGCTTGTCTAATCTGATCAATACCATATATCAATACGTTTGTGTGTGTGTGTGTGTGTGTGTGTGTGTCAAATTCTAGAGATGAAGAGGGAGCAAAGGCCAACTGAAACTTAAGAGATTACTCTTGATTCTGGAAATATTGTAGCCACAATAACTGTATTTCATTTACTTTTACAAGTTCATGTAGCTTTACCATTCCAGCAAAATTTATTATTAACTATGTAAACATGATCTAATTGTTTCTATACAAATAAATCAATTCTATAAAAGTTCTGTAAGTTAGCCTTTAAATTATATATATATATATATATATATATATATATATATAAATTAGGAGGGGGGGCTAGAGAGATGGCTCAGTGGTTAAGAGCACTGACTGCTCTTCCAGAGGTCCTGAGTTCAAATCCCAGCAACCACATGGCAGTTCAAAACCATCTGTAATGAGATCTGGTGCTCTCTTCTGGTGTGTATGAAGACAATTAGTGTACTTACATATAATAAATAAATAAATAAATCTAAAAAAACAAAAAATAAAAACAGAAAAAAAAAACAAAAAAAAACCCTAGGAGTCCAAAAAAAAACCCCAATAAACCTACCATAATTTAAAAGCAGCATAAAAATTTTGGATTCTAATTATTTATAACTAGCATAAAACCCAAATAATAAATGATAGGTTAGTGTGACTTTATATTATCTATTTGGGACTTATAAATTCTTCAGTGCTTGATATCAAATATGTATAGTTTCTCACATCACCTTTTTACTGGACAAAAAAAGTTTTACAAAAGAAAGAGGGAGAGAGGAGGAGGGGAAGCCAGGATATATGCCTTTAATCCAATAGAGGCAGGCATATCTCTGTTGAGTTTGAGGCCAGTCTAGCTACATAATTAATTCCTGGACATCCAGGGCTATGTGGAGAGTCACAGTCCAGACTCTGATACTCACCTATCTTAATTATAGGATTATTAACTACAAGGACTATATGTGTTAACTATAATGACTCCTAATTGAGAAGTTAGTGCTTTGTAGCTGTCAAAATGGTACACGCCACCACGTCAAAAGTGTTTGAGATGGATCAGCTCAGAAATGATGGAGTAACATAATCTCAGTACCCAGAGTATCAGTGAATAAGAAGGCAGACAAAGAAGCAACAGAGCCGTATTCATCAGCTTCCGGGAGCAGAGAGACATGAAGGAGAAGTTAGGTTCTTTCATAACAGTGACATCTGTGAGATCAAAAGACCCAGGAAGCCAACTCTCTGTTCTGGGTAGAACTCCATCTTCCACTTTTTCACAGACATCAAGTTGGTGCCACCCAAGGCCATATGGAAGTCCACTGCCTTCTGGGACAGTATATGAGGTGTGAGGAAGGAAACGCTCACGACGAAATGCCAGAAAGGGCAGATCTAGGAAACACAATCGGCTTGTACAAAAGGTCTTTGAACACTTTCCAGACAGTCAGAGATCTTTACCCATCAACTCCAAACACTTTGCTCTTTGCTAGAGAAATAGTATTAAAAAAAAAAAAAAAAAGTCAAGCCAGCAGGCTGAGGGGCAGGTGAGAGGGTGATTGCACGATCATTCGAAACCACTTTAGAACCCCTGAACATTCTTTCTTTTCACAGACAGGAGATGAACGGTGGAGCAGGGCCTTCAAATTGATTCCATTTTAGGAGGTCCGAAGCTCACAGGATCGGATCCTCAGGAAGAGACCAATGCCTCCTCGCTTTCTATGTTCATTTTCGGGGTTTTGACTTTTTTACAATTTTTGCATTCTCCAAATTAATGGAGGTAAGGAGAAACAGAGCCTAAGCACGGGGACGAGAGGGAGAAACCTGACCTCTGAAGGCCCCCTGCTAACTCTTCACATCCACAGAACATACTCTAAGACCTGACTATTTAGGATTAATAAGTTCCCCCTCTGTATATGGCACTGTAATAAAGTAACAATAATGATAACAATAACAAAGGCGCCTTGATTCTAGTGCCTTATACCTTACTTAAAGTGCTTTAATGACTCTAATGGATTGAAGCATCCCTGTGAGATCAAAGGCAGATATTATCATTTCCAGTCTACATAAGAGAAAACCAAGGAAGAAAGGTTAAGTGACTTGACCAGGCCTCACTCATCAATACAACGATGTTCTGACAACAGTTAAGGGGATACAAGCCCCTGTGCTATCTACACAGCTGCTCAGCTCAGCCTGGACTCCAACAAAACATCTCTCCGACTGGGAGTGGCACTGGCTTCTGAGGAAAAAAAAATTTACTTAAACCTCTTTCCAGTGAAAACAAAGAATTCTCCAAAATGGCAGCCACAAACCAATTTTTGTACAGGAACAACTTCCTTTCTTTCCACAGTTAAGATCTATAGACACCACCGCAAATCACCTTGGTTTAAAAATCTCATTCTGATGTGCAGTTCAAAAAAAAAAAAAACCCAAAATTTGAAATATAGGAGACAGAACAGAGAATCCAGTCTTGTTTTCTTCTGCCTACTAGTTAATAGGAGAAAGCTGCAGAGCCTGTTACTCCCAAATGATTAAAAAATCTAACCTTCCTCCATCCTTTTACATCTGTTAAGCATGAATACAACACACCCATGTGACAAAAAGCAACAAGATCATCTTTAGGCAAGGCCCGGTGTCAGCAAACAGAAAAGCTAGATGTGCATTGGTCTTATTAATAATTGTGTCTGCCATGTCCTCCCTTGGTAAAAACTAACTTCTCCCTACTAAGAGAGGAACAAATAATCTAACCCTAACATGAAGTCTCTTTACTACTCATTTATTTGAGCTATCAAATATGTGATTAGAATTAAAATCACAACTGGAATTGGTTCCTAATAGAAGTTACCCTTGCTCTCTTTCCCACCCACGCAAAAGTAATTCTGTTTAGAAACCTTTAGTTTTTTTTGGCAACACCCCATCCTTGGGGTGTGTAGCTCAGTCACTGCCAGTAATTGCTTCCATATAATACTGTGTTTTCAAACATGTTTGCATACTTCTGATGATGCATAACATTTATAATGCATTTAAAACTCCAGGCAGGCACACAGATTTATTTTGTGTTAAAAAACAGCCTATCGAAATGTACCAACGTGAACACTGAAGGAAAAAGTGACTTCAATTCTAAATATTTAGCCTCAGGAAGGTTGTGAAAATTAATCAGAAATATAAACACTCATTTGGGAAGTAACTCGACTTAAAAATCTGTGACAGAAGATATGAATATATATCCTACCACACACACAAATTACTATAGCTCAGGTCTACATGCCATGAATACCTGGCTAATCATTATCTCACTTAAGGTAATTTCATTGACCCCTTTACAAGACCCACTTGAACACAACACGAATGGAAAACTAGTAACCGCAGCTCATATTTTATTCCTCAAAGAGCACAAGTAACATCTTTTACCTACTTCAACACAGAAATATACTTCCTAACATTTTATTATCCTACATATAGTACCTCTAAAAGTAAACAACAAATTCTGTTTCTAGACAACAAAAATAGTAAGATTTTGTATTAACTTCAGTTTGAATCTTCTAGGTTTGCCAAAGTCTACATGGTAAAATCTTGGTGGCCAACCTATTGTGTTCCTGGGAGGGATGGAATCTTTGGTAAGAGGCTCCTAGTGGGAGAATGTGGGCTCACTGATACTGGGTCCTTTGAGGAGGTACTGGAATCTCAGCTTCTTCCTCTCTACACTTCCATGAGGTGGACAGACCTCTTCTACTGTACCACACACGTATTTGGCTACTACAAGACCACAGCAACAGAGCAAGTGACCATGAACTGAAGCCATGAGCCCAAATAAACCCCTTCCTCTAACATGACTAACTCTGATGTTTGCTATGGCAGCAGAAAGCTGACCAAGAGTATCTACATTCGCTAACTCCATTGTTCTCTACAGTTCAATGATTCCGTAGCTGGGCTGATTCTGCCTTTTTAAACGAGCACATGTCTATGAAAGAACTCAAAATTCCTCCCCATCCAAAAGGATGGGAGCAAACAAAGGAGAGGAGGTAAGGAAGTAAGAGGAGATGAGAGGGTAAATGGGAGGCAGATCTGTGGGAGCTGAACCAGAGGGAACAGTAGGGAAGACAAATACAGAGAGATGGAGAGGGAGGGAGGGAGCCAGGTCTGTGTCCAGGAAGCACAAGAACCATCTCTGCCATCTGCGTTGGTGAGTGAACATGTTCAACCCCAGCTCTCGATTTAAGGAAAGGAATGACTCTTTGTACTTAAAGAAGGGACAAAGCAGCTAAGGGTTCATTTTATACTATTCAAGACCTATCATGCATACATTCCACACCACAAGCAAAGTGTTCCAGAGCCTGGAGAGGGCCCTCTGCTCCTAAGATTGTAAATACATAATAAACAGACAAACCTTAAGGAAAAACTGAAAGTAATCAGAAGTTTTCTAGTGTCACAATATGATTTTATAAATTTAAAAGGTGATTAGATTTGATTCTGAGTAAGGGCTCTACCACACAACCCTAATTTTCTCCAAATATTCAAAACCCCACTCATGAAATGAATACAATCTAAACTTTTTATCCAGAAATTACAATGGCACTAACACCATTAAACCTGTTACTAAATTATTTACTTGTTAATCAATGTCTAAAATGCACAAATTAAACCAAGCCTTTCAGAAGGAGTCCTTGACTTATGTGACACTAAAGCTAAGGTCTCAGGTATTGAAAAGCTGTGGTGCAGAATTACTACCTGGCCCTCCACAGCCAAACTCTAAAACCCCTAAGTCTTCTAGTTAAAGGAACAGCTTTTCCTCCATGGGCTCTGATCACTCAGAGATGAGCTCTGCTTAAATCCAGGCAATGAAACTGTCTATCGAGCGTAATGTGTCAAGTCCAAGCCCTCCTCCTTCCAAATCAGAGCATGCTCACAACTTCCTAGTGCTTCCTGTTAGGTCTACTTACTAGCAGAGATGTAAATGGTATCACTTTTCACCCTTAGCAGTGAATTTCTTCACTTTTTACTGCTTTCCGTCCCAAGTTTAATGTTCTTTTAATGTAGTTTTTCCTGTGTGATATATCATATTTATCTCCAAAGCAATCCATCACTATTTCCTTTAATTGAGGTTAATTTCTTTCAACTTGGACGAGGATGGGAGGGATGAGGGGATCTCCATGTGCTGCTCGGAGCGTGGAGGGCATTCGCAGCTGCTTCATGGAGCTTGATTTTTCAGGATGCATGAATTCCTCAAGCCCACCCCACTGCCCTCCAATCTGGACCTAAGTCAACAATCTACTGGGATGGGAACCCAGTTCCCACCCAGAACCACTTAATGAAAAATTTCTATCTAACTAGAATCCCTCCAGCTGCAACCTAAGTCCGTTTGTTTATTTTTACTCAAATAGCTAACAGCTGGCACCACCTTCCATGTAAAAGCACTTCATGTGTTTGGAAACAGTGATTAACTCATACCTTGCTTTGCGAATCTCTAGGCCACCGAACAAAGATCATTTCTGAGCACTTTTAAACATTTTCTACTTTTACCTTCAGGCTCACGTCCTGTTTAGTTTGGAATCATTAAGTTATCAATAATGAGCATATTGCAGTATGATAATTAGAAGGGGAACATTTCTTTGCTCACCTTAAAAATCAAATGTAACCTCTAAGGTGGGCCCTGGCAGAGGCTGGCTGAAGGCTGTTCTTACACAAATTTGTACTGGTAAAAACAATTCCCTCCTCCAGTTTTACAGAATAAAGTTGGGTTCACTCAGAGAGAAAAGACCTCACAATTCTGAGAAGCTTAATCATTTTATAAGCCATTGTTAGAGACAAAAGTTGGGAGAACAGATTAATGCTGGCAAGCTGATATCTGACCACCTTACATTTTTATGCCATAGTTTAGTTCAGCATCTCCACGTAATATGAACTTCAATTCCAGAAAACAGTCTGGGTTTCCTTTTCTGCTTGTGTATTGACAGACTGAAATCAGGGCCTCTCTAGTCCTGGAACAATCCTGAGAGGGCCCAGAAGTGATGCTACCTCCAAGGAGACACATCTAGTCTCTCCTCAGGACACCAGAAGTAGCTATTCCATTAACTCCCAAGCACTCAAGTACCTTGCAGCAAGCATTACTACACTGAAAAACTGGGGGCTGAGGGAGACTCCTCTCAGTTGGGGCAGTCCTTGGGGGTACAGGGTAACCTATTACAGAATAATCTATAGGCTCTAAAGACAATACACACGGGTGACCTGGAAGGACCCAAACTGAGCTATTAGAACATGGGAGCAGGGTTTGTTTATTACATGAGAATAAGGCTGTCAGGGAAACAGAGTCAGACTACCCAGGTGGGGGCGTCAGAGGGAACGTAAGGAGCAGGGAAGAAACATGAAAATGTTTTATTCTCTACCATAAGCAACAGAAAGCCAGAATTTGTTGTTTTTAATATTTTGTGGAAATTCTCAAAAACACAGTAATTTAGGTAGCATTATAAGCCCCGTGTGAGGCTGATTACCCAGTTTCAACAATTATCAGCACACTGATCAGCCCTGTTCTGCCTACCAGACTTTCCAAAATCTCCTTTACATTTCTTTGTTTCCAGAAATTCAAAAAAATAAATCTCAGATAGCTCATTTCACCAGTAAATGCTTTGGTGGCTATCAAAAACGTTTTCAGGCCTTACTTGATTAGACTGTATGGTAGCATCACTAGCTCAGGAATAGAGATGTAAACAAGGCAGTCAGTACAAACACATATACACCAAGAAGGAGTGATGAGGGCTGCAGGTAAGGAAAGAGAAATGCCAAGAGAGCTCCAAAAGACAGTCCAAAGAAAAGAGGCTAGCTGAGCTTAGATAAGACAATGGAGACTTTTAACAAGAAACAGAAACAGCAAGGAATGGAGAGCTGAGGGTGCGTGTTTGTCCTTAAATGTGCCCAGCTTAATCCACCATCTGAGCGTGTAGAAGAATAACTGAAAACGCCAAGCAACTAGGTAGAAGAGAGTGAGCAGGCCGAGAAGATGAAGGAGGAAGTCCAAATTAGTACAACACACAATTGAAAGCAAGTGTGTTTCTAGGATAGATACTGAAGTTCAGGGATGCAGTATGGTTCAAGAAATGGACTGGCTGCCTATATAAACAATTATAATACTGAAACAAACTACTTAAAGGAAAATTTACCAGAGACAGGTAAGACTTGAAGGAGGTGTTCCATTGAGTTCAGAACTCAGAGAAAGGCAGGAAGAAGAGAAAAAGAAAACAGATTGGAAAGTGACAAAGAATTGGCTGGAACTTTCCTTCCTCCACATACAGAATGTGGAGAGCAAGGGAACTCCAGAGTGCGGGGCCCCTGTACCCCAGCAATCCAGAAGGAAGCAGGAGCCTGTCTCTAATCATTACCATAGGACCCTGGAAAACCTAACACCAATTAAGGCTACATCTAAAACCTGAAGTCAAAATTAATGGGGCCTTCATGCACTGAAGACATGCATTACAAAATTAAACCACCACGCTAAGTTTGTCCTGACATGCCCACAGGTCTGCAGGCTTCACGATGGTAAGACTGTCTGTCTATGTCACTGACTTAATGGAGGTTCTAGCCTAGACCTGGGATAAACTACATGCCCACGAAATAACATGTTTGCAGACACATTACCTTTGATTTTTTTTTCCTAAGGTTTCTTTTGTATGTATGAATATTTTGCCTCCTGCATGCATGTACAGCACATGTATGCCTGCTGCCTGCAGTGTTCAGAAAAGAGAATCAGAACTCATGGAACTAGAATTATGGAAGGTTATGAGCCACTGTGTGGGTGTTAGAAACCAAACCCTGGTCTCCTATAAGAACAGCCAGTACACTTAACTGCTGAGCCATTTTTCCAGTCCCAGAGATATTATCTCTACTACACTTTACACCAAGTTAGAGAAGAGGAATTATTTTCCCCTATTTTACTGGTATGCAAAATGCCCCTCACTCAGGAAAAAACTAACATAGTCAAGTGCTCACCAAGTGAGGAGCCAGACCCCAAAACCCAGGAAGAAATCTTTACAAGGCATGAAAGTCACGGGAAACAGAATGGGACAGAGCAAGGCCATTCAATTTAGGGGACATGATATCAAAGGAACATAGACTTGGGAACACGCTCTGGCAGGAATCTTAAAATCAGAGCTCCCTTCCTCCTACAGCTTCCTCAAATAAAAAAATTAAAAAGATCTTCAAGTCACCAGCTTATGGTGTAAAGATCAAATGAAGAGACAAGCAGGTCTAACACACAATAACCACTTGATAATAAACTCCGTATCATGTATGAAAGAAAAGATGGGGCTTTATCATGGCTAGAATTCATCTATCATCCCAAGACACCCCTGTAGTGTGCACAGTAGCCCACGAGGTCTTAGGATATTAGTAAGTGCTCTAAAGTAAGCAAAGCCCCAAAGAAAGCAGGGAGCTGGGGCTTTGAGAAACCTACAAAGACTCCAAGCAGAGGGTCCACACGTCTCTATGTCTACAGCTCAAGTGCTCCACGCTCCACTCAGTGACCTACTCTGCCTAAAATGAGTCTCAGGCTTTGCTAGAAGTCAAAAGATCACTTCTTTCTGAAGCATCTAAACCAGAGGCATCAACTCATCTCTGGGCTCACTGAGAACCTGGATAATAGGATCCAGACATTAAATGTGGGAGACTTCTCACTTAGGGATACTGCTCACCTTGGAATACAATAGAGTGGACAGTGGATGCTCACCCGCAGACATCTTACAATTTACTGGGGCGAGTGGCCAGTACTCAGATTAGGCAAAGCAAAAAAATAAAATAAAATAAATAAAAGTGGTCTGGAAAACCTCTTCTCAGAGGATACTGACCTCAGGAAAATAAGATGTTTAAAAACTATCCCTGGCTATCAAACATGCTTCTTCATCATAACTGTTAATCGGCACCAACAACTCTAAATGAATATTGTCTGTGGCTTAAAATCCCAACTGATGAGGGGAAAGGGATCCAAAATAATAAAAATAAATGTTCCTTATGAACTTCAGGGCAACCTCCTCCAAGGAAGGTGTTTAGCTCCATGACCATGGCGGCCCATCTCCCAGTTCTCCCCAGAAGTTCTCCACTTTGCAAACCTTATCTCAACTCACTCAATAGCTCCTTTATTCAAAAGGCAACTTAACCAGGAGTGGAATGTGCTCTCCCTGTCCTCAAGGCCAAGAAGTGGCTTTGAGTCTAACAGGTGTACAAAAAGGTATCAATTTGGTGAGACAGGTAGGCTTATGAGCCTCTATACTTAAACAAGGTTTTCAACATAAGCTGCTTCAAAAATAATAAATCTTTCAGCAGACAGTGTAAGACAATGTGCTCCAAGGTATGAGAGTTCACAACTCAACCCTCACGGCCTGCAATTCCAAAAGTTCATTAAATACTGCTATTTATTGGCACTTAGGGTTTAGTTTTAAAAACGAGTGTTCATTTTGTACAAATACAGGCAGAATATGTGTCACAGTCGGCTTGCCTAGCGTCTCCTGCATGAATAGTCAGCAAAAAAGGTAAGACGTTCACAGTTTTAAAAACCCTACCACCAGCAATCCATGAGCAATAATGACAAGACGAAGGCTCACTCCAAAGAACATTCAACTTGATAAAGGTGGCGCTCCTCCCTGTCTCCCTGTGACCCCTACTGCGGACAGTTTTCACATGATAGAATGGATTTATCACTTTCTTCAGTTTATCCTAGGAGTGTATCTCTTGCTAACTGACAGAAAAACTCTACCAAGAATTTTAAGACCCCCCCCCTTTACTGCCTTCACTCACCCAACACTCTATTAAGAGGCCATGTTTTCCAATATGAAAATATTTAGCTAGCACAATTTTTTGGATAAAGAAGTATCTTTACCACTGGAGGTGGAGGCAGGAAGGATGGCAGGGACTAAAAATGGAAAAAAAGAATCTGTAAATCCCTGTTGTATTATCTACACCAGACCTAAGTGAATAATAACTAATATGTCTGCAGCCTCAGCCTTAATCTTAAAACAAATGATAGTATTCAAATATAATATTTCACACATGCAGGCTGATAACAGGCTTCCCCTTTCTTTATTTCTGGAAGATTCTGTGAACGACACAATACAAAGTACAATGTATTTAATGAAAGGTTTCCAGGCTGATTTCCCTACAGATTCTGTTCTGTCTTTTCTCTGGAACCTACACACAGGGTATACTGCAGGGACCAAGGGTGTATATAAAAATAAACTACGTGCTGGTATCAGAACTGATACCCTTCTCCTACAGGGGCAAGTGAATTATTAGATCTGTGTCATGAGTGTTTTTTTTTAATATGCCATTGTTCCCACTTGAGCACATTAAATTTTCCATATCCACTTTTAAACCAATATAACCTTTTTTTTCCGTGTTCATAATGTTCACGCTGTACATTAGCAGAAAGAAAATCCAATAGTGGAAGTCATCATATAGTAGTTATATGTAAAGCTTAGTGGATGGACACCTTTGGCATTCTCCCTCCCCCCTTTTGAATGGATCCTAAAAGGAGTTGGCTCACTCAAGGGGGCAGTATGCCTCATGGGAAGCTGTACTAATATTTTTTTCTTCTATGATTGATCACAAATCCATTTTTAACATTACACTTTTTTTTAAAGTTTATTATAACTAAGGTTCAACATCTTCTAGCCCACAAATTGAAGGTGCTGGAATCTTTTGGTCTGGAAGATGTGTTTGCCAATTATTTTTGCACTAGTGCACATAAACAGGGAAGACTGGATCTTAGGTATGAGTTATACATTCCTGTACAAAATAATTGTATATTCTATGAAGACTGATTCCTTTTCTGGAGAAATATACAACAACACAAGGGAAATCTTGTACAGGCAGCATAACTGAAGTGGAAGATACAATATTAGAAAAACAGGGCTACTTTCATTACCGTGATGCTGTGTGTCAGAATGTCTCTCCTTAATGAACCTGTTTGCAATAAGACTCCGGGTGCAAAGAGGCTATTTAGAGAGACTATTGTGTCTATAGCAAGTCCTTCAAATATCTTCCCACCATTAGACATGCCGCATTGACCAATTCTGTCCTGATTGTTGTTCTTTTTACTATCAAGGGACATTCTTGCCCAGACAGACGGATGGATCAGACACCGCAGTTCATAAAATGTTTCCACTGTAACACACACACACACACACACACACACACACAACACTATACAAGCACTGTTGAGCTCTGGATCACACGGTAGTAGTAGAATATGGCAGTGTCATACAAAAGCTAAGGACTCTCCGGTGTCAGTGAGAGGTTTTAGGTGACACTTTGCTGCTTGCCTGTCCTTCTGACAGAAAAGCCTGGCCCAACACCCCCACTTCTGGAAACTACCCACGCCCACTGCTCACAGGGGAACATATCACACAAACCAAACATTTCTACGTCGTACATATTTCTTATTCTGTTGGGATTTTACTCCTAATTTCTGACAGTAACATAGGGCTGTATATACCATGCCACGAAAACAGGGTGAGGGGAATACACTAATAATTAAAGAATAGCTGAAAAGCCTTCCTAAGAAGATTCTGAGTTCCAGTTCATAGTGATGCCCTCTGAGAACAAGGGGCTTGTCTCTGCAGTAACCAAGTATCTTTTGCTAAACCAGCAGCAGCCTTTTTACACACACACACACACACACACACACACACACACACACAAACACTATACAAGCACTGTTGAACTCTGGATCACACGGTAGTAGTAGAATATGGCAGTCAGGGGCACTTGGAGGATGCTTCCCCTCATCTCACCCTGTATGTTCTTATCAGCTGTTTTCTTGTTTCAGCCTCACCTTTTACAGTTACACAGCAACAGACTATCCACAAAAAAAACCATTCCCTCCTGTGCTTTCTCTAACAGTATATACTTTATATTCAAACACAAATAATGTGTACGACAGCCAGCTGCAGTCTTTTTATTCCACCCTCCTGGCTGTCAAGTAGAAGTTGTTCAAATCTAAAGGTCCAAATTGGCAAGTCTCTAGGAAGTACAGTGGCTACAAGATCTGATAAGGAACTACACACCGAGCTCAACCTGGATCCAATGAACCACAAGCATTTAACGACAGTTTCAACTCATTGCTTTGAAATTTCTCCATCAACTCCTTTTCTTTTCTGGGCTCAATCTTATATTCCACCAGCAAACTTGACATATAGACAATTATCTGTTTTGTAGCTCTGATTTCTATTGCTTTATGGACAAGTTTTGATTTCACTATATATTTTCTCAATCACATTTTAAATTCCCATTGTGATAAAAAAAAATTTTTTTTTAATGCTCTGGGGTGTTAAGAGCACCAGGATCAATTCCCAGCATGGACAGGGCAGCTCACAACTGTCTGTTTCTCCAGTGCCAACATCCCTTTCTAGCCTCTATGGGCACCAGGCATGCACATGGTACACTGACACACATGCAGGCAAAACACACACACATAAACATAAATGACCAAAAGTAAAAAAGCGACTTTGACTATTATTTATGTGGGGACCGTTCTAATACTATAAACTGCTTAACCACACTAAGTGTCTCCCTACTGAGCCAGGAACAAAGCCTCAGGTCACGTGGCAATCACTTGTTTTCTGCAAAAACCAAAACGAACCCTAAGCGTGTAAGGAATGAAAAGGCATTTGTCTTGGGTCAAACAAACCTGGATTTTAAAGTGCGTCCTTGTCCCCAAGTCTTCTCCACACCACTGGCCCTTCCTGTATTTTGTCAATAGGTTTTTATTTTAATTTAATTTTTATGTTATTATTTTATATGTTTGGGTATTTTGTCTGCATATATATCTGCACCATGTGCATGAAGTGTTCTCAGAAGCCAATACTGGATCCCCTAAGTTTGGAGTTACAGATGGTTGTGAGCTGCCCGTGTAGGTGCTGTGAATTGATCCCAGCTACTCTGGAAGAGCAGTCAGTTATCTAACCACCTAGCCATCATTCCAGCCCCTGCTTTTTATTTTTTTTAATGCCATATCTACTAAAACAGGGCTAGGCATTTGTCTCATATACTCTTATAAAGAAAAAAGAAATACAGATTAAAAAAAATTACAGACAGCTGGGCAGTGGTGGTGCATGCCTTTTTTAATTTTTAGATATTTTCTTTATTTACATTACAAATGCTATTCTGAAAAGTCCCCTATACCCTTCCCCCTCCCTGCTCCCCTACCCACCCACTCCGACTTCTTGGCCCTGGAATTCCCCTGTACTGGGGCAAATAAAGTTTGCAAGACCAAGGGGCCTCTCTTCCCAATGATGGCCGACTAGGCCATTTTCTGCTACATATACAGCTAGAGACACAGCTCTGGGAGTATTGGTTAGTTCATATTGTTGTTCCTCTTATAGGGTTGCAGACCCCTTCAACTCCTTGGGTACTTTCTCTAGCTCCTCCATTGGGGGCCCTGTGTTCCATCCTATTGGTGACTGTGAGCCTCTACTTCTATTGCATATGCCAGCAAGATTTTGCTGAAAGGATCCTGATATAGCTATCTCGGGTGCACACCTTTAATCCCAGCACTTGGGAGGCAGAGGTGGGTGGATTTCTGAGTTGGAGGCCAGCCTGGTCTACAGAATGAGTTCCAGGACAGCCAGGGCTACGCAGATAAATCCTGTCAAAAAAAAACCCCACAAAAAAACAACAACAAAAAACAGGCAAACAGATTACAGACAATCTAAACATTATTTCTATGTTCCTTTATAGGAATTACTCTTAAAGCATGGTATCAAGGGGCTGTGTGTCACAGTGGTAGAGCACTTGTTTGCCATGCCATAGCCTGCTGTATGGTACTGGAACCAGCAGCAGCAGCAGCAGCAGCAGCAGCAGCATCACATTGGGAAGTAAATTCTCAGGCTATAGCACAGATCTACAAATGAGAAGATGTGCACGAGGCTCAGCAGTTTGGAATCTAGCATGATGTACCAGGGACGAGGGCAAGCTCAATCTACACCATGTAGTGTGAACAGAGCTGCAGGTTCAAGGCCCATAGGAAACTATGAGCAGGTGATTCTGATACACACTCAAGCATCAAAACCACGCCCTTAAACTATACAACATGGTATGCTGAAGTGTATACTCTGTAAGCTATTTAATACTCTTTAAACATTTATTCATTTGCCACAGGCAAATGAAAAGATACAAAAAGAAGAAACACAGCTTAGTTGCTGAAAGTATCTTTAATAATATCCAAATTTAGAGCAACAGATGGATGATAGACCTTAAAGCTGCCTTTTAATTGTACTACAAAATGTAAACCACTCAATTAGTTCTTTTATCTGAGTGGAAGAAAACACTCTCCAAATAATTAATAAAATTAAACACTTAATTCCAAATTTGAGATAATGTGATGGAAAAATAATGGGAATCCTGTAATGAAGTTAATCGCAGGGACCTGGGAAGAAGCCGTAGCCACTCTGAAGGAACCGCTAAGCAGGAGCAGCCACGTGTGGCAGGTGAGGGCACCAAGGACGCCTTTGCCAAGGAAAACAGAGGTAAGAGAGTGAGAAGACTGGAAACCTGGAGCAGTGGACGAGAAAAATAAAGTGAAACGATTGGGATGTTTGTTCTGCCTTTAAAGTGTAACATCATAAAGACTTAGAACAAGGAATTATGGTCTCTGCAAGCCATGACCCCAGGGTGTGCTGAAGCCAGGCAAGGATATTACACAGAATTTCAAGCTTCAGGAAAGCAATATTCTGAGACAAAGATGCAGACATTGGGAGTTAAGCCATGAGATAGACAGTTTGGCAGGTAAAGGTGCCTGCCAGCAAGCCTGAAATCTTGGAATCCACATAGCACAAGGAAAGCAGTAGCTCCAACAAAGTGTCCCTTGACCACCACCACCACCACACACACACACACAACAGAGACACACGGACACACATACATACATATTCCATACACACATACAATCGACAGAACGGAATGATATATTATCATAATATATAAATCACTTTAGCTTTTAAAAGGTGTTGTTATCAAACTAACCCTGAGCTACTATAGTCAAATCAATAACCTAAAAGAGACAGTATTTAGTATAATAATAAAAATCCAATGACTAAACAAAATATATTGAGCCCCTGTCTGCTCATAGTGTAATCCTGGAAATCAGGAATTTAAGGCAATAGGTTGGGTACAGAACAGAAGAACAGGCACTGTCTCTAAGAATACAAACAAATTCAGAACAAGTAACTTTGATTCAATAGGTACCAAGTAAATGGAGAAGAAAGACTAAGTGCTCAGGTGAGACAGACGGACAGGTCTACTGATCGGACAGGTCTACTGATCGGACAGGTCTACTGATCGGACAGGTCTACTGATCGGACAGGTCTACTGATCGGACAGGTCTACTGATCGGACAGGTCTACTGATCGGACAGGTCTACTGATCGGACAGGTCTACTGATCGGACAGGTCTACTGATCGGACAGG
>LR749840.1:761937-781937 GCA_902729485.2 Mus minutoides
CTTTAACCAGGAGACCCCTCCCACTTACTACTTTCTCTCAGCACGGACTCACACGCACTTTCAACACTAACAAACTCTCAAGCTTTTAAAGCTCTTAATTGGGGTTCTTCAAACTTCAATCCTTCCTCATTTTCTTCTGAACACCTCCCCCAAACAGTATAAAAGGTAAAATGTATTTAGTTCATCAACTGATGAATAGATAAGGAAGACATGATATATTTAAGTATTGGTATCAGCCAAGGCTTCTACTTTTTTCTACTCATAGCTCCATTTTCTATCAGAACATTCTTTCTTTTTTTGGTTTTTCGAGACAGGGTTCCTCTGTGTAGCCCTGGCTGTCCTGGAACTCACTTTGTAGACCAGGCTGGCCTCAAACTCAGAAATCCGCCTGCCTCTGCCTCCCAAGTGCTGGGATTAAAGGCGTGCGCCACCACACCTGGCTCTATCAGAACATTCTTATGTAATTCCAAGTATACAGAGATGCAGAAGATGCATATCGAAATCAATAATAAAATTATTTTAAAATTCTTTGGTATGTGTATATATATATATATATATATATATATATATATATATGCACATATACATATGTGTGTGCACATTTATTGATGGAAAACTGCATACAAAGATGGGCATGTTTGCTTTGTTTGTGCTTATTTTTTATATAAGGAATTAAATCTGGAATACTGGAGGATGCAGAGAATATTAAACTCCTTTAGCTAGAGGTGGCATTTGATTTATATTGATCAATGCTAAAGATACCACTTTACATAAGACATAATAAAACATGACGTAAGTATGTTTAGGGCCATCTTAGAAATGGTTGGAAATCTGTTCTACCCCAAGTCATAGCAATTGTTTATGAAATTCAGATAAGTGAATCTCATGCCACCCATGATAACAATTCCTGCTGAGGAAGGGTGGGTAAGGCAGGGTCTTATACCCCTGGATCCTCACAAACACACTACCCAGCCCTAAGCTGGTTCTGCCTCCACATCCCAACTGTGCACAAGACACTCAACAAAAAACAGCAATTTTGAAATCAAACATTCTAACACAATGAAGTCCCCAATACTCATTAATACTCCTTTGTATTTAAATGTTAAAAAAAAGGTAAAAGGTATGGGTAAAGGTGCCTGCCAGCAAGCCTGAAATCTTGGAACCATAATTAACCCATCCTGTTTCTGTAAAGGCAGAAACTTTTCAAGGTTTAGTAGAAGCACTGAACTTAATAACATACAATAGTTTCAATCCTGAGCTGAGGCATCTCAGGCAGGAAAGGCAGGGTATGACAGACTGTAGATGAAGGTGCAAGTCTTGTGCCTTCAGAATGCAGACTGCAATGAAGTACCAGGGTACAGCAAGTGTCAGCAAGGTCACAAACACACACTGGACTCATCACGTGTTTGATTTTGAGTCATCAGGGACTTTGTCACTGTGAATTCAGGGCCATCTGCTGTTGTCAAATTTACTGTAACCCCCACATTGAAGTTACATAATTATCCACACTTATGTACAGATAGGTTGTGAATGATGCTTAAAAATGGTATGCAAATGAAAGAAGATTAATGCAAAATAACATACACAATTCCATGTGTACAAAATTACCAACAGACAGAAACATAAAGGATGATTTACTACCACACACATTTAAAGAAGACTAATATTGAAAGATGACAGCTAATGGCATGAGTTTCTTTTGGAGCTTCAAATCGTGGCTTGTTTGTCCAGACTCAATAGATATTCATTTTCAAATTTGCTCTATCAACAAGGTATCTTAGAGACCGGCGGTTAAAAATAGCAAATTCAACTTTTCTAAAACAAACACTTATTTCTGTTATGGAGGAAAGGCTCTCAAAGAACACATTCTCACCTTCTCATCAGGTAAGATGCAGAGTACAGCTTTTCCTGACCTAAAATGAAAGCGCTGGTTGATTAGGTAGAGTTCTAGTTGCCTCAAGTTTTAACACAGTGGTCTCCAGTGTGTCAGTTCTCACTTTTCTGAAACCTATATCTAGCTATTACCTTTTGTAGATACTGTTTCTGCTCACCCGAGACATGTATGCTATATGTTGATGCATTCAGTCTGATGGATTGTATTTCTTCTATGTTTTGTATTTACAAACCTTTCCTTAACAGTTTTAAGTTAACCTGTACAAATGTATCAGTATCTGTATTATATGGAAAAGACTACTCATTTTTTAATGCATAGTCTTCTTAAAATATAACTGCATTTTATTTTAATGAACTTCTTGTTACAAACTATATTAAGTTAAAAAAAAAAAGAATATAAAGGCAGAGGTGACATTTCTTCCAGAAAGTCTCTGGAATGCACCCTGTCTCTATTGAAAGAACTCTGGCAGGATAGTTTCTTTATTTCTCTCCTCTGATACATTCAAAGTTACTTAGAGTGCAAGAAATGTCACTGTTTTATTCACAGCTGTAGTTCTTACCAAGCAGAATCATTTTTTTGCTGTTGTTTTGTTTTATAGATTTCTAATCCAATGACTGCCTGTACCCTAGAGCTACAGCAAACCTATGACCAATATATAAGAGAGAGAGTGAGAGAGAGAGAGAGAGAGAGAGAGAGACAGAGAGAGATGAATGGATGAGTAGGTAAACAGTGTACTTCAGGGAAAAGACTGACTAATTCTTAAAAGGATTTACTCAGAAGCAAACCATGTAAGCAGATCTCCTGTGATGAGCAGTATCCGAATACAATCATGCAGGACACTGGGCAAACAGAGGTCTTATGTTATTTCTATCTTAAGAGGAAAAAACAATCCTGAAAGTATGACTACAGAAAGTTAAATGTAACCAATGACAGGGTACTAAATATGTTAATATCATAAACACATAAACCGTAAATGATCAGAAGTTAGGCACAATTAAGGGAGACAATTAAAGTAGAATTGTATCATATTTCTTGAATTTGGTTGGTTCTCAAACATTAAATTCAAATGTTGCTTTTATTCATAAGCTCTGAAAAAGCAAATGAAATATTCTACACACTCTTCACCATAAATCTTAACTTACCATTCAAATTTAATCTAAACACAAACATAACCCTAAAACCTCCGCCAGACCCACAAATATTCAAGACAACCAGAATCTGATTTCCAGGACAGCAGTTTTAACTTTACAAGTGCAATATTTATACTGAGGAGATAAATTATGTAAATCATAATGGTTTATGCTTGTATCATATTTAAGCCTGCACTTTTGCATTCTACAAGATTCAGAAGTCTACAAATTTACCCATAGCTCAGGTGGTCTAATGAAACAATTTTAAATTTAAGACAGTTGAATATTGATTAAGATTTAAGATCTATTTGGGAAAAGCTTTAAACAATATCATCCACATTACTTATTTAGCACTTGATCAGAGTGTCTATACAACAAACTTGAATTTAAAATTCATTCATAAATTAAACCTCTATTGAAGCCACTATACCACTCACCTTCTTTCCATGCTGCCTTAAAATATTAAAATCAAACATCAAACCAGATTTAAATTAGATCAATCTTAACTAATCTTGGTTGACAACTCAATTAGCCAAAAGAACATTGGTAACTTATCCAGACATAAATTTTAAAATCCATTTAAATGTCTGAAATCTTTGTTGCTAGTGTTTGTGTTTTGATGCAGGGCCTCATATGGCCCAGGGTGGCCTTGAACTCACTGTGTAGCTGAGGGTAACCTGTCTCTACCTCTAAGCATGGGATGGGATCTGCAGGTATATGTCACCATAAGAGGCATATACAGTGCTGGAGATTAAACCCCAGGACATCACGTGTGCTAGGCAAACAACACATGCTTCTCTAACTATTGAGCTAAATCTTTGGCAAAATAAAAGCTTTTTAAAGTAGGTACATTAAAATATTTTAATGTTTCAAAAATAATTTAAACTCTCAAAAATAATGATTACTGGCATCCCCAATTAATCTAATAGCAAATTAATGACTTTGGGGTAAATTAATTTTGAAAACCCTACTTAAGTAAAGGGGAGGCACCACATGAATAAGCAGTAATTTATCTTCTCAGGCCAAACAGCTGTAGCTGTACTATTCTAGTCCTGGGAATTATGAGAGAATAGTCCTAGGCCAGGAAGCTTTCAGAATCAGAGAATCAGGGCACAGTGTATTTTGGTGGCACCCTGAAGTATTTAATAATTTTGTGCTTTTTTTTTTTTGTTTTCCACTAAGAATTTGGTCACCTACCACTGCTAAAATATAAGATAAAGTACCTCCGCGTATTGCTCTGTTTTGTTTTTTCAAGACAGGGTCTTACTATGTAGCTTTGGTTATCCTGGAACTATGTGGAGCAAGCTGACCTGGAGCTCAGATCCACATCCCTCTGCCTCTCAATCCTGGGATTAAAGACATGCACTACTACACCTGGCTAAAGTACGTCCAGGCCATTAAAACCTTGTTCAGAGCAGTACATAAATACACTGATGACTATACTAAAGGGACAATATGATAAAGAAAGGACAAGATTAAGAAACGTAAGTAGGAAACAACAAGCCTGGTACCCAACATGTAAAGACTGTCAGAGAAAAGTGAGCGCAGACAGGTCAGATAAGCTCCCGATACTCAAGAGGCTTTGGCTACACAACTGAGGAACACTGGCAACATCAGCAGGTTTTCTTTAAAGACTCCAATCCCAACAAGACTGTCCTGTAGAGAAGGCAACCTGACCAGCTACTGTAACGAGCCTAGCAAGGTTCTGAGTAGTGATAAAAATTTACCATAAACCAACCCCAGCACTCAGCCACAGCAATTACAACTAAAGTTTCAAAAAAATATATTAAAGGGGAAGCAACTGCAAAGGATGGTGAAGAATGAAACAATGTATTTACAAGTTCACTGAAAGGTGAGAGTGGGGGATGAGCGTGGGAGAAGAAACATGAGACGTAAATACAGAAATGTCACTTCAGCAGTATGAGGACTTTTGGGGGAAAGAACAACTTTTCAGTTCATAGGAAGGCCTAGAACCTTAAACAAACTGTTCTGAGCCCAATCACCTAATAGATAAAGTTAATCTTGTGCCCATACGTAAGCTCTCAGTATAGTGCAAGACTGCCTTTATCCCACTAGGAAAGGATTCCGCCAGAACCTTCACATCCTACCTGACAGGACAAACAGCTATTTGGTACGTCACAAAGGCCTGACTTACTCTAAGAAGCTAATATCACACGTGCAAGGATATAGGTCACAAAAACTTAAGTGGGTCATGAACTAAGATTCACTAAGGTTTGCACTGCTTATTTCTTGAAGGAGCTATTCACAAACATGTTCTTGAGCCAGAGATGGAACCAAGTAGATGCACGCTCCCATTTGCAAGGCCTTGGGTTAAAACTCAGCACTGTAGGACAGACGGAAGAGGGAAGGAAGAGGGAAGAAGGGGAAGAGAAAGGGAGCAGGAGGGAAGAGACAGAGAGGGAAAGAGGATAGTACCTTTAGTAGGTCCTTAAGTTATTCCTTGGATAAACCATAAAAAGCTTTAAGAAAAAGCACGTGGGGTCCGTTGCTACACATAAACAGTTGTGTGCACACTTAGCTTACACGAAGCACCAAGTAGAGAGTAATGGGGCAACTAAAGGAGGGAAAACCTCCGGAAGGGAAGGGAAGAATGGAGGACAAGGTGGGATATGAACGCACATGTGTCAACTTCACAAAAACAGTGACCATGGCACACACTGCCAGGCCCTTCCCAGAACCCTGAAGGAAAACACCCCCAAGCATATGTCCCTACTTAGGGGAGCAGACCTACAGTTCAGCAGCTTCAGGACCTGGAAAAAAAAACAAAGGATCACAGAACCCGAAATGCCAGTGTTGTGACAAGAAGCAGACTCTTCTGAATAGCACCAGGACAAGAGTTAAAATTGCCCAACAAAATGCAAGGCCAGGGGAGCTGAGTGGCTTAGCCTGGCTGATTATTCTTCTAAGAATCTCATCCGACAGGGGTGAAATACAAAGAAAGTGTATGGTTTTTACAGAAAACATATGGGAACTTACCTGGGGAAATTTACTCTCTCCTAACTAAACAAGGGCTCTTTTCAGGTATTTTGAGTTGAAATTGAGAAGGACATTCTTAATTACAGAAAATATGGAGAAAAAGTAAGGCACCCGTGAATGCTGGGTATAATGCATTAATATTCTCCTTCACTGCTGGCATGGTGGTTAGCTTTTGTCTACCTGACAACACACTAGTCACCCGGGAAGAAGGAACCGAATTACTTCTATCAGTTTGGTTTGTGGGCATGTCTATGTGACAGCTTCTTGGTTGAGTTATGTGGAAGGCCCAGACCATAGGGGACAGTGCCTTCCATAGGCAGGTGGTCCTGGGAGGTATGAGAAAAGTAACTGAACATGAACCTGGAAGCAAGCCAGTAAGCATCTTTCTGCCAAGGTTCCCATCTCTGTTCCTGCTTATGCTCCTGCTCTGACATCCCTCAGTAATGGACTGTGATCTGGAACGTGTAAGACAAGCCTCTCCCTCCACAACTACATTGTATTTAACACAACCGAAAGCCAGCTAGGACCCATGGGGAGCTGGCAGCAGTGAGGACAGTACTATACTTTTTACATACAGAGACCTGGTATGGAACAGATGACAAACAGATGGGTGGCAGTCCACCTACCTAAATAAGTTTATACATATACAGACAGCAAGTATTTCAATAACTTAATTTATTCCCCCAATTTTGGCTCCTCAAAATAAGTTATAACAATCAGGAAATCAAATACAATCTGGTCAAGCCAGAGCTTCCCTTCCCAAACAGATGCTCTTGTAATCAGAGCACCGAGAATGCTTTGGACAAGCAAATTCTATCAGTGAGAGGACACCTTACTCTAAATGGGAGAAGAGGTCGGACATATGTTCAAGCCCAAGAGATGGTGACCATGTTATAGGCCGAGTATAAGGATGACTGCCACAAATTCAGGCGAAGTCTCTCATTAACTCCTGATCCTCTAAGAATCGCCATCTCCTATCCCATTCCAAAACACCAGCCCTGCTCATTGGTACAGCAGCATCTCCCTTCCCCTACCTGCTGGTGAGAGAAGACTACACGAAGAGACAATTGGGTCAAACAAATATTGAGGGCAGCCTAGAAAAAAATAATGGTGATTCTATCCTCCCTGGGAAGAACAAATGACAGAGAGCACAGGAAGAGAACAAATTAACATATACTCAGGCAAGAGAGGGCAGAGGCAAAGGGAAAGAGTGGAATAAAACACCAATTCTGCGAGTCTTCCTAGAGGAGCTACATCTCTCTCTTCCCTGATATGAAACCAACAACAAGCAAACATACACTTCCTTCAGCGGCCAGGGCCTCTGGCAGGAGTATCCCGTTTAGTCCAAGATACCATGGCTGTCTTAAAGTCCCCTGAAGACTCCACTCTTAAAATGAAGGACATGGAATGAGCTTCATGAGACCTTCTGGTACTAGCATGCTAGAACTCTAAAGGCCACACATATACCACAGAAGAATACAGACTCTCAAGCCGACAGCCTGAGTTTGAATCTCTGCTTCACTATCACCAGCTATCAGACTTTAGGCTAAATTCCTGTTGCCACAGCTTACTGCCTATACCAGAAGAGAAAAAGTCTTTTCATCTGATGGAACTATCAGGATAAAATGCACCTCAGCTGTAACTCCATTTATTACTATTTTTATTAATGATAGTATCTTTCCAACACAAGTATTTATATGAGCCAACTACCTTTTGGAAAATGTTTTCCTGGTAAGTATAGCTATTCATAATACTGCTTTTTAGAGTACTCTACCCCCTACACCACATACAGTCAATTATTAATCAAGCCAGAATCCCCTGCTTAGCTTGATACAGCTTCAGGACCCTGCTGAAGATGCCACAAAGGATAAGGTGATCACAACCCAAGAATTAACAATGCTTCATTACTTTACCATTATGTCTTTGCCACAGTGTTCAATCTAGTTTAAGTACTGTAGCTTTAAAAACACAGTCCTAAGAACGGGAGTATATATCAGTGGATGGACACTTGGAAAATACATAACAAGCCCTGGGTTTGATTCCCCAGTACTAAAAATAAAGGTTAAAAAAAAATCCATAGAATCCCTTTTGGTAGAAGATTTACCAAGATCTTTACAAAAGAGAATCCCTAAGCCTATAGCTAGGTTGGGATTACTGAACTCTTGACTTGCAGCTCAAAGGGGCCCCCCAAATCACTAGCATCTCAGTGACATTTATGCTGTTGTTCCCCATGGAAAGCAATGGGCAATAGCAGATAAACGGAGGGAGGTGATATTCTATAAAGGAAACTGTCCCTTTTTATTATCCCTTGACAACTGTATACATGCACATATTGCATTTTAGTCATTTTAACCCCATTATCATCTCTCATCCCTCAACACTGAGCCCCCTCCTTCTCATTTCTATTTTCATATCCATCTTTCTTTTCTTTCTTTTTTTTTTTTATCCTCTGTCCTCTGTTTCTTTTTATCCTCTAACACTGCTTGCAGGAGCATGAGTTAGTGGTTATTTACTGAAGCTTGGGTAACTTGACAATGGCTATCATTATGAAGAGAATGACACTTCCTCCACTAGCAAGCATAACTGCCAACAGCTCCTCAAGAGGCCTCACGAGCCCCTTCCCCACATGTACAACACTGTGAATTCATGAGCCCAGTGGCCATGCCATCGCTAGAAGGCAGCAAATAGTGGTCCCTATAAACTTGACACCGGATTTGACAACAGTAGTGATCCAAAGCCCAGTGCTGGAAGCACATTTTTGTGTTGACAAGGTGGAATGGAAAGAAAAGGAGCCATTAAATGAAGCAAAATCCGTACCCAGAAAAAGAATTTAGGCAAAGAGCAGAGAACAATGGGAGAAAGTACCTTCTTCCTGTTCCCAAAGCCTGCTGGGTTTCACCCCAGGATAATCCTAACTCCTCACCACACCAGGCCAGCCTCTCTTTCTCACCCGCTGCAGCGCCTAAGGGCCTCAGCTGAGATATGTTTCAGCTTCTGCAGAATTCTTGAACTCAGGACTCATGTTGAACTTCTACTCCCTATCTCTTCCACCAGAGTCTGGCAAGATTACAAGAGGAGTCCTCCTAACTCTATCTTCAGTCAAGTCTTACAGTTCGGTTTAAACCCCAACGGTTCTTGCATGCAACTACAGACATAAATCTCAAATGAAACCATCACACTTACAAATACATACTATATAATTTACTTATGTATCACATTCTAAAAAAAGACTAAACCACAAGGGTGAAAAAAATAACAGTGGTACCAATAACGGGCAGGAGAATAGAGGTTATTTTCTCCCTCACATAGGGGTACTTTTAAGGTGTGTTGTTTAATTTACAAACAAGAACACAATATTGAATAGTGTTCATTAGGTACTTCTTCTGTGCCTTGATGAATTCTTTGCTCTAAGTTTGGGTTAGATCAACTTCAATTATTTCATCCTTTGTGTTTCCACAATTATATAATATCACTGAGAGTGTCCTTAGTATGAAGCCTTTGCCATCATCCTTTCGTGTCTTATCCCCACAGTTTCTGACGTGAGCAATTTACCAATTTATAATCAGTTAGATACCCATCCCTCAGCTTTCCTAACTACACAGTTTCTATAACAGTGGGAGGCTTGATGTTCCCTTGGTCAGAGATACTGTTTCAGTAATCCCGTGCATAATGAGTTCAAATCTTATTTTCAGTATGAATACTTTCCATTTCTTTTCTTCACTTTGAGCTTTCTTGACAGATTTCTTTTCCTTTATCACTTCTTTTGAACTGCCACATGAGTTTATCAAATACAAGGGGACAACTACATGACTGTCTGCTCATAAACCCAATAAGAGAAAGAATTAACGCCACTAATACAGTGAATTATAACTCATTAATGTGGTTTCTGAACTTTAGACTATACTGATAGGGAACTAGTGTTAATTGACCATGGCAAGTAAAGGCCAGAGTCATGTAAAAGAAGAAACACTTATACTTAATAAGTATTTTTAAAATGAATGAACTGAATCACCACAGATTTAAGAAATAGAACTTGAGAATCTTCCTACATCTTATAATATCAAAGAAGCAGAGAAGTCCTGAAAGACCCAACTCCATCTAGATTAATAGATGAGAAGAAATTTGTCCTACAGTTCCAACTGTGATACCAGTAACAAAATTATGTGCTACTATTTGTTTTTATGACATGCCTTTTACAAAGTCAATAATATCTTTTCATTGTTGGATGGACCAAGAGAGAATAATATTAGACAATACTTGTAGAAATTCAACTAGACACTACAATAAAAATATACACAGAGAATGCAACTGGCATTACTCTCTAATGTGCTCACAGAATCCTCGTAGCCACCCACAAGGCAAGCAGCATTATAATCACCACTCTCTGAATACCAGAGAATAAGGAAGTCAAATAACTCTTCTACAAATAGGCCAACAGTAAGCAATAAAGCCAAGAATTGAGCTCAAAAAGCAACTTCACAAATCAAGCTGTTCAAAATGCTATTTCTCTCTGCTTTCTGTACAAGATAAACATAGTCTTCAGGAAGGGTACACAGCACCCATCCCTAGATGCTGCACAGATCTCGCTCAGAAAAGCTCAGCACCATACCCAGTTCACTCTCCTGGGACATCAAGTACAACAAACAATGACCCACTGAGCTAGAAAACCATTCCAAGATAAGAGGCGCAGGAGAGCAGAGTGGGAAAAAAAAAAAAAAAAAAAAAAAAAAAAAAAAAAAAAAAAAAAAAAAAAAAAAAAAAAAAAAAAAAAAAAAAAAAAAAAAAAAAAAAAAAAAAAAAAAAAAAAAAAAAAAAACCTCAAAGAAACTCCATTATCTTATTCTATAGAAAACTGACATAAATACAAGAAGAGAACTAATAGAAAAACTCTTGTATTTATCATAAATGTGTCTAAGAAGAGCACTATTACAACAAGGTATGGGGCATCAACTAATTCCACTGACACTCCCAATATCTCCGACCCTGAAAGTTAATCATACTGCTTGCAGAGGTCTGATCTCACAAGAATTCCATAAGGAGCAGGAATGTTGAGGGCCTAATAAGGATGCATGATACAGGAGCAAAGGGATTAGTTGACTAAAATAAGTGGATTCCTCTCTAAAATAATCTTCTCATAAGGACATTTAGAACATTTGTATCTCATTAGGGGTATTAAGTGAGAAGAGATTCTCAGTACCAAACAATCCTAGTTATAATTCATCTTAAGAAATAAAGTGAGTTTTCTTAACTGAAATGGAAAATATATGGCAGGAAACATCTTTAATATAATAACAGAACTGTCACCAAGCAAACATGGCAGGCTAAAGGAACTCTAGCAATGAAAATTAACTAAGAATGACAACGGTTGTTCATGTTTCCCAAAATATGCTTTCTCTGTCATCACAACAACCCAAAACAGAAGTAACATGACTAAGGAAAGAGACTCAGTCTGTAAAGAGCAGAGATAAAATAACAGTTTACTCTAACACATCTTCCAAGAAGGTGAGTGACACAAGAAGTAAAAACAAGGTAGTTAATACGGTCACTTCAGCATCAGTGGGCTTCCATGTAGGGAGAAAACTGTCTACTTTTCCATCTCACCAGAAAGGAGAGCTTGCCAACCAAGCCCTGCAACATCACTAGATAAATGAATAAATAAATAAATTCTACTGGAATTGAATGCATTATGTGACTTCTTGTTGTTAGATGCTCAAAGAAAATTTTACTAAAGTTGAAAAGAAAACCTTGAAAGCAGGTAAGCTGTAAACCTCAGCAGCTGTCAGAGAATCGAACAGAGAAGAGTTTGAGTTAAGCCAACATGGAGGTCGACCACGTGGCAGAAAACAGCTACAAGGCGGACAGAAAAGTTTCAAAGACAAGAAGGAGGCCCAAAGCACTAGAGAAAGCAGATTTAGCTCTGGCCAGCAACCTAAAATCAGAAGAGAAGAATAAGGAATACCTATGCTCCTTTCTGAGTCAGAACTCACAACGGCAGGCAGACCCTAGCATAAGCTGATGGCAGCTCTGCAGCTCCTGCACTGAGGGTGAGAATTCTTAAACAGTAAGTCAGGGGTGATGCCCAATGCTGAGTACCCGTCACAGCTTCTGCCTCTCTTACTGTGGTAAGAGTCTCCCTCAGAAGGGAGGGCTGTCTCATTGCCTTTGTGAGCACCACAGCCTTACTGCAAGCAGTTAGGATAGGAGGTAATCACTCCCCGCCCCTAGCATAGTCCCTCTCGGAAAGCACTGGAGAAAACTCGGTCCATTGCCTACTCTCAAGGCTGCTCTCCATAACTGAAATCATGAGGCACCTCCCTCTTTGTTGAGATCTAGGACCCTCAAGCTCCTGGTCCACACCATGCCACCTGGAAAGAGGGAGCATGCATGAGCATCAATGTTTTCATGTTGGGCACAAGTACCTGCCTCAATTATTTGTAAAGATCCATCTGAAAACTATGGAGGGGTTGCTCTGTGGAAGGTAGGAAAAGAGACAAGACAGTTCCATTAGTATCCAGCAGTGGCTAAGAGAATACTTTACCACTAGGTATCGGGAATACCAGAGGACAGGGAACTGTTTTTCTATTGTCAGACTCAACACAGCTTTTAAAAAGCGGGATTTCTCAGCCAACAAAAGCAATCAGAACAATATAGCCCATGTTATCATTAATTTTACACTTTCCAGTATGACCCCCTCCTCTCTATAGTAAGTCTTTGCTATGGGGAATTAGCGTTGGGGGAAGAACACAGGGTTTTAGATCAGTCAATGAATCCTGTATTATGTATGTATGTATGTATGTATGTATGTATGTATGTATGTATGTATTTGATAAATTAACTCTCCTTTATTGATTAGGCAACTTTTCCTTTCCTTGAAAAATAGTGTCAGTCCTGTTCCTATTCCCCGCTGCCCCAAGTCTAACTACAAAATCTACTCTGTTTTCCCTTCTCGGGAAGATCCATGTACACCACCCCACCAGAGCCCTCCCTCCTTGTTATGTACCCTCTGTGGACCTGTGAACTGCAGTATGAGTATCCTTAACAACTAATATCCACTTATAAGTGAGTCCATGTTATGCTTGCCTTTCTGGGTCTGGGCTGCCTTCCTCAGGATGATGGTCTGTTTGTCTATCTGGGTGTCTGTTTGTTTGTTTGTTGTTCCATCTATTTGTCTGAAAATTTCATGGGCTGTCAATTTTTTAACATCTGAGTATTACTCCATTGTTTAAATATATATCTCCTTTATTCATTCTTTGGCTGAGAAACATCTAGGTTGTTTCCAGTTTCTGACCATTGTGAATAAAACAGCTATAAACACAGTTGAGCAACTGTCTTTGTGATAAGATGGAGTGTCTTTGGGTATATGCCCAGGAGTGGTATAGCTGTGTCTTAATCAATTCCAAATTTTCTGAGAAAGAGCCATATTGACTTCCAAAGAGACTGTTTAGGTTTGCACTCTCACCAGGAATGGGGGAGTGTTCCCCTTGCTCCACATCCTCGCCAGCATGGGCTGTTACTTGTGTTATTGGTCTTAGCCATTTTGACAGATATAAGATGAAATCTGAAAGTAGATTTGATTTGCATTTCCCTGGTGGCTAAGAATGTTAAATGTTTCTTTCAGTGTTTCTCAGCCATTTGAGATTCCACTATTCGAAACTCTCTGTTTGAATCTGTATCTTATTTTTAATTGGAATATTTGGCTTGTTGATTCATAGTTTGAGTTCTTTCTCTATTTTAGATATTGGTATTCTATGAAACGTGGAGTTGGGTTAGAGATGGAGGGAAAGAGGGAGAGAATATAGGGAAAGACAACTGGATTTGGGGAGCATTGAGAGGGTGATGGAGAAACCTAGTATAGTAGAAACTTCCAGGAACTTTTGAGGGTGATCCTAGCAAGAACTCCTACCAATGAAGGGCACAGAGCGTGAACTGGCCATCTTCTATACTGCAACCAGGCAACCTCCTTGAGGCCTTTAACTGACCCAAGAAAGATGCAATGCTCTATAAAGATCCCCAGAAAGAGTGGTATTGAAGTGGAGACTGAGTATAATTGGGATTATAAATATTGACAAAGTAAATTCTAACTTTTGTAGGGTGGAGATCCCAAAGCAATGATGGTGGGATAAGTTAGCAATAGAAGTGGGAAAACTCTAGGGAAGAAAGGAAAGAAGGCTCCACATTTGACAGAAGTCTCTCCACTCCAAAGATGCTCGAAGAAAATCCCTAACTGCTAATCCTGGCCTTTAAAAAAAAAACCTACTCCTGACATCACTGCATTATTAGAAACATTTGGGAGTCTGAACCATCTGATGACAGTTACAGGAATCCTGGAAGGGGAAAGAATGGTCAAGGAAGGCCAGACAGACACACAATTATAACCCTCTGCTCAATTCCAAAGCTTCCTCCAAGCCATGCATGCCACTGCCAGTAAGAGGTGGATGCTGTTCTCCGCGTCCCCAGGTGATGCTAAGGAGAGACATAAACAACTCTGCTGCAGAGAACATTGGAGCTCCTTGGTTTTCTCATCTTCTGAAGTAAGACACTTCATGATTGTCATGGGTTTCATTCCCAAGGGCCTGATATTTATAGGAGCCAAGAGTTCCACAGTAAAGACATGATTTAACAAGGGTAATTACAGAAAATGCTAGTATAAAAACGAAAACTTCCCAATTTCCCTTATGCCATGATTTGATCCTTCTGAAATATAGGAAAAAGGGGTTGAGGGAAATGTTGTGGTCAAAAAATAGATAGAGCAGGTCACTTCAAGATTAGGAATCTTGCAAAGAAAGTAGCACCCTCACTTAAAAAAATCACATTTATTTTATTTTATGTGTATGGATGCTTGGCCTGCATAGATATATGTGCACCCCATGAATGCCTGTTACAGACATTATGTGCCATCATGGGTGCTGGAAATCAAGCCCCAGGTTGATCCTCTTCAAGAGGAACTGTGTCTTTAACCACTTGAACCATCTCCAGCCCTGTGCTCCAAGTTTATGACAATGAAGATTTAGAAAAACAATACACCCAATTCCAAAACACGCAAGTAAAGAAAATAGGTAAACCACCAAACCAGCATTATTCCACAGCCTGTGTTCCTTCTACTAAGCCATGCTGGCAATGAATCAACAGCACATCCCACAGAGAGGAAACCAACTAACAGTGTCACAGCTGATTCGATTAATGTTTAATAAATACCCCTTTTTATCAATAATATTCTCATGCCATTTAAAATTCCACCCAACTCAGCTCTTTAAAGAAACCTCATTCCAAGGAACAACAATATGAACTAACCAGTACCCCCAGACCTCCCAGGGACTAGACTAAACCACCAACCAAGGAGTACACATGGTGGGACTCATGGCTCCAGCTGCATATGTAGCAGAGGATGGCCTAGTTGGGCATCAATGGGAGGAGAGTTCCTTGTCCTGTGAAGACTCTATGCCCCAGTGTAGGGGAATGACAGGGCCAGAAAGTGGGTGTGGGTGGGTTGGTGAGCAGCGGGAAAGTGGAGAAGGGGTTTTCAGAGGGGAAACCAGGAAAGGGGACAACATGTGAAATGTAAATAAAGTAAATATCTAATAATTTAAAAAAAGGAACCTCATCCTAACACATTTTATAATTGAAGTCTTCCAACTTAAACTTTTATCCTGGCTAGACTGAGTATTTATAGATACTTGAAATAGTATACCTCCAATTTAGATGTCTAAGAAAACAAAGTATGCTAGATGTCTCAACAATAAAATCATGCTTCCACAGAATGTCTGTAGCCAGAGAATATATTTGTAGAATCACAAGTGAGAAATGTTTATATGTCAGAAATATAACTAACTCATAAATACACAAAATACAAGAATCTAATATTAGAATTTACAGCATCTGTAAATTCAATATCCATTATCTGCCCTTCAGGCTCTCCGTGAATGTCAGAAACATCAACCCTGATAAGCATTCTTTTCATACAGTCTGAAGTACATGCCACCCTGGCAGGCTAGAGCAGTAAGTACCCCTTTTTGGCTAGCACAGTGATAGATGTTCAGGTCAGCCTGTTTGGGGGATGGCAAGAAACCACGGACCCTGTTATCAGAATGTTAGACTTTCAACAATATGGCACATGACAGAGAACTGCCTGACCAGCACAAAACATGGTGGTTGGAAGAATGGAGTATGATGAAACTAATAAAAGTAAACAATATGGGAGTGTTTGGGAATAAGTCTCTCAAGACAGTAACTATTATTCCCATGAGGTAATAATCAACTTGAACTCAGAAAACTCAAGTTCAAATCTACTGTATGCTGTGATGGCAGGCAGGAAGAGCACAGTGCACTGAATGCATTCTCTTGTGCTTTACCTTCTATGGCCATCTGAAACCATGCATGTATGAAAGATACACCGCTTCATGAGCACATGACTGAGCTTCATTATGGACTCACAATCTTTCCTAGATATCGAAGTAGTGAAGTATTGATAACTATCATGTGTCATTTAAAAATATCCCCTAGCTCTTCTGAAGAGAACAATATTCTCCACTTCAATGTAAGAAATCTGTTTAGTAGACAGGTTACAAATATCCAAAAGCTAAGCCTTCAAAGTCCAGAATGGAGTTTAATGCTAAGATGCTTATCAACCATGCGCAAGGCTGTGGGTTCAACAGCCCACACTATGAAAATAGCTGAGCCCCAAGTAAATCTCTGTTAATATCTCGTATCCTACTAAAAAGTCTTGAGGAACTGTAAGTTCTTGCCATCTCAGAAAGCAGGATGACCTAAACACATATTACAACAGCCAAAACAAAGGTAACACTCCTTGTCTACAGGGTGGTAGATGAAAATCCATGTCAAGCCTCAGAAAAGGAAGCTAGACTGGACTCTCCCACCAAAGAAACAACTAGCTCCACAAGGCAAGCATGGGTAGTCCAAAGGGAGGAAGAGGTCCAGCTCCCGATTTTCATCTGGCCTTGCTCCCATGTATCAAGTTAGTGTTTTAGCTCAGTGAAAGTAATTACCAGCCAGGCTCTGCAATCCATCATTCACCCTGGGCCTTCCTGCTGATTCTTTCTTTGGTCTCTGGGACCCAAGAATCTCTTTTGTTGATCTGTAAGTGCAAAGGAAAGGTTGTTACTAGTTCCTTTCTATTCTAAATTTCTGCCAAGTAATTAGAACAGAAAATGAACTATTTTCAAGTTTTTTAATTGAAGCTATGGGGGTTAGAGTAGTCATAGCCTCTAACAAAAATAAGATTAAAACCATACATCTTTGATTGCGCCCCCCCACCCTTTCCAAGTAGAATGGACAAATGTAATTTGACTCTAGACAGTGAACTCAGGGACTTGATCCAAATCACCCTCTTTCTAATTTAGGCCATTTGGCAAGAATACCTTAGTAAGTTAGTGAACTGCATATAAATTTACAAAAAATATTCCTATATCCTCATATCACCCAAAAGAAAAAAATTATTAGCATCCCCACCGCACAGACAATGACTGGAAAGTTCAGAGGTTAGATGCACTAATCCCAGGATCACACCTCACAGGATACAAAACAAATCTACTGACACAAAACACTAGGCTTCTACATGTTTTCCAAGTAACTGTAATATAGGACAGTTCATGTGAGCTCTAACTGGGAGTAGTATCCAAACCTGATGAGCTCTCTGGCATTCATCACACAGTAGGCATTTTTTGTTTTACATACTCCACTAAACAAACTACAGATTGGACAAAGGCATTCTAAAACTTCTCCTCAGTGCTGCCTACCATATAAGTCTGTTTCTTTTACACAAGTACACTGATGAGCAATATAAATACAAGTAAACATAATAAATGTATATATACATATTACATGTAATATATAAAATACCTATATTGTAATAACGACAATAATGGCAAGCTATGATATATCAGTTTAAAACAACTGCTGTCTTTGGTGATCAGAAACCCTATGGATATAGGATATATGGCTATATATAGTACCAATCCAAACATCAAGTGGCTGTGTGTGACAGCTAGCTGTGCAGACAATGTTTCATTTGCCAATAAACCATGTGTACACTGTGGTCCCACAGACTGCCATGAAGTGATTTTTATAACATTATCTAATGTACGCATAGTTGAAAAAAAAAAGACACCGAAGGACAAGAAAACGAAGGCCTTACTGTTGGAGCAAAATATTCATGTTAAATTATCTACTTACAAATAAATCTATTGTTTAAAAAAGAAGGAGGAGGAGGAGAAGGAGAAGGAAAGAAAGAGAGAAAGAGAGAAAGAGAGAAAGAAAGAGAGAAAGAAAGAGAGAAAGAAAGAGAGAAAGAAAGAAAGAGAGAGAGAAAGAGAGAGAGAAAGAGAGAGAGAAAGAGAGAGAGAAAGAGAGAGAGAAAGAGAGAGAGAAAGAGAGAGAGAAAGAGAGAAAGAAAGAGAAAGAAAGAAAGAAAGAAAGAAAGAAAGAAAGAAAGAAAGAAAGAAAGAAAGAAAGAAAGGGAAAAGAAAGAAACCAGAGAAACTACTATAGACATATCTCTGAAAGGAATCCTTAGGCAGTCCTCAGAAGGGCTCAAGAGAAGGTTCTAAGCAAAGGGTATCTTCATCTTGTCACAACCACGGGAGACTTTCCAGAATAATGTGATCCTGATACTGTTTAGACTTATGCTTACATATGCTTGCATATTAGTTTTTTTTTAATCAAAAAAAAAGTTTTTAAATAAAAAAAATCTTGAAAACAAATAGCCTTGTACAATGTATATTAAGCTATGTATAAGATTCGTGCATTTAAAAACAAGTTTTATAAAATGCAAAGATTTAGTAACTCGATTAGTTGCTAAAGAACAAAGTGCATAGGGCTTACAAAGTCTGCAGGAGCTTGTTATAACGCCCTAGGTCCTCACGGTCACACAGTATTTTCTCACCAACTCATCCAGGTCTTAGGTTTGTAAGCTCCACTCAAAGATGTGTCCCCTACATGTGCATTGTTTTCAGCATTTCTACTGCACTCTTACTGTACCCTTTCTGTGTTCAGATGTGTTTAGATATAAAAATATCTGTTCCAGTTGACTGCAATATACAGAACAGAAATATGCTGTACAGTCCTGTGACTTAGGAGCAAAATAATGTATCACATAGCCTTAATGAATAGGCTACACCATCTAGGACTGAGAAGAATATTCAGTGATGTTCACATAACAATTCAATCTAAATGTCCTGGCTTGTTCCCATTGTTAAGTGACACAGGAGAACACAAATAACAACACACCTCTCTTTGTCACTGAATAAAACCAAGGCCCAGGATCTACAACCAGAACACGCAACATCTGGACTTCTTTGGAGTATAAAAATTAACTTCAGCAAACATAATTATTTTTCTTATTTCAACTCTCTTACACAATCTGAAAGGTGTAGTAAAAATGAAGAAGTTAGTCGTGATCTCAGAGATGAGAGCTGCTGAGATCATCCTTTTCCTGCTAGTCATTTCCCCTCTGACTATCTGATAGAGTATTTAAAATACTTCCCACAGAAAGCTGGAATAATATCCTTGATGGACAGGAATAAGATGGATAACACAGACTAGAAGAAATAGATTTCGTTGCACTTACAGCATTGGTTCAAATTTCCTACCTAAAGAAATGAGGCAAAGTGGAGATCTATATATTAAACTCCTTTGGAAAACCAAGAAAGGGGGCAACCTAACCCACTCAAGTGTGACACCCATAAAACAAGAATAAATAATAATCTATAGTGAGTACAGAGAGGTACCCCCTGTTGGAATTGGTTTTGTTCTTCAAAATCATTTTATTTTTTTACTTTCTATTTTGGCATTGAAACTATATTTTATCAATGAGAAACAAACTTAGCTCAGTCACAAAAATAACAGGGGTGGGTTGGGCATAAAAGCCCTATTTTCTTCTCAAAATTACTGCCAGAGAACACGAAGGAAATACTACCTAAGTGTAGCACTTATGGATTTTTGCACAGCTATAGAGCCTTAGCCCT
>LR749840.1:786937-800423 GCA_902729485.2 Mus minutoides
ATTTCTGAGACAATAAAAAGACAATATCAGGACCACAGATCTCTTTCTGACAAGAATGGATTAGAAGAATGATGGTAAAAGCATTAAATCTTATCTACACAGTTATTTTAAGTAACAGAGCACAAGATAGCATCCTCTTCCATGAAAACAGGGTTTATAAGGCAAAAGCTAACAAGTTTTATCCATTCTTCTAATCTCCCCATGATCATCAAAAAGGGATGTACATCTATTTGTTCCGTACATGATGGCTGCCACTGTTGCATCTGTATGCAAAATATCGTCTCCTTGACCATATGCATCAAGTTTCTTTGCATATAGTTAACAAGGATGTAAATGTTATTGAGGAGGAAGATGCGGTGGGATGAAGAGAGGAACTAAGGAGGAGGAGGAGAGAAGGCCAAGATGGCAATGCTCTCTGGGATGGGAGACTTACAAAACCCAAAACATTGTTTATAAAATGAGAAGAAAGAGGAAGAGAAGACTGAATTCCTCCTTACATCTGCTTCTAAGCTGTTTACCCGAACCCATGGATTATAAAGACTAGTAAGCAATTCACAGAGTAATGTGAAGAAGTTATTGTTATCTGAATATAAAAACACTAGTGATGAGTAGGGGCTATAACTTAATGGAAGAAGACTAGCCTACCACATGCTGAGGTCCTGGCTTCAACCCCCATCACCAGAACAAATCCCACCTAAAAAGATTTCTGAGGCCTAAAAGTTTTTGCTTCTGCCTAGAATGACATCTCTGCTATTCTTGTCTAGAATGAGAATTAAACTCCTAACAGCCAACACACTCTGAAACACAGGAGAGAGGACGGACAAACACTGGCGATAGCCACACATGCGACAGTCAGACAGAGAGACGTTCTGAGATCCATTTCCATTTCACTGTCTAATACACAGCACAGAACATTGGCAAAAAATAGATAGGCCATACAGGTTATATAAGGAAAAAGGGTGTGTGTGTGAGAGAGAGAGACAGAGACAGAGACAGAGAGAGAGAGAGAGAGAGAGAGAGAGAGAGAGAGAGAGAGGAGCTTAAGGCAGCATAATAAATGTGATGTCTGATTGCCAAGAGGCTCAGAGACATTGGACAAGGAATCAAATCTGTTTTTTCCCCATCCCCAAACTCAGACAATAATGCATATGAATGCTCCCCAAGCAAGAGGAGCCTACCTCTTCTTGCTCCCACTAACTAGCCATATCGTAGGAAGGACTTAGCTTTGCCACATGTCACAAGCCCATTCACAGATTTGGAATCAGACACAACATTGATTTCTATTTGACTGAAAGGAAACCAGATTTTTTTCCTGTCAGATTTTAAATGTATCAGTTCTTCTGGTTGAGGTTTAAATAGCCTAGGTGTCAGTGATCTTTCTTAGAACAGTAGATTACTTCTATCCCAGCTGCTTGTTACAGGACTTACCTGTCAGGAAAGGTTGCTGACACTGAGATTCGAAACATGCGTAAGCCCCTGCCGCACCCTTCTTTACTGACCTTTAGAGTGGTCTCCAGTGTATAATCACTCAACACAGACCTACAGCAGACCTGAAAACATTGAGTATAAATTCCTTCTCATTAAAAAAGGTCGCAACTACAAAACTCCAGAGGCGTTAATATTGCCAGAGAACCCTGTGTGGGAACAGTCTCTGCTTTTGCCAGCAACATGAACCTAAGCAGTTAACTGCACCATACTATTACTGTAGCACCAGATTTTACTAGGTGATGTTAATGTGTATGCTGAAACCTTTCCTAAAACTCAACAAGTTTAGAAGTTTCTAGCACCCAAACCCAATGTGTTGTAATAACTTGGGTCATCAAAATAACCCCGAGAATCCCCACACTGGATTCCAAAGGCAAACAACAGAAGACCTGAAGCATTCCAGGCAGTTTTGATACAATTCTGTTTCTTTAATAAAACAGCAGCTTACATCAGATATATATTATCTCATATTTCCATATTTCTATGTGTGTATATCTGCAGTATCACAGAACCCTCAAAAATCAATGACACAGGTAGGGTGGGGAGATATTTTCATCATAGCTATTTATTGTCGTATTAAGTCAAGGTCTGTTGCATAAGAATTTATGCAAGCTCCCACAGAAATAAGGCAATATGCGAAGGTCATGATGTCACATCTTCTAAATCAAAACTCAGTTCTTTCTACTCTTCTCGGTATCATTAAAGGATGTCCAAACAGCAGGGTGTAATTTAAGTCCTATAAGATATAGTTTACCTTTCCTAAATAATACTCAGATGGTCATGGTCCTTGAAAGTACTAAGGAAAGAGGTTTCTAGGCCCCTTCTTTGGAACAACAAAACACAAAGGTAGAGAAGCTGACTGAAGAATCTCTCTAGTCTTTTCCATCCCTGCCTACTGACCCATCTCAGTTAATGGCAGTACTTACAAAGCCATAATGCAAACATAAAGCCCAAAAGACAAAGCAAAGTCAAAAGCTTGATTTGCTTTCTTTATAAAAAGATCTGTGAAGTATGGAGTGTCCCTGATACCTGCCCATCAGGACCTCCTGTTATACAACCCACCCATGGATGCTTCTGAAGCAATCTCCCCCTGGCTTTTTCCTATTCATTTACCTCGGCCCTCGGCAGGTGGAATAGCAAACAGGTGAGAGGGGTGAGTAGCATTTACTGTGCCATTGTCTTGAGCCTTAGAGAACCAAAGGATCCTAATAATCCAGACCTCTGCTTAATAAACTCTTCTGGAATGGGGCTTCAGAGGGAGTGGCCTACAGGCCACTGTTTCTTTCCTGTGAAGGACAATGCCTGAATACTGGGAGGCAGAAATGCTGCTGAAGGCTAGGGCTAGCATTAAAAAGCTATGCACAGTTAGGAGGAAGGAGCACCCCAGCAGGTCAGCCAAGGTGTTCCCAAGAGGCATCACCATCATGTGACAGGCCTAGTGCAAAACGAAGTTTATTGGGGGAAGAGAAGGAGACCTGGAAAAGGGATAGAGGCAGAGAATAAAGGGAGACCGAGAAAGACAGAAAGAGAGAGGAGGGAGGAAGAGAAGAAGAGGCCAGCTGGCAACAAATGGAGGAGAGAGAGAATGGATGAGAACAGGAGACAGGGAGACAGGGAGGGAGGGAGGGAGGGAGGGAGGGAGGGAGGGAGGGAGGGAGGGAGGGAGGGAGAGAGGGAGGGAGGGAGGAAGGGAGGGAGGAAGGGAGGGAGGGAGGGAGCTGGGGTAATTCTTACATACTCCATGTTGGCTCAAACCTAGGTGGCAGTTGGGTGGAGTCTAGCAGAATTGTCTGTAAGCCAACAGAAGAACTCTGCACGTCTACCGGAGTGTTTTGGGCCATTAATGTTTTAACTAAATAGAATAATAAAAGTTATCAAGTGTTCTTTACAAAAATTATTGTGGCAAAAAAAAACACTACATATACAACATGTGTGTGTTAAAAAGGTAAAAAACAAAACAGTAATTCAAAGGAAAACGCTATCCTGGAGCTTGCCTACCTAGAGTTCCATGGGAGGATAGATAATAAAAAGTGAAACCAGAACCCTGGGCTATCATACAAAGTCTCTCCAAAGTTTAAAGGCTCAAGGTTTTATCCCCTCAATGTTGAAAGAACTCAGCCTTGTGCATGCTAAGCAAGCACTCTGCTAAGCTACACCCAACCTCTCCAACAGCTTTAAAGCATTGTCAGGGCAAACTAAACCTACCTGAAGGCTGGCTCAGGACACACACACTGTTCTGGGTTCCTGGCTTCAAAGGAAACCATCCGTGTGTGAGAGAACAGAAGCAGCGCTACCCTTAAGAAAGCAGGCATATGCCTTTGACCCCAGCACTCAGGAGGTAGAGGGAGGCAGATCGTGAGTTCAAGGCCAGCCTGGACTGCAGAGTGACTTCCACTACAGCCAGATCCTGTCTCAAAAAAACAAAAACAAAACAAAAAAATGTAAGAAGACAAAGTAATTTCTTCTCGGGGTTCCTGGGAGTCGATATACACAGTCACACTTGTGCAGGAGGGAAAAACCAGTCCCTAGAGAGCAGAGGAGGAAGCCTATAGACCTACAGGAACTGGAAACAAAGGATCTGTAGGCCTGATCTTGAGAAGCCTTAACAGATGGGTGCAGCTTTCAGACAGAAATCTACTTTCCTATACCTTAACAAGTACACATGCCTCTTTTCTCTGGGGAAGCATGTAAAAGAATCATAGATAAGAATTCCATGAGAAGTTGCAGGAGAGATATAGCATGAATGGCTATGACCACCAGCTCTGCTGCCTGCAGAGTTCTGTAGGGTAGCTAAAGAGAAAGGCAGGGCTCAGCGGTTAAGTGCCCTTCACTAAATTCACGCTTGGTTACATAATGGGCCACAGATCCAGGACTGGAGTCGACATGATACACTTGTCTATGGCTTCCTGAGTCACACCTGCCTGGCAGACCCAACTCTGGGTATCTGTGAGCAATGTGGGCTTGGAGCCTGCCTGGTAGGGACTGCACTAAGGTGTCTTCATCGCTCCATCTGAAAGAGAAGCTCCATAAAACCAGGGAATACTGCCCACCACAGTCCCATCTGTCTACTTTCAAAGACCTGGAATCTTCTGTGTAAAGGCAAGGGCCTCAGCCTGAGAGCTGGTCTTGCATCAAACGAAAGCATGGCCAGCAGGCAGTTCCAAGCCCAGCTGTTTCCCAAGCTCATGGTGCAGGTGTGAGATCACCCCCAGGAACCTCACCTGCCTGCAGTTTGTCACCTCAATGTCATTACCACAGACAGAGATGTGCTGGGGGTTTTGTTTTACTTCACACCAGGGGGAAGTCATTTTTGGAATTTTTCATCTTAAATAGTTTTTTTTTCTTAAATGTATGTGACACATATTCCTCATAGGACTTAATAAAATAGGTATTTCTCATGACTGCAAAGTAAACTACAGCTGCACAGATTAAAACAAAATTTATTTTTATTTTTATTTTTATTTTAAATTCTGGTTGGAATTATTCAAAGTACAGGTTTAACGAAAACTTCTGGAAACCCCAAGAACAAATGAAAAATGAAATATTCTCAGGAAGTAGTTTTAATATAATATTAATTTACAGAACAAAGCTAACCAACGCTAACAAACACTGAGCAATAGATCCTGGTGTTTGTTTTTGTTCCATAACAAAATATAATTTCAAAACAGATTTTTAAAGAGCTTTTTCTTCTTTCATGCTTATCAGAAAAACAAGCTGAGAAATCATTATCATCAGGTTTCTGAAGCACTTAACTTGCTAGGCATGGTAGTAAAGGCCTGAAATTTCAGCACTCAGGAGCTCATGGTGCCAATATCCCCAGTTCCAAGCCAGTCTGTGAGTCCCTGTCTCCAAGAATCCAGGACAGACAAGCAAAGTTTTTCCTAAGCTGACATGTCTCTAAAATGGGCTACAGGCTACAAAGCTTCTGATTGCTGCTACAATGATCCCTTGTAAACACAAATAAAGCCAGCCCGTGTTCTTGCAAGAGCTTTGGCTGACTGGTCAGGTAATGCTATGCTATTCTTGCATGTAACCTCAAGCAAGTGAAAACAGATACAGGTTCTTTCACTTGGTTATTCTGTTTTATGATTTAATTTTTTGGCTTGTTTTATATACGAGCATATATAACACTTGTAATTAAATATATATATATATATATATATATATATATATATATATATATATATATATATATATATATATATCTCAAGCATATTCCCTATATATTAAATGTTCAGAAGAGGAAACGGCAGTGATAGCAATGGGGTTTTCATCACATCCTCAGGTGACTTCCCAGATCTCCTTGTCACAGGGAGACTATAACAATGACAAGAAGGAACAAACCTCAGGGACCCTGTAACCTCCCCAGACATGGTGTTCTAAAAGGATTTGGCTTGTCTTGCCTCTCCTGATTATGCAATATATCCTGGAAGCAGAGGAACGGTGACACGGACCACTGGGCTGTGGACAGTGTTTTCTAGTCCCAATTGTTTCAGCTACTCATTTACTATTTTGTGTGTTGCTCTGACACAGTGAGATGAAGGTGGCCGTAACTCCAGGCAAGAGCAATAAAAAAAATGCTTTGACTTTTCTAATTAGGTAAAGAATGCAGAAAAGCAGGTATTTTCAACATGCTTAATAGACCAGTATGTATGTGCACACATACACACGCTTGCTGTTGCTGTCTCTCTCAGTTCCAGGCACCTGATACATCTTTATTGGCATGGGTACATAGGCATGTTAAGATTTACATAAAAAAAACATTTTCCTTCATGTAGTGATTAATAGTTCATAACTCAAATATCTGAAAACCTAGAAAAGTCTTACTATTAAACATTATTTTGACCTCCAGAAATTAGTATTATCTAATATAAATAATTATTCCTACACCATTCAAGTTTGAAATTATATATGCAGAAACACAATGTAAACAAAGCAGTTCATATTTAAACTACCTCTGATGTTCCTTTTGTAAAGTTCACACTGTGGGTTAACAGGTAACACCACAAAACAGCATCCCATGAGATAATAGATACTGACAAGATGTTTGAATAAAAAAATAAAACAATTGTTTGTGAATTTTTATTTGGACACAACTAAGAAAACTTACTATTGTTCCAATTTCCCAGCAAAAAATATTGGGGGGGGGGGTGGAACCTTCATATTATAATGATTCTTCTGTTTCAAACGTACCAAGACAAATAAGCCACGTGTATCCACTGCGATTGAGGGCTTTCTGAGTACTAGTTCTAAGGTGCCCAAGCAGATGAGGCTATTGACTGTCCCTTATGATCTCAAAGGAAACCAACACTACCTCTACTGAGTTTACACATGACCATCCATCAAATCTAAATACTCAGCGTAAGGAACAAGCTGCCGTAAGAAGCAACTATGGGGAAGATCGCAATAACAAAACAAAATAAAACAAACCCAACAAATAGATAAACACTAACACACTCTGTTGTCTCTCCAGCCTCCAAGTTGTGAGCTGCACAAACCAATCTCATAAATTACCCTCAGGATGACAGTCCAGTGAATGAGCCAACGGGGGCAAGGGTGCCAGTACAGTCAGTACCAAACACAGCATCACACTACAAAGCCCAAGACTCACACAAACCAACGTCCAGACCATACAACTGCCTTTTAAAAATCCATCTCAGATGACCGATGCCTAAGACAGACCGATAATATGTCAGTCACATTCAGCATAGCCCTGGTGTCTGCCAATAGAAGTTGTCACAGCTAAAATACTATTTAGAATTAGCATAAGGAAAACATGTAAGTTTTCCCTGTGCCCTTTTATAAAGCTGTTATCTTAGGATCTTCTCTATCAAAGAGATCCATTGTACTCTCTATTTTGGACAAGCTTTCGTTTTCATTATTATAAATGGATGTCTGACTTTGATAACCAAATTCGGCTCACTCCCTATACTAAGGAAAAAGTTGTGATAGCAGGGGAGGCCCACGTTTCAGCCTCCCAAGTCAGGAAGGTAAAGCCATGGATTTTGAGCATGTGGCTCTGAAGTGAGACTAGACCAGCCTTGCCTCACTTGAGGTCAGAATGTCCACCCCTTACACCCCACATCTGAACCATCTCACCACGCCTAACATTCTTCCCTAGCACTCCACTCAGAATCACCAAAGTCAGCCGCTATAGGAGAAAAAGAGCTAAAGGAGGAGGGGCCAAGAGTCTTAGCACCAGTACTAATGTAAACACAGCAATAACATGTCGGTGCAATTCAACAAAGTGCATGCTCGACTGTTATACAACGGGCGCACGATGTGAGCCACAGATGTAGTTTCAGACTTTCTAGTAGTACCTGCTAGATATAATGGTGGCACACATCTTTAATCCCAGCGCTCAGGAGGCAGAGACAAGTTCTGAGTTCAAGGCTAGCCTGGTCCACCCTGTTCCAGCCTGATCTACATAGCAAATTCTAGGACAGCCATGGCCACAGGGAGAAAACCTGTGTCAATGAAGAAAACAAAAACAAAAAAGTTCCTAGTAGCTTATCTTTTAAAACGTTATGTAGGGATAGTGAAATAGCTAAGTGGGTGAAGGCACTTGCCACATATCATGAGGATCTGAGAACCCATATAAAAACTGGGCGCACAGCATCAATGTCTGTAATTCCTGTACTCCTATGGGGAGATAGGAAGCAAAGAAAGGAAAATTATAGAAGCCTATGTGTCAGTAAGTCTAGCATCCACAGTTGAAAACCAAGGGAGACCGAACAAGATGTAGGCTAAAGATTGATAACAAAGTTGCCCTCTGACCTCCATGTGTGTCCTGGCATCTGGCACCTATATTTATACATAAGAATTGAATGGACACACATACACATATACACACATCTCACATACACATAAAAAATTTTAAAGGCAATGTTTTAATATATTCTATTTAACTTACTATATCTAAAATTTTATTCTGATGGAAAAAAATCAATAAAAATGGGAATTTTTATTATTTTTATATCATATCTCTACACATTAATGCATTGACACCTCAAAAGCATGTCAACTTGGACCAGCCACATTTTACTGCTAAAGAATCACATGTGGCTACTGGCTCCAGAATTACATAGAACAGCCTTAGTCTGCTGGGTGCTAGTTAAATGCTTTAGATGTATGGATTTATTTACTTTTCACAATAATGCTATAAGAAACATATTACTATACATTGTTATTGTATAGATGAGAAAGCAAAACAAGGACACATAATTATAATATGGTAGATACCAAAAATCAAGGCTTGGTCATCTGGCTACAACTATTGTGATATTATTTATCAAGGAACTACTGTATAAATGACTAAATGTGTTCCTTGAAATAATCAGATATATTTATATTTCAACTTAATAAGTGAAGACATGAGATACCGTGTCTTTACAAGGTAATCACAGGCCCTATGCTAACTAACTTATGTAGGTTAATGAGAGCACATAAATCCATTACAAACTGAATAGATCCCTAGACATAAAGAACCAAACAAAATACAAAAATAGTGTGGAGAATTACAGAAACTACCAATCCCTTAGTACTACAGGTTCCTCATGAAAAGAGAAGACATTTAAAATGGACTTTTATGAAGAAGTGTAGCTAAGAAGTAGGGTCCTGGCTAACATACACATGAGCCTGGGTTATGGCTCTCTGGCACAACAAAAACGAAAGAGAAAAAGACTTTAAAAGCTTAGGATGAACTCTTCCAAGAGCAGAGATGAGGATGCAGAGGAAAGAAGCATTGCGTTGTGCTGAAGGGATACCTAAAGCAGAAGTCATACAGCTAGTGTCACAGATAGGAGGGTAAACAGATGCAGTAGGAAAGTCATCCAAAGACCACAGCGGGCAAAACTCACACTCTATACAATGCTTGAGGAAAATGGCAGCATTAACAAACCTGAGGTTTATATAGAAGCTGTGGAGTGACAACAGGCGAGATGAACAGCAGTAAAGCGTTAACACGGTGAAGGCTGGTGAGGGCACCTCTGTGGGAGGCCAGCCTAGGCAAACTGGAGAAGCACAGCGATCTGAGTTCTACAGCCACGTCAAGGATAAGCATTTGAACATGACATGAGCAGTGACTGAATCGTTCACTTTCCTTGTAACATAATGCTCTGGTTAGCTGTAATGTGTAGGTGTTACCATCCCTTTAACTTGAATTTCCCACTGTCTTGAAAGATTTGTCCTATCAGCATCATATCTGGATCTTACTTTGAAAGACTCCTTTCTATCAACTCAATTGTTGCTGGTTCACAGATTTGACAGAGGGACATTTTCTTTTAAGTAAAACAGAATTATCCTACAGCTCACATATCAGCCCAAAGCCAGATGTGGAATCCTGGGTTCTTATTTCTAATATGGATTAATAATATCCTGGAAGAATTAATGGGCATATCTAAAATGTGTTAAAGGAAAAGGTAAAAATGTCCCTATTGTCTCCTTCTTTCTTAGCTGTATTTGTTATTTTTCATGATTAATTAAAATGCAGTTAAACTTTAAGCAAATATTTTCACTTTCCCTCCTCTTAATTACCCTAATGCTGGTAGGGCTGCATAAATTTTGCCCTGGGTTAATGCTGGAGTGCAGCTTAATCACTAGCTTGAGACAATGCTCTGGCCAAGTAAAGCAGAACACAGTTATCCCTTGTGTTTGAACAATACTTAAGACGCTTCCAGTAAGACCTCCTTGTACCCAATACTGGTTCTGATGAACACTTCAGTCCTGATTTATGTCGGAAATCTTGAGTGTTTGCCATATTACCACTGTGAGCTTAAGAACATGAACCTGAGTCAGGAGAACTCAGATGTCCAGACTTCAGGGAAGAATGGGAACACTGTTGCTACCCCTGACTAAATGGTGACAGCCTTCCTCTGAGTTATCTGTTCTAAAACAACTGTCATGTCTTTCTGATGGTTTCTACACATAAAGTATACAGCCACAATGAGCGTGTAGAAAAGCTAGGGGAAAACACACATACAGAATTCGGTGCCAATACAATTATTAAGTGATTATAAGAATAAAATAAAAATGCTAAGAAATTGAGAGAACCTAACACATAAAACAAATGAAACTCAAGGCCAGATCCAGAGCAAGCCTCAGTCACAGCAACACGAGTATGTGGCCTCTTTCTCCTTAAGTGGCTCAACTCTAAACTCCTCGATTCAAACGTGTAGCCTCACATGTGTGGTCTAAAGATGCTCACAGCACTTTCCTTATCCTATAATTAAATCTCGTAATAAAAGCATAGTGCTCTGAAGAGTGAATTCAGGGGCAGCTGGTAAGTTTCACTGGAAATGATCTCATCTGCTAACCATCCAGGACTCCCCAAAGTTTGGAAGCCTTCTTGTGTCACTTGCCACTAACAAGGAAATGAGAGGGTAGGGAGGCACCTTCCTCTTGAGAGAAATTTTACTGCATTCTAGGTCAATATTTTACCTTAGATACAAAATGCACATAGGCAGGACACTCTGATCCCAACTTGAAAATTCTAACCACTGCCGTCTACTGAGGTAAAGCAAGCATTTGTATAAACAGCATGTAAACTGGTGGGTGTTCATGTGGGGGTTAGTGTTCCAAGGACTAAAGGACCAAAATCTCCACTACCTGGAGTACTCATGCTTGCCTTTCGTGTCTCTCTCTCTCTCTCTCTCTCTCTCTCTCTCTCTCTCTTTCTCTCTCTCTCTCACACACACACACACACACACATCTACCCATCTCTTAAGGCAACTGGCTATCCTATGAACTGACCTTCCTACAACAATAGTCCTAAACCTTCCTAATGCTGCAACCCTTTAATACAGTTCCTCATGTGGTGACCTCTAACCATAAAATTATTTTTGTTGCTATTTCATAACTATAGTTTTGCCACTGTTATGAATAATAATGTAAATAATCTGTGTTTCGGTGATGGTGTAAGGCTACACCTGTGAAAGGGTCGGTCAACTCCAAAGGGGTCACGACCCACAAGTTGAGAGTCATGGATCTAGTGGCAATAATGTAGAGAAAATGACAACAATTTTAAATACGGCAGGAAAAAGTCTACCTCACTAATGCCACAAACTCTTTATTATGGTGTGAAAAATATTTTAAAATCACAGGTTAGAACACCTAGCACTGCCCATTTAAACTCTGATTTCTCATCTCTTTATCCAAAAGCTCAAAGAGTACATCACAGACGCAGCGAGTTGCTATATAGAGTCATGTTGACAGAAACACTCCACACACTAAGTGTGTCCCTAAATCCATGACACTCTTCCCAGAGAGCAGGTCATGCTGCTGATTCCCATAAACCAGAAAGAACTGGTCAAAGAATGGGTTGAGGGCCTGGATTTGTCATTTTTGTCCCTATGTGGGCAGAGCAATTGGTTCAATAGGAATCTGACTTTCCATTGGATGCCAACATTGTCTTCAATTTCTATCATCACAAAATATGATTTATCTTTATTTTTTAAGTCGAGAACCAGAAGCAAAATACACTTTAAAAAGAAAGCAATAGTGAATGAGAGTCATTTTTAGGATCCTAATGACAATTTCTTTGCCTCACTGATATTAACATGGTTCATATTTACTGTTTGGGCTGTTAGTCTGATGCCAACCTAAAATAAATGTCACAGAAAAATGGAGGATTGGGTAGCAGGCTGGAGAAGGCCCAACATTAATACAATGTGCAATCACCAACAGAAATGGCAAATTTGCCACTCTTTAAAAAGAGTTAAAGCCCAGGAAGGAGGGGAGAAGACACATGGTGGAAGTCTAGAAAGAACACCAGGTAGAGATCAGAGAACAACTTGCTGGAGTCAGTGCCTGCCTCCTACCAAGAACTACCTAGGAATCCGAATAAGGTTACCAAGCTTGGTAGCAGGAACCATCTTGACTGTCCAAGATAGTGTTTCTTGAGTTTTGAATGATACATTGCATGTTCTAGCAGCTAAAGTATAAGCCACTTTCCCAAGAGTATGGTGTGGAAACAACTGGAGTGTGGTGGAGAAAGTTAAAAGCATAAAGTGTACGAATTAAAAAAAAAAAAAAACTGCATCAAGACCAAAAACAATCGAGGAATCTCCAAGAAAGGTATGTGCGGTATTCTCAGCTTGCAACTGGTTTGGTATAAACAGCCTGTCTTTTAACCTACACCTCTACTTTTACAACTGAAATTATAATTTAAAAATGTAAGTCCTGATACAGTGTTAGATATTACCACTAAATTACATAAAATATGCTTTGGCAGTCTAAATGCAAACATATATAAAACCCAATGAACGAAATGGCCTATATACTATTTTAATGTTTGTAAGAATAATTTTTGCAATCTCACATTTGAAAATTATTCAATACATATTTCATTTGTTGATCACATCCATTCTTAAAAATCTACCCAGAGGTAAAATAAACAAAAAATTATATATACATACCTGCCCTACATGTAAAATTTTAGTAAGTTTTCCAAATTACTATATACTGATAACTGCTTAGCCAAAGTAGCTAAGAGACAACCCTCCAATCAAAGGCTCCCAATAGTGATCCGTGAATAGTTCATTCCAAAATTCAGGCAAGACATATGCAGATGCTATTAGGAAGAGCCCATGAGCATGTAGGAAGATACAGATGCAGTAAAGGGACATGATGCTGTCCATCTCTACAGGACGAAACGCAGAAACAAACGGGAGGAGCAGTACAACCAATGCCATACATTCAGCTTAAATCGTAAGGACTTCCTGGAGCCTGAAGTAAACTAAAACAAAGGAAAAAAGACTGGGAATTTATACTTCAGAGACATTACGGATATTAAGTTCCAAATACGACATTAGAAAACCTATGTGGGGCTGGTGAGATGGCTCAGCGGGTAAGAGCACCCGACTGCTCTTCCAAAGGTGATAAGTTCAAATCCCAGCATCCACATGGTGGCTCACAACCATCCGTAACGAGATCTGGCGCCCTCTTCTGGAGTGTCTGAAGACAGCTACAATGTACTTACATATAATAAATAAAATAAATCTTT